>NPFG01000023.1:0-211716 GCA_002288965.1 Xylaria sp. MSU_SB201401
TCTATAAGACCCACTAACTCCACTGGGTTATCCACTAACGCAATCACCGAAATTACTGACTAACCCTACCGGTGGTGCCGACCCTTGGCGCCACTGGTGACCCCGACAGGCCTTGCTTAGCGCTATAAAGCCCTGTACTCACTCCGCTAAGGCTCCACACACACCACATGGCCGCTGTAGGTGAGCTTAGAATAGACCCTACAGCTAAATGGGTTAGGTGGCTAGTCAGTGAGGCTGTAGTGGCTGAAGTGGCCACTATAGCCGTGTGGCTAGCGTGTGCTGCAGGGCAGCACCCGACTATTGCCAGCTGATTTTAACAGGTTTAATATAACTAAACCCTATAAGGGCTGTCTAGGGCTTATATACATTTTCTAAGAGACCTCTTATAAGCTTTATAAGACCTATTAACTCCACTGGGTTATCTACTAACGCAATTACTAAAATTACTAACTAACCCTACTAGTGGTGCCGACCTTTAGCATTACTAGTGACTTTAGCAAACCTTGTTTAGCGCTATAAAGCTCTGTACTCACTTTGCTAGGGCTCTACATACACTATATAGCTGTTATAAGTAAGCCTAGAATAAACCCTATAGCTAAATGGGTTAGGTGGCTAGTTAGTAAGGCTGTAGTGGCTAAAGTGGCCACTATAGCCGTGTGACTAGCGTATGCTGCAGGGCAGCACCCGACTATTACCAGCTGATTTTAACAAAATTATATACTTCGCGCTTTATAAAAAATCTTTTTAATAGTCTATAAACCAGATTCTATATATACCTAAAATAACGCACCTATATATACAGCTTGCATAATTTAAACATAATTATATAAGTAGGTAAAAAAAAAATAGGGTTAAACTTATTAACTAGCCGTTATACTCACTTAATCTTAACCTTATAAAAAACTTCTAAAAAGAGTTAAAATAATAAACCTGTGCCCTAAATCTAACCTTTTTAAACCTTTTAAAAAACGTCAAATCACTTAAATTACTAATAATTATAGCGGTTAAGGTATAGAAAAGCTTTAAAGAAGGTATACTTAATCACCTAATAAAAACAATATATCATTATATATAATATTAGTTATCGCAGCTTATAAGTAGTATATAAAATACTAAAAAATAAATAAAATTATATAAGCAAAAAGCCTAGCTTTTAATATATATATATATAACAATTTTTACTAATTATTTACTATATAATTAAAGTTGGAATAATATTAATAAAATAGAAGGTGATTTGTTAAAGGTTTGAAAATTGGTGGTGTGGAGTAGAACCGGTTGGGACTTTTTTGGAGTGGCTATAGCTGGCGAGCTACCCCTCTAGCTCTTTAAGTTTGCCCAGCAGTCTGACGCTAACGAGCGCATAGCACCGGCTTACAGGGTTCAGCCACCGTTATCAGCCACTAAACTCTCCCGCAATCGGGGCGGCCTACGCCTAGCTGGTGTAATTCAGACCCAACCCCGCGCTGGATACGTCTTATTAGCTAAGGTATTAACTAAGTATTTATTGACGAGCATTTCAGGAAGTCAAAAGACATCCAAATACTCTGATAATTAAACCTCCATCTCGACTCACTGAAAATGACTTCTCAGCTTCAGAAAAGCAAATTGGCCTTCATCGGCGGCGGTAACAGTGAGTACCTACCTAGTCTATGTTTTCCCGTTCATCCAAAATGGGAAGAAACCCCCCTTAAACATAGCCAATGCTTCTTCCCTACCTGTCTATGACAGCTTGGGCCCAAAAGAGCTATGATTAACTCCAGACTATCTACAGTGGCCGCCGCCATCATCGGCGGTCTCTCGGCAAAGGGCATCGACAAGCAAAACATCTGCGTGTCGGAGCCATGGGAGGTCAACCGTAAGAAGATGGGCGACATCGGGGTGCGCACCACCGAGTCTAACGTTGAGGCCTCGCAAGACGCGGACCTCCTCGTCATCGCCGTCAAGCCCCAGGTCACCAAGGCCGTGTGCCAAGAACTAGCTGGCGCATGGGCCCAGCGCTCAACTACACCCTTGGTCATCTCCATTGCTGCGGGTATCACCCTAGCTAGTATGAGGGAGTGGCTGAAGCTTGCAGATGGACGTGTGCCGCACATTATACGGGTTATGCCAAACACGCCGGCCTTGGTGGGCGAGGGTGCATCGGGCCTGTACGCCGATGATAGTGTATCTTCATCCGAGAAGGAGCTAGCTGAGGCGCTTCTATCCAGTGTCAGCCAAGCAGCTGAGTGGGTAGACCGGGAAGAGCTCATCGATGTTGTTACGGGAGTGTCTGGTAGGCCACCCAACCTCATATCCTACAATTGGGTACCAGACCTTAACTAACGATTGCCCATTAGGATCTGGCCCTGCATATTTCTTTGCCATGGTTGAGCATCTGATTGATAGCGGAGTAAAGCTAGGGCTCACCAAGGAACAAGCCACTCGGCTAGCTAAGCAGACGTGCATGGGTGCCGGAAAGATGCTCATTGAGTCATCCGACGAGCCATCCCAATTGAGGAAGAACGTCACAAGTCCCAATGGCACTACCGCGGCTGCTCTCGAAAGCTTTGAGGCGTCTGGGTTCAAGGAGATCGTGGACAAGGCAGTCAAGGCAGCAACCGACCGAGCCGAAGAGCTAGGAAAGACTTTGGGTAAATCATAAATCTATCATTAGTCTTCATCTCTAGCCTGACGGAGAGAAAAAGGAGTTAATAAAGTGTATATCACCATGTACAACAGATCACAGCAAAGTCTTGGTAGAGTAGTGAAGGTGGTGAAGGTGTTGCATTAACTTAATTAGCCTCTGTCCCTGATAAACTGAAAGGCTTTGACTAAAGCCATACCCTCGCCTATGAACACAATGGCCCCTTGTTGTCATCATTATTATCATCATTGTCATTACCAATCATATTAAGTGACCGCAGTAAAAATTTTCCTAGAGCACATGCCCACACAATCTGCTAACCTCAGTATCTCCCATTACTCAATTATATCATACCAATCTTCATCAACAAAATCAGCTTCGTCTTTTTGGTCTAACAGGGAAGAGGTTTTCGGGTGCAGAGATAATTTAATCGAAGGTGGAGAGGGAGACTCTGGGCGTTGGTCAACATTGGCTCGTTTCTTGAGCTTCTCCGACGGTTTGGTAGTGAAGCTTATTTTGCGCACCTTGCTGTGAGGTATGGGTGTGGGTGTGGGTGTGCGCAGCGACTTATCTAAGGCTGTCGAGTTCTTCCTTGGCTTGCTGGGACGCATCGTCTTCGATTTGAGGCGTGCGACAAAAGATTCCTCGGATTCCTCGTCAGTGGTTTCCCCAGTGTGATTTGCTGCGACGCGTAGGTTAGTGGGTAAGGTTCTCAACAAGGCGTCTGAATAGAGATCAACAGTCAAAAGGGAACAAAAGATGGTCAAGATACTCACATATGGGGACGATAGTGTGTGGGACAACAGGGCTTGGTCCCAGGTTGGGTTCTGTGCGGTCTAGCGAACGTCGCCCCTTCATGACAAAGGGCTTTGAGATAGGGGTGATTATTCTTTTCTTTTCGTTCATGCCAGGATATGGACGTCTGTTCTCCAAAGTTGGAAGAGGAGTTCTCTTCTTGGTTGGATGTGTGATCTTGATGCGCTTGCTTTCATGTTCATGCCTGCCGGGCGCTGGTCTCTTTGTTGGTAGTGGCTTGCGCTTAGACTTGGTCAGTTCACGACTGGTGGGGGTTGCTTCACTTGCGTCCATGATGATTTTCTGCTTATTTTGTTGTTGCTGATGAGATTTGGCTTCTTCGGAGACATCTGTGTGTTTTGTGACATGATGCTGGAGAAGACGAGGGTGAAGTCTAAGGAGGTATATGTGCGGGGGTTTGACTAGAAATGGTAGAGAGGATAGTGAACACCCGATTGTTTGTCTAAATCTGAGGGAACAACCACTACGGCTTAAATGATTTCCTAGGTGCCTACCTGTGCCGTGGTCACACTGGGAGTTGGCATCCTCTATGCCGTGTCTAGTGAGTGAATGCGACCTGAATGGCAGCGTATGGGCCCAGTCAATGGACACACAAACTTCCCGTTGCTTAGATTTACAATCCGGCTTCTCTGTTCACTTCCCTTCACACGAGATACATAGTCTCCTCTTGCTAAAAGATATGATTCTCATGAGTCAGGGGATCACTACATATCGCATCCCCTAAGCCACCAAAAATGGCACAGGTCTACCAACCTGAATAAACCCTGTATCGAACTCACCAAGTATCCTGACAGCTCCATACGGTTATTCGACACTAGGTACCTATCCCTCTTGCTCCCATTTACGCCTAGACTATAAGTGGATGTCCCTTCGCCGGCCATTGTGCAACCTTTCTTTTGACCTTTCCACAACATCAGCAACTCAAATATCACAGAGATACAATCCCTGTGCTCTGGAAAGGAGGAGAGGAAAACTTCGTGGGATGTCGTGATTGGCCTGTCCCACGCTACTGCCGCTTGGGATTGTATCATGAGAGGTCATATACAATGGGTAGTCGGTTCCAGTTTGTGAAGCTTGTGATACTTACAGGCGCGGAATGTACCTAGGATGGCGGCTAGGTGCCTAGGTACCTAGCAGGGAAAAGAGTAGTATATTATTCAACAGAAATATCATACCAAAAGAGGTAGGTGCAAATCTCCGCACCAGGTATTTGGCGCCTAGCTGATTTATCTAAGCGTAGATATTGAATATCAGCTATTATATAGCATCGTTTAGTCCTAATAGAACTATCTTTTGTCGGAGAATGAACCTTCGTCCGCCGTAAGGGGTCACTTATGGAAGAAAATCCGGCTGAACTATCATCGATGGCATTTATATGCATTCGCACCCAGACTTTGCTAGCAATCCTTCTACAATAATACTCACACCAGCTAATCATATCAGCCTCTATTTACAGTAAACCCAAGACGGCGAAAGAACAGTCTCGAGGTATCGAATTGGCTATCTCAGCATGATCTCAGCTGGAGACATTCCATAAGTAGGCATTTTTCCGGAATACAAACGGCCCACGATTTTCTGAACACGGACTAGCCATCGATTTAAATCTCCTCAACCGAGTAAAGTCGGCCACTGTCCCAGTCGCATGACCAACGATTCTACGCGGTCTTCACCAGTTACGGGTGACGATTGGGCATGCATCAGCCCACTGTTCAAATCAGCACCAATTGTTGCGAATAAGAGCATAACAATCTATGCTTGAAAAGCATTATCATGGTACGCTTCTTCTGAAACCCGAAAATTGGGATTAATTGAGATTCCCACACCCGGCTGGCTCTACGATACGATTCCAGATATTACGGGCAATACTATTGGGGAGTGCTTTCCTTGTCGACAGAAGACACGACAAGTGAGGGTAGGGTTCTAAACTCTCTATCTACACATATTACCGGGAGAGACATTGGGATTGGCAGCTCAGGAAAGAAAGTATTTGATAAATCCTTGGTCGATATGTAATTAAATTGAAAAAAATCCTATAACCAGTACAGGTAGGAATGAAGCAGGTATCAAGGTAGGTAGTACTGATTGAACCCAAAGGTGTAACAAATATCCCGTGACTTCGCGTAGAGCAATAACATGATTACATAGCCTCTCCAATATAACTCCGAGGGTCCTCCGACTCTAGCGGCGGCTATATCCGAAGTATTGTTGTTGCTTAGAAGAATGGAATTACTACACGTAATATACCACAACCTCACAGCTGAACGGTGTAATTCAATCAGTATCGTTATACTAGTGGCGTCGCAAGCAAGTAGAGAGTGAATTGTGTATTTAGCTCCTAGTCCTTGTTAGACGGGCTCGTATCTTCGGCAGACCTCGGCTAAGCCAAGCCGGACCGGATCTCGTAGTTTGAAGAGTTGATGGCGACAACTTTAGCACCGACACCGGCGGAGTTTTCGGCCTTTGTAGCCGGGAGTAAAAAAAATATGCGTCCCGCCGATCGATGACTCTTTTTTTGCCTGGGGCCATCCTAGGCCGCAATGGCGATGGGGTGACGATGCGATAGCTACCCACCGTAATTCTTCACCTTCTTTTTTTCTCCGACGATAGTAGTTGTCTCGAATTTCGCGCCATGTCCGCGGTTCTGAATTCCGTACGCTGGTTCTACAACGAATTTGGACTTGCTTCGGTTCATGCGACCGGTCGAAATGCTTACCTCATTATCCTGGCGAGGACATGCCGCATGTTCGCATACGGCACCAACTCGTTAATTCTAGGTATAGAAGCCCAACAATTGACGAACTCTTTCTATTTTTGCTAGAAAATGTATTGATGAGCTCTTCATAGCGATCTTCTTTTCGGCCCTTGGCGTGACCGATAATCGGATTGGTCTTTTTATGACCCTGACCCTTGTCGGAGATGTCTTCCTTGGCACGCTTCTGTCGCTGGTGGCTGATCGCCTTGGAAGGCGGCGGGTACTATTAGGGGGATCCGTGCTCATGATCACGAGTGGCGTGATATTCGCGGTCTTTGAGAACTTTTGGATTTTATTACTTGGTGCGATTGTCGGCGTTATCAGCATCACCGGTGGAGACTTCGGGCCATTCCGAAGCATTGAAGAGTATGTGTCGCTGAATGATCAGGGGACTCGTGTACAAATGCTAACAGACTTCCAGGTCCATAATATCGCAACTTACGACCCCATCAACAAGATCTGATGTGCTCGCATGGCATGTGTCTACCCCGTTGATAGGATCGTCCATTGGAAGTGAAGTCTCGGGGCGCATCCTCCATTGGCTTCAGGGCAAGGATGGGTGGTCGGATGTCGATTCGTACCACGCTCTTTTCTGGATCTACGCGGGAATGGGCTTCGTCAACCTTGCACTGGTCTCCCTAATGACTGATGCATGTGAGCTGCAGCCGGCTGGCAGTGACTACACTCAAATCCCACAAGGAGAGTTTGAGATCCAAGAACCACAAGGGAGTCTGGATGCTCACGCCCCTGAGCCAACTGATGCTTCCACCGAGAAGTCGAACCGACTCTCTAAAGCCTGGAATTGGTTTTCTACCCAACTAGGGCAGATTTCGCGTCCGACGAGATCTACCATGTATAAGCTATGGTTTCTCCTCGCTGTCGACTCTCTTGCCGACGGCATGGTGCCCTACTCCTTGACGAACTACTATTTAGATATCAACTTCCACCCGCTCAAATCTACACTCGGTGACGTAACATCAGCCAGTTACTTCCTCGGCGCACTGGGTGCCACGCTAGCCGGACCTTTAGCGAAGAATATCGGTTTAGTTAACACCATGGTCTTTACCCACATCCCGTCCTCGGTTGCTGTTCTTGTCTTCCCTTTCCCGCCCTATTTCTGGATGGCCGCTGCCCTGCTATTGATTAGGGCAGCATTGAACAGCATGGACCAGGCGCCACGCACTGCTCTCATTGCTGCGGTAGTGAAGCCCGAGGAGCGGACGGCAGTCATGGGGATCACCAGTACAATAAGGACTTTGGCCGCAATGATGGGGCCGTCTATCACCGGTCTTCTCGCTTCGAATGAGCACTTCTGGGTTGCTTTCGTTGCGGCTGGTGTGTGCCGATTGGCTTATGATTTTGGTCTATATGGGTTGTTTATAAACTTAAAGGTCGACGATAAATGATCTCACTCAAGAGGGACGAGAAGAAAATATGACATTATGACGAGACCTATCCTGCGATGACTCCGTCATCGATAGCTTGAGAGTGTGATATGAAAACTACTCAACTGTGAGTCGTAACCTATATAAGCACGAGTACGACAAGCGCCACGACAAGCACCACGACACGCGGTGCAAACAGCTCATTGCTCGTTTTCAGCTACCGGCGATACGCAGCCTCAAGGTGTATTAACTGGTATCTCAGAATGACGCTTTCTGCCCGGCTACGAGTGAGATTTTTGATGTGCAGCTCTCATCTAAGCACAATCCCTGAGGTGTTAGAATAGGATAACAATTCAAATCTATTGCCCGTGCCTAGCTCATCTGATCTAAAGGTGGAATTTCAAAACCGCTCAAAACACCCATGTGCTCTTTAACAGGTCATTTAAGATGCAGTTGACGTCTGCATGTGATTTATATTATTAATTGCCCCCTGAGCTTATTGCTCGTCGAGACTTATCTTTGTGTCCTATCATATACCCGTCGATTGACAGTGACTACTTTCATGTCCTTTCTCAGGGTACAAAAAAAAATTAGGATCGTCTCATGGTAGACATCATCATAGGTGCCGCTGGAGGACCTTGATGCCCGAAACTGCCGATAGGCGGATCATTAGGAGTGAACGCTAGCGCGTCGCATAAATTAGACCCCTCGCCCATTTTTGTACTCTTCTACCACGTCTTTTTAAAACTCCAAACACTACTAAACCCTAGATTTCAACCATTTGCGCTTATCGGAGTGGTCGTCTATTCGCAATGAAGTTACTGTTCCTTCTCCTTATCACCGGGCTCGTTCTCATCAATATCTTTGTCTTCATCGTCTTCGCGGTCATCTTTTGCAACACCCGAAAAGATGAATCGGTAGGCGATTCGTAGCTGGCATTTAAGCCAGTAGACGTTCAGCACCTGCAGCATTGACAGTAGCGTGAACGCGATTATTCTTGAAATGCCACACTTGTACTGCTCTGCTTCCCAATCCAGGACGTACGGACCAATGGTGCGGAACTCGGTGAGAATTGAGTATAAAATGCGCAGGTTGAGGTAATGGCGCAGATACACCCAAGCACCGATGCAAAGTGCAAAATAGGGACCTTGCAAGGGACTGGAGATGTAATTGAGGCCTTTGGAGGTCTGTGATAGATCATGTTAGTCGCATAAAGTCTCGTAAGTAATATTAACTGGAAATGAGTATTGAAATAAGAAACCCGAGTTATTCTTACCGCCAGGAAGAAATCGCTGATATCATGTGTCACGTAGATCATCAACCCCATCATCGTGAAATGGAAGCGGTAGCTGAGCGCGATCAGCGACACCGTGACGATATGGTGAACCACGAGCTCTCTGAAATCCTTTCGTCGCGTCTCGAGCCCGAGGATCATGACGAGCGCCTGATCTGCCCAGAACGCGGCTTGGAAGAGATAGTAGAACTTCGTGATTGCTAAGTGCGTCTTGTGCGGGTACCCGGCGTACATATCAGCCGTGGAGAAATACCAAGTGGGCGAGTGGTACATGACATAGAGTCCGAGAGGACCCATGATGCCGGTGTAGAGTATGACCCATGCCTGTTCTTTGAATTTCTGGATTTTGCCGCGAGTGGTGAGGCCGAGACGAACTGCGAGGGGACGAAAAAGCTCCTGTGAGATATATTCACGCAAAAAGAACAAGACAAGGACGTGGAACGCCACGAAGGTGATGTCGTGTTTGCCTTTGCCGTAATATTCCTCGGTTGCGAGAGAACCGGCGGTATTAATCCTCTTGTAGGAAAGGTAGAAGAGATGGCGCAAGATGTTATATTCAGATGGATTGAGGAAGTAGAGGCACGAGAAGACGGTGATAAGAGTCAGAGGGATCTTCCACCTCAGAGCCTCTTTCTGCTGTTGAAGCTGCTTTCGCGACTTTCGCGGACGGCGTGAACGTAGCTTTCGGCCTTCCACAGCCGAATGCAACCGGCCGACTGGATAGTCAATGATGTTGTTGATCTCCATCGGAATCGTGAGTCTATGGTACTAGGCAAGCAGGTTAGAGAAGGTTGGGAAGTATTGGGATGGAAAAAGCCAAAGGTAATAAACAAGAAGTTTACTATATGGAAGGCGCCTTAGGTAGCTAGTCAAGATAGCTAGTCAAGATTGCAAGGTATTAAAGTCATCAGGTATTGAAGTTGCTAGGTATTAAGGTTGCCAAGTATCGTGACCTTGTAAAGTGTTAACCCGGAGCCGGCATTGTCGGGCTGGCCGGGTCGCCGGGTCAGACCTCACGGGCCCCGCGGATTGCGCGGATTGCGGTCGTCCGGGCGAGAGCGGCTAATCTACTCTGGTATAGTCTAAGCTGAATAGTCATTTCAAGGGAGATTAAAGTGAGCGTTTTCACAGAAATGAACATGGCAGCTTTCAAAAATATTCTTTGTTTACTTGTTGGCAGGATATGTAGTCATCCTTTTGTGTAGCCAGTGGAGGAGGGATAAGCACCAGGCAGCATCTCCATGCAGGCTAGTAGATATATACTAGTGGTGAGCCACACTTAGCTCAATAAATCCTTGATATCTTCAATTCTCTGAAGCCTCTTCTCCTCATCTGTCATCATGCCTAATGATGTCGCGCTGGAAGAGTCAGTAAGACATATTCAAGCTAAGATCCTGGGGATAAATCAACTCACATGAATTTTTTACGGTCCTGGACCTTCAACATACGCTCCTCAACGCTATCCTTGCAGATGAAACGATATACCTTTACTTCCGCATCCTGACCCATTCGGTGGACTCGATCGATAGCTTGTGCTTCGACAGCAAAGCTCCACCAGGGATCCATCATATACACACGTTTTGCCTGAGTAAGATTAAGGCCAACACCGCCGGCTCGTAAACTTAGAAGCAATATGGTGAATTTGTCGCACTCGGCAAATTCTTTCAGTATGGCCGCTCGGGTCTTTTGGTTGATCGATCCATCAAGCCGGAGAAATTTCATGTTTGCCTTGGTAAGTGCGGGCTCGATCAGTGACATGAAAGACGTGAATTGACTGAAGACAACGGATTTCATCCGTGGATGCTCTCGCCTCAGCGCTCGCAGGTGCGCCATGAGTGATACTACCTTTGAAGAGGATTCATTAACACCTAAGCGCTGCAAGCTAATCTTAGTAGAGGTTTGAAACGTGTTCATATCATCATCATGTCGAACCACTTGGAATATGTCGCGAGAGTTGAGTGGCTTGCGGCAATTGAAGCAGCGTGGAGTTTCGTGTCGGTCGGTATGATGCTTCATGTAGTCTTGAAGACATTTCTTACAGGCTGAATGCCAACACCCCGTCACTGTCTGATCAATCATAGGTTCTTCAGAACATATTGGGCATTCATTAACCGCCTCATCGCGTATTTGCTCGAGGACATGAGCTCCAAAAACGTTGGCATCCTTCTCATCACCGGTCGCGGCAGTGAATTGTTCGATCAAGGATTGAAGGTCCATATCATCGCTCAATCCAGCGGCAGCGTCAGCCTCTGCACCGGCAAGCTCCTCCTCAGCAACAATGTCCTGGTTACGGACTAGCGTGGGGTGGCAACAGGTTTGACGTAAACGCAAGATCTGCGCGAATATAGTGGTATACGCTTTCATCACCGTCCCCTTCTCAATGTTTGCTGAGAACGTGCGTTTTGCCTTCATGAAAACATAGTCATATACAGCTCGCTCGGCTTGCGACAGCTCTACGTCGACTATCTCGATGGACTTTGGAGGCAGCATAACTAATCTGAAGCAGAATGAGTGGGTGGTCTGTTGTCAGGTCTCGGTAATACTTACGGTTCTCCACTAGGAGTTTTCATATCTTTTGTTCTTCTCATGACTAATGGTTCTAGGACGGTTTGTACAACGTCAAGAGCGCGCATGAAATCTTTGGACTCGAATGGGGCAGTGATGAATGTGCGCCAAAACGAGAAATTGTTCCAAGGCTCGACCCTCAAGAACCTGACCAAGCTGAATAGATCCTCGAGGCGGTTTACGATGGGAGTGCCAGTAAGGACCCAGCGATGCTCTGCCGACAGTTCGTAACAGGCCTTGGCGGTTTTAGATTGCCTATTCTTGATAGTGTGCGCTTCATCAAGTATGATACGGAAGAAATTAAGGGAGAAAAGGCCTTTGTGTGATTCTCTACCGCCTGGTCGTGAATTTATCTGCGAATACTCTGAGAGAACCACGCCGTAACTCGTGATTATAATATCAGGGGCTGATGCTAGATTGGACTCACGGCATAAAGCCTGCAGATTGTCCATCTTGTCATTTCCATAGTAAACAATGGATTTGATTGTGCCCTCCTTGGATGCGTTTTCTGCTTCACTTTGCCACTGAGCTAAGAGTGACATAGGCGCTATCACAAGTGTTGTTTTAGGGGCAGAGGAGGTGTGCTGTGAACTAGATCGCTGCAGCGTCGTGGGGAGGCCATTGGTAGACTGTTTGGACCATTCCGCGACGACTTTTGATTGGTGGGAGTGGATAAGACTAAGCATCTGAATAGTCTTGCCCAGACCCATCTCGTCAGCCAGAATGCCACCGAGGCAGTGTTGTTCTTGATAAGGGAAATCTAGCGACATTTCCCCCGAGTAGGGGTTGACGTAGAAATTAGCTTGCCCATCAACTTGGGGCAGCTCCTTATCATCAACATCCTTCAGCGGCCACTCGTATTCCTCCCATAATGGGTGCATGGAGGTTTCTCTCGCCTCGTTCTTCTCGTCCTTCTCTTTCGCCAGCATCCAGTACAGAGATTGCTTCTGGTATGGGCGCAGGCTCATGGCAAATGTATCTGCAGGCTCCGCCTCTGGAGTGTTGAAATCAAACGACTGCGCCTTCCGGTATAAGGCATCCAGCTGGTCTTGTTCTAGCTCTTCCCCTTCTTCGGCATCATCTGATTGTGATCCCGGTGTGTCTCTTGAGTTCAAGTCAGCAGATAGTCAAATATGGAGTAGCAATAGAAGCGTACCGGTTACCAGACTGGTTATTTTTACTCTTCTTCTCGGCCAGCTCAGCCGCGTCGAGAAGACCTTGTCTGGCGTTTTGGTGGGAGGCCGAATTACTCTTTGTAGGTGCAAGATTAATCTCTTGAAACAGTCTCACAATGCCCACTTGTCGTAAGCGCAGATTTCTCTCTTCAGCAGATTCCTTCTCTTCATAAAACCCGGTCGAACGATTGTCCGATAGCGCAAACCCCGTGCCTTGAAAGATGCTCATTTTGAGGTAGCATCTTAACTGCAGGAAGATGGTGTCGTTTGTTCGCAAGCGTTCAGGAGCATATACACAGGTACCCTCAAACTTGCAGACATTCTGGTCGATCAGGGACGAAATCCAATTAGAAGCATCCTTAGCCAGCCTCCCGATCTCCGTCCCTCTACTATCTGTAAAGCGCACAATGACATCAGACTTCCCAGAGGCGGCGAGACGCATTCGTTGAGGGGTCTGTTGGGTCTTTTGCCGTTCAATCCTGACAACGTCGCCATGTTTAACGAGATTAGTCCCACTCCTGGTGGCCCAGCCCTCAGCGCCGAAAGCGCCGATATACCGGGCACCGAGATTCTTGCGTGCTTCGCTGGGATAAGTCGACGGGGTGATCTTGGCAGGCGATCGTGTTGCGAAGGTAGAAGTGGGTTGGTGGGACGCCGTCGTTTTCATTAAGGGATGAGAGCGCACTTGGAAGTTTTTCCAGGTCCCGTCAAAGTACATATTGAGGGCCCGTTCTAGACTGTCGCCGCATTTTGTGCGAATGATAGCCAGGACATCCGGGCTGACAGTGTCACCCACCAAGTTTTGGAAGGCATCCTGATCGAACGTGACGGAAGCGTCCGACTCGGGCAAGGGTTGCTGTTCAGGCGCAGCGGAATGGTCGGCTTTGTGGATAGGAGCGACAGAGGCTTGGATAGGACTCTCGGAAGACGGTGGAGGTCTTAGATGGTCGGCGCGAGAAGGCTCATTTTGAAGTAAGTTCGTTGTCGTCGTGGAATCACGGGAGGTATGGGTATCGGGATCAGTAAAGAATCTTCGTTTCTTCGCCGGCGGCTCACCGGAGTCGGCAAAATTCATATTAAGCAGCACAGGTCACGATGAAACACGCGGCAGTAATTAGGGCGGCATTCCTATTCAAGGGGGTTCGAAAGCCGTGATTCAATAAGCCAGGCCAGGTTATGTTGAAAGGGCTTACTTTAGGTGCCTGACTAACATACCTAGGCGAACTGTAGGAACGCGCCTTAAGCTCTTTCCTATTAAAGCTTTTGGAGGGGCGACGCGACTGCTTTGACGGGCCATCAGGTGACCGCGTTAATACAGTACCTACCTAGGTACCTAAGTATAGTACAATGTATCCACCCACTGCCCAAGCCCCATATTAAAGAACAGTCTTATAAGACTGTATTTAATCACTATTCGCACTGTATGAGCATCGTTTATCTCAGAACCTACCGACCTACTACCTACCTAAGGTACCTACCTACCTTCAGTATCTGACCTATCTTATCATCTTAATTACTAAGGCAGCGTTGATGTCATATTGTCTGTTTTATTTTTCGTCTACTTAGTCCTAGGTACCTAGTACGGAGCATGCCTTCTTGAGAGACACATAATTAAGGATACACACCTTGAAGGTGTTGCACGACTCTTACCTATTCCAGTTGTATATATCTCAATGGGTTGTATAATATAGATTTCTTTATTCCGTCTTCTTTCTTCAATGTATCGCGCAATTCGGTTGCATCCCAAACTGCAATGGCAGCACGCTAGGCCGAACGTGCAGTTCTCGCGAAGAACTATAGTCACAGAAGCTGATGTTGACAAGGCGAGACAATACTGCATCTCCCAGCTGAGGTGATTTCTTCTCCTCTTTTCCCTTGATGTTTTGCTCATGTTCAATCTTCAGAGCCACGCCGAGATGAAGAGGCAGAAACTGACAGCACCAGGCAGTCGGACAACGATTCCTTCCTAATCCGAAACTTCATCCCCAAATCGAGACGAGACGCTTACGATGCCTTTCGCGCTTTGAATCTGGAGCTCGTACGCCTCCCCGAGCTCGTTTCAAACCCTACCATCGGCCAGCTTCGTGTGCATTTCTGGCGCGATGCCATCAACAACACCTTTGCGGGTCGTCCGCCCAAGGAGCCTATTATGATTCTTCTACATAAGGTCCTTTCGCATCTCGCCGAGACCTCTCCGGAGAGCAACCCCTCGTCTATCAAGTTTTGGTTGCTGCGCATGATCAGCACGCGGGAGAAGCATATGGACAACAGGCCTTTTCCAACTCTTTCGGCGCTTGAGGACTATGCCGAGAATACTTATTCTACCCTCATGTACTCTACACTGGCTACGCTGTCCGTTCAGTCTACGCACATGGATCATCTCGCCAGTCATATTGGGAAGGCATGTGGCATCGCGGCCGTGTGTCGAGGCATCCCTGTTCTGGCCTCGGCCGCCCCGCCCGTGAAGTCGCCCTACGGCGCAAACGTCGCTGCAAGCAGAAATCCCGTCTTGCTCCTACCCTTGGACACCATGGCTGAAACCGGCCTGAGAGAAGAGGATGTATATCGCTATGGTCCCGAAGCTGAGGGCTTCCAAGATGCTGTCTTCAAAGTAGCAACGCGCGCTAATGACCACCTGATCACGGCTAGGGAGATGTTGAAGAACATTCGATCAGGGGAGCACCCAGGGCATGAATACGAACACCAGGGCAAAGAGCAGCATGATCATCCGAACACAGACCCAGATCACGAAAACCTTGATCCCGTGCTCCAAAGGGGATTTGGAGTACTTCTGGAGGCTGTGCCCGCGAATGATTATCTTAGCCGACTCGAAGCCGAAAACTTCAATCCGTTTACGGTAAAGGGCAGCTGGAAACTCCCGTGGAGGCTATGGCGAGCACACAAAACCCAGCAGTTTTGATTTCATCGTAGCTTTGTTCAGATGTGGCTTACGGACTTTGTACATCACCAATCAACCCTAAAACCCAACATGCATATACGTCGGTAGATTTCGACCCAGAAATCAACACCTAGACGATTACTAGAGCCTTTTGTCATGGTTTCAATGCATTGCATGGCACCGAGAAATATGCAGTGCTCCCAGACTAGTCGACGCGTCCTCATGACAAACTAAAACCACAATGGGTGCTGCTCTTCATCTACACGTTCCATCCCAATGCCTACCATGCCAACTTGGCAATAAGCCCCTGGGGGTATTTCCGAACAAAGAATTTCCGGATCTCATCGAAGAACAGAATAAACGATCCAAAGGCGAATGGCAGGAACCAATGCTCAACAGGCACTGGTAGTGTGCCAAGAACGGAATGCAACTGGGGAATATAAAGCCAAAGAAGTGCCATTGATAAGGCGAATAGGATAGCAGGAAAGATATAAAGGTTTTGAGTTCTCTTGTTGAAGGCAGGCGGGTGTTGGAAGATGCTCCAGCGCCGTGTTCGAACTGCAAGCAAGTTGAACCATTGCCTAGTCGGACTGATCAGCGATCGCATAACTGTAAGAAAGGATCTTGTCCACTTACATAACGACCAAATTAACAAAATAAATGGATGAAGCAATATTCAGTTTTTCAGCGTAGTAATCTGGATCAACTCCGTCTGGAATCTTACCGAATGCAAACCACAGCTGGGTGAAGGGGATCCCGTTGCGTTGAAGGTACCAAAAAGATACGAAGAAAGATGCAACAGTTTGAAGTACACCAATTACTCCGTAGGAATGGAGTAACAGTCGCCAGTCAACGAGTCGGTCCTTCTTCACGTTTCGCGGCTTACGTAGAAGGACGTCGGCCTCGGGTTTCTCATAAGATAAAACAGTTGCAGCAGCACAATCAGTAAGACAACTATGGCAGAGTTATGTCAGTATTAATCAATTAGCACGTCGGCCAGGTGCATGTTGACTCACCAGATAATGATCATGAGAAACGAGGACAGGATCTGGGGAATCCCAAGCAGGATACTGGTCATAATTGGCCAGAACTCGGAGAAGCTGCCAGCGGGCAACAGATAGCAAATGACCTTTTTCAAATTGTCGAAGACTACACGGCCGTACTCAACAGCTTCAACCACGGACGAAAATGATTCCAGAAGCACCATATCAGCGGCCCTACTATTCAGTCAGTGTCTGTGCAGACGCGATACAGCCTGTCCCTGTTACATAGTAATACATGGGATCAGGAACGCGAAGCTAATGTGGGGAGGTAGGGCTACATACTCAATTGCGATGTCTGAACCGGAGCCGAGTGCGATGCCGACGTCTGCCGCTTTGAGGGACGGAGCGTCGTTGACACCGTCACCCGTCATTCCCACGACGTTGCCTTTCTGGAATTCTTTCACAATACGGAGTTTTTGTTCTGGAGTTGTACGTGCAAACACGATTTCCTCGTATTGTGTTAAGAGACTCCATTGGTGCTCGTTGAGCTGAAGTAACTCCGGGCCGCTGACGACGATGGAAGAGTGGGAAGTGTCTTGCGGTTCATCCTCGGATCCCTTTGCTCGAGACAGTGCAGAGACATTGTGTACGAGAGACGATGGGGTGCTGACGATGCCGGCATCTTGAGCGATAGCGAGGGCTGTCAAGGCATAGTCTCCAGTAACCTAGGAAACTCGTTAGAATAAAATAAAATATCAGGCAAGTTTGGCGCTTGGTTTTCTTACCATGAATATCCGGATACCGGCTCCGCGCAATGTTCGAACTACATCGGGGATTTCGGGGCGCAACGGGTCGACAATGGCCAAGAGTCCCACCAAAGTCAAATCCGTTTGAGCCTCCTGTAAAACTGCATCCTCGAATTGACTCGTGTTGCGGTCAAACGGAATATCGGAATGGCGAATAACCTTTCGGGCTAGCAGGATGCAACGCTTTCCCTGGGTGCTATATATGTTTTTCAGATTCTCGAATGTCGCTCTCACATCCTCTTCGAGCGGATGAGTGTCTCCAGCATTGGTCGTGTAAGTCGAGCATCTACCGATGAGGATATCAGGCGCACCCTTGATTGTCAGAAGTCTGTTACTTCGTATTAGCGCCTATGACAGAGTCCAGATAGTATCTTTGGCTGACTTACGTGTCTCCATGCTCGAATTCACCTGCCTCGTGCTCTGGAAGGGTAGCTGCCAAGCAGTCTTTCCTAGACATAACAAAAGTCCTGATCATGAACTTGTTCTTGCTATTGAAGGCAAGCTCGTACGTCTTGGTCCAGCATTGACGCATATGATGAACTGATCCAAGTTTCTCTGAGAATCGCAGAACGGCTTGATCAGTAGCATCGCCGAAGACTCGACGTTCCTGACTCGGAAGCACAGGTTAGCCGAAATACAGATGTGAAGGGGTTTCGTAGTATATCACGCTCGTTAGCAGTCAGATTCCAAGATGAGGGATCCCTACCCCAGAGAATCAAGAACTGGGAAGGCGGCAGGGTTGTAGCGGAGACCAGCGAATGCACATGGGGACTCGGAGGAGCTTACCTCAGGTGGTAGATCGGGTGTAGAAGCATCGAAATCGGCAGCGTTGCAGAGCGCGGCAATGGCCCTCACTTGATCTACCCCTGTTGTCACAATGCCAGCGATTTCCGGTGCAGTGCTTGTAACAAGCTCGTCCTCAGCCTCGTCTGCTGTGATAGTGTCTGCAAAGGTTAGCAGTCTGAGAATAACTACTCACAAAATGTGTAAGTTGAGATCAAGAGGGCGAAAATGCAAGGATGTATCAGATGATGAATACTACCACTGAGCGCGGTCTCAGAGACAAGTGAACAATCTACCAAATACATACGGGTACCAAGTGTGCATTCGGTCACTGTCATACGGTTCTAGGAGAGGTTAGTCTAATGATCGAAATGATTTGTAGAAACCGCATGGCTATACACGGTAGAAATTACCTGAGTTAATGTCCCAGTCTTATCCGAACAGATTACGGACACAGAGCCGAGTGTTTCAACCGTCTTTAGTGACTTGCACAAAACATTGTTCTTTCGCATCAAATTTGCAGTAATCGTCAATCCGGCCGTCAATGCTATAGGTAAGCCCTCGGGAATGAATGCAATCGCCACGCTGACAATGTCGACGATCAGGGTCGGCACGCTGATATAGTCAGGATGATCCCGCCTCAACCAGAAACCCCTGATCACAGTTTAGATTAGTATAGGATACCACAATCAATAATATGATGCTTACCATGCAAACAGCACGATTGTGATCATGGTCAGCATTATTGAGCAGATAATGATCACAAAGTATAAGATCTCTTTTTCAAGAGTTGTTAACCCTGTTTTTGGCTCCTGTGTCAAGGCTGCAATGCGGCCGAAAACTGTACGGTCGCCAGTTGCCTGTAAATCAACGCGTCAGCAAGTATGTATTGTACATGGGCAATGGGTAGGGGCTGATATAAATGACTTGAAAGAGTAAGGATGGCTGTGTAGTAGTTTGACGTACGACAACTAGACCGGTGCAGGAGCCGGAAATACAATGCGTCCCTTGCATTCCGATGCAACGAGTCTCCAGGTAGTTGTCATCGGTCGAGTCTACACTGGCGGCCAAGGGGACTGACTCTCCAGTGAGAATCGATCGATCCAGTTTCGCGTCACTCGAAACCTGCAGGAACCGTAGATCAGCTGGTAGTTTGTTGCCTGCTTTAACGAGTACGATATCCCCCGGGACCAGTTCGGTCGCTGGCAGAGATACTTGTGTGCTAGTTCGAATTACGAGACACTCTTCCGGCAGCATGTTCTTGATCGAGCTCATCACGCGGGAGGAGCTCCAGTCTTGAAATGCGTTGAAAGAAGCCTGAAGAATGAATACAGCGAAAAGAACAATTGCAAGAGCCTAGTCAGACGGATTAATAGGTATTCTCTAACGAGCGCAGTATCAGGACCCAGGTATCAATTACCAGATTCGCTAAAGAGGGAGGCTGTCCAAGAGGCTTCCAAGAGATGAAGACTAGAATCGCGCCTACTAGGAGGACGGAACCAAAGCCTTTGAAGAAGTATCCCAACCAAGTCTGAAGTGCATGAGATTTTGGTGGGGAGGGAGCATTTCGGCCATATTCTTTTGCTCTGCGAATTGTTTGTTCGTCTGATAGACCTTCGCCCATTGACGTAGCAAGGCGGCGAAGGGCTTCCGTGGTCGATATAGTGTGCCATTCCAGTGAAGCAAATTCTACGGTAGCTAGGTCAGCGACATGAGGCGCGGTTCATTAGAAGAGTTCTTGTCGGGGACCTTTCGTGGCTGCATCTTTGGCCTTAACACGCTCTTTGAGGTCTTGGGCTTGGTTCGATTCGGAGATCTGGTACGATCTTTTCCCAAGAGAATTAGCATAAACGAGTACGTTAAAGGAGAGACTGGAGTGGTAGCGATCACTTACACCGTGCGATATTGGATAGGTAGGGCAATAGCCGGGTCGACCTCACGACGTGTTCGCACACTATGAATAGACATAGATCCACTGGAATCACGACGACGAAGGCCGCGGCCACCATTAGAGCCATCCTCTACGTCCTCCCAGCGGAGGGCTGGCTTGACTCTGAGGTCGTCGTCGTCCATTACGTGGAGTGATCGGCTACGAAAAGGTTGTCCTTCTATAAATTGTCTCACGGAAATAGGAGGGCGAATAGGAGAATTTATTACAACAAGAGGGGACAAGATAGAACAAAGCTACTATCGTGAGAGTTTATTGAATTTTATACTCCTATTCTAATTGCTGGCTAGAGTCTGTACATTTTTCTTCTCGTTCTGACTAGAAGGTATGAAAGGGGGTGGGCGGGAAACTTTCCAGGCAGAGAGGATGCCGCACTGTTACTTGTCCAAGTATGCAAGCAAAAACTGACAGTGTTGCTGGTGAGTTCGTACTTCACGCTTGCGAGACCGCTTTCATTGCAGGTCATAAGCATATCACCAATGGCGTATTCAAGCAGGTTTTGCCTCGTTCCCACCGCTACTAGGAAAATCCCGCACCGTTTCTAGTAAGAGGTGCGCTAGCGACTTGTCGTGTTCAAAGAGAGACGCCTAAAAGCTCTCCCAGAGCCGTCAGTTTGAATTGTGGTGATGCAACAAAGACGTTGTCACGAAATGCGAGAAATTGAGCGGTTGAGATACATGGAAATTGTTAAGGTTATACCGTCGCCTACTATATAGGTATTCCGGGGCGGCTAGCTCTTTTGAGATTTGAGAGGGAGGCCTCCCCCTTGTTCTCTGCATGCAGGACCCTGCCGCAACGGGGAGTTTTCATTGCCACCGGTCAAGATCCCCTATGTCATATTGCATTCATTGCTGGATCTTGTAGTGCAGATTTCATGAGCTAATCGTATCAAATGATGATTGCACTAACCCCGGCACCGAGCGCCCCTCCACCCCCTTCTCCACGATCCCTAATTGCTCCAACGACTAACGTTAGGGTTACTCTGTACCTAGACCACTAAATGCTTCAGTTTCAGCACTAAGGTTGCGATACTGTTTTGTTGGTCAAGAATTGGATGACTTGAGTATGTTGAATCATTTGGGAGTAATCTAGGGTCGTAGGCATCTCATTCGGCTACCGATGCATTGCATGAGTTACACGGAGTATACCACAATTATAGATTAGTACTGAAGGTGTGTGGTGTGAAGTTCTGAGAGGTGGATGAGGAACGTAAAGCAACGGCTCAGATTATAACTCTTTATTCAGCATCCCACTCGAACCGTGCTTTCTGCCCCATTTCCTTACTTTGGTGTTCATTTTCCATCGGATGAAGACCATTACTACCATCGTTATCCATTCTAAGACGGTATTCGCCAGTCCTTCCAAAGCCCTCCCCGCACACTTCCGCCCATCACACTAGCCATTACGAACCTTATGATACTGCTCGTCGGGATCAACTCTTCGCCGCTCGAGAGAGGCGATCGCGCGACGCGCGCACTCATCCGGTGGCAGAATGTGTTCACCTTCTTCTAATGACTTGGTGAGGTCTGTCTTGATGGCATTCTCGTCTTCTAGCGACTGCGTGGGCATCGTTGCCGGGAAGACCGTATGGATGCGGACAGGCGGCAAGTCTGGGTGTGCAGCCTTGTAAAGATTCATCTCCTAGGATAGAGAGTCAGAAAGCGCACAGACAACAACTTTCAAGAGAACGTATAATGTAAAGCCAGCAAAGCTGTAAAATAATACAAACATACCTATAAACACGAGATGACGCGCAAGAAGCGGCTGAGTTGACGGAACACGGCGTTGCCGCTTTGATTGTTGCGCCACGCTGCGGGAGGCATCATCTGTAGTAGCAGGTCCTACCCAAGCGTTGAGGATAGCATGAGCCATGTACACGGACGAAAAATAGTTGCTATCCATCACGGTCTGGAATTGATCAAGCAGTGTATATATGAACAGCGTAGGGTGTGCGCTACCGCTATAGCACCAAACGACATCGGGAGGTGAACCATCACCCCAAGCAGTAGCCTTAGCGACAACACGAGCACACTCGGTCGCGATTGTCACATCAGCACTGATTGATGAAGTGTAAAGGCTGAGCATCGAGCCTAACGGCACCCTGCTATAAGCTAGCTAAGACAATTGCATTGTTATCCCGAGTACTCGTTAACAAGACACGAACTGAGACATGAGCGATTCCATCTTTCAAATTGCTAACATCACGCGAGACAATGATTACACTGGCGCCCTTCTCAGCAAACTGCCGGGCCGCACTCAGGCCCAGACCTTTCGAACCCCCGGTAATAATGAGGACTGTCTGTACCTCGGGTTAGTAGGTTATCATACCCAATATCAAGGACTTGGGAGACTTACACGCCCGTCAACGGGGAATTCGATTTTGGAAATGAGCGCCTCCATTCTCAATACAGGTCAAGAAGCCAACGCTCGGCGACCACAAGACTTAAGGCCCACTCTGCCTAAATCCGAGCCCGCTAAAAGAAAGCTACGGTATTTACCTATCCCTCACATATTTGACATATAGATGCGATGATAAAGTGTATGTAAATTTTGAAGGGAAATGTACCTTGGTGTCAATTCAAGATCAGAACCAATCGTGATCTACTGTTGTTCCCATTAATAATCGGTCTCTCTGAAAACGCATCATGGAATTGTTTCTCGTTGAAGACCATACAGTATATTCGCTATGCTCTGTTTATCACAAGAGGGAATCCATAGATGGTATTGCGCTAGTTGTGGCTGACGTGACTGACACTGCCTCTGTTGTGATGGAAGGCAACGAACTTGGCACAGGTCACAACAAGTTCTGAAATGTGCATCGAGAGTTATTCTTTTTGCGATAAACCGCTCTTGGTGCTAGACTTTTAATTGGTATTTGGAAGCTTTCCGTACTCGCACATGGCACTGTATCAACTACCCAGCTCAGGAAATATTGAAGCAGTCAGATACTAGAGCTAGCAGCGTTCAATGTTCTCTCTATGACCTTGAGGCCCGGTGTCGATACAGCGATGTACAGGCATCACCCGGTCTATGAAACTTACACCGATTTTTTTTTTTTTTCTCGAAAGGCGGGTTGTCATCGCTTGTGCCGATTTAGAGACTCTTTAGAGAGAAGCCGTACGGAGGTCGGGGCCCAAAGTCTAGGTTTTCTTAGCAATAGAGTACAGTGTAAATTATAAGAAAATATACGGTCTAAGCTTTTAACAGACCTGACAGCTGCTACTAGCTATTTTTAATCCTTAGCTTACTCTATTAGGTAACGTTTACCAGCTTCCTGATAATAGCGCTAGCACCTATGTAGTAAGTAAAATAGTCTGGTAGCGGGCTGGACAGCATATTAAACGCTGCGTTTAAGCCGGTAGCAACCGGTAGCGGCCTAGCAGTAGCCCGGCAGCAAAATTAGTCTAAAGTTACTCTTCATTATCTTGCACTGTATTCCATTGCCAAGAAAACCCCAAACTTTTGGCCCCGACCTCCGTACAGCGTTACATCTGATCCCTAAGGCCCCTCGATCAGCTCCTGGTCAACAGAGAGATGAATATTGTAGCCACTTGTTATGACACAGCCCCTAGCTTGCCGATACCCTACCCGGCACCCGAGAAGCTCAATTGAGCATGACATGAACTCGAGGTAACCTGGCCACCCCGAGGGAGTACCATCTATGACCCCTTAGCGCAACACACCCCTTAGCGCAACCGCCAAACCTAGCAATACTACCAATTATATACCTACTTTACTTATAGCCAATATAATCATTAATAAAGCTTTTTTTTATAAATAATGCTGCTAAATAGCGCTTTTTTGGCGGTTAGGCTTATATAGATAACACGTAGCTAATTAGGTTATTTCCGGCTTAATTAGGGCTTATACTACTAAATAATCTACTAAAAACCTTTTAATTTTAGTATTTTATTCTATTTAATATACTAACTTTAATACTATCTATTTTAACTAAAAGTAAAGCTATTATAATACCGCCTTATATTAAAGAATTATTAATTAATACTATATTTAATATAACTAATAATAGTATATCTTTAAGTAAAGCGGCGTAAAAGTATAGCGTTTTTAAAGCTACCCTTTTATATAAACTCTTTAGCAGACCTTTGCGCGCTAAAATAATACACCTTTAATAAATATTATTTAAAAAGTAGAAAGATATAATTTTATAATAGATTTTATATTAAAAAGCTTTTAGTACTACTCTTTTATACTCTATAGTTAGGGTTATTATATTTATATTTATAAAATAATATAATTATAATAGCAACTTTAAAAAGTATTAGATAAGTAGATTTTAAAAGCATAATTTTTTAATTTATATTAAAATTAGTAAGAGACAAAAGGCTGCATATTTTAATAGCTTTATAGCTAAAGCAGTTAACTAGTATTTTAATATATGTAAAGATTTTAGGTAGGTAAAGCTAGAGTTAACTTTTAATGTTAATAAAGGTAGTATTATAGCTAGCTTTAATATATAATATAGTTTAAATTAAGTCCTAATTACATATTTAACTAATAAAAAGCTAGTCTTTGACTTTTTAGTCTTTAGTTCTTTTACTAATAAAAAAGCTATTTTAAAAAGCCCTTAGAGTTGCAGCTAGACTTTTTTTATTAAAGCTATTTTAGCTACCGGTATAGCCCTTAATCTAGGTATTATTTTTAAAAAAAAAGATCTTTAAGCTTAATAGTTTATTAAGAAGTTTAAAGCTATTGCTAATTAGAATTAGATTTGCACTTTTAAAGGCTAAATAGATAATAAAGTAGCTAAATACTAGCTTAAATAAGTCTTTATACCCTAAGTTTACTAGCTTTATAATAAAAACGATTTTAAAGCTGTATTTTTAATCCTAAATAAATATAAGAGTTATATATTTATATATATTATCTGTTTATTTTTTTATTTTTATTATATAAGTAATTATAAAATAAAAGCTAACTAGTTATTTTAAAGATAAATTTATATCTTTAGCTTATTTTAATAATATTTAGCTTTATTTTTTTTCTACCTATACTTCCTATAGTCTTTAGCCTTTAGATAATAAGCTATATAACGCTTTTAAGGCTATATATCGCAAGTATTTACAGGCTCTAAATAGCTTTACTAATATAGCGCTAGTTAATAAAATTAATTTTATTTAGTACTATAAAAAGGCTAAAAAGGATACTTTTATAAAAACTATACTAAAATCAGGCTTTAAAGTTATTAGAAACTAGCTTATAAGCTAAAAAAAGGCATTATAATACCCTAAATTGCAATAAGAACAAATAGCTATCCCTAAGCTTATTAAGATCTTTAGTAATAAAAATAAAGTATTCTAAATACTAAAAATAGCACAAGAAATATAAGACTTTAATAAAAATAGATCCTTTATAACTTTATTAAAGTTTTTTAAGGCTGCTATAGCTTTTAAAAAATAAGCTTATAATATTTTTATAAAAAACTAAAAGAATAAGGCCTTTAAGGCAGAAATTAAACATATATACCTAAAAAAGCGCTAAAAGGTCTTTAACCCAAATTATAAGTTTATAATAACTATAGAAATCTTTAATATTATTAAAAAAATTACTGAAAATGAAGCTAAAGACGTTAAAGAAAATGATCGTAAAGTTATTAAAGATAAAGGCGTCAAGAATAAAGACGCTAAATTAGCTAATTTTAACTATATTTTCCGCCATCTTTTTATAAGATCTAGTCGCTAGATATAAGTACCAAATAAATATTTTAATTAATTAGCTATTTAGCTATATATTGATATATTTTACTAGTTAATTAAGCTATTGGTTAATTATCTATAAGGGGGTTAAAAAAGAGTAATATATATAGGACCTGTTGTTTTTAGTGTTGCGCTAAGGGGTGTGTTGCGCTAAGGGGTGTGTTGCGCTAAGGGGTTATAGATGGTAGTTGAACAGCCAGCGCGGATACGCAATCTTGGAGTTATCAGGTTGCCGCTGTCATGCTTTTGGAGTAGACTAACAAGGCCTACAGGAAGGTTTATTGATGGGGCTGCAGCTCAGAGATGACAATTAAAAGCTTCAGCTGAGTCTCCCAGCTAAGCTCTCCTCACTAACGACGAATTGCAGAAGCCAGCGTCTAGGTATCGAACGCTGGTATGTATGTCAAATACTGTTTTGGTCTAGCTACAGGTCGACGTATATTTTATTGTCTGCTGAATCTCTCCCATTTGATATTGCAGATGCGTTACGCAGACAGTTCATTGGCTTTCAACCGAAGGATAACGTACATTGAATGGAGTAAAGGGTCTCAGCCAGCCATACCTCCACTTGCAATGCTACACCCCGGTATCAAGAGCTCGAGTGAGATACTTGATTCAGGTAGGAAAGCTCTCGATCCTTCCCAAGTCAGCCGTTGAGTTTGGGCCGTTACCGGGATGTCATTGCCGTATATGGATAGCTCATAGGGCTGGTAGTGAGCTGAATAGCTGGGTTGAAAGGGGATGTGGGACACCCACACGCTTTGGTAACGGTGTGCTTCCATATTGGGAGATGCAAACTGAGCTGAAGATATCCTTCCTACCTGAAGATGCCGAGCAACAGGTGAACCAAGTTTCAAAGTTCACTAACCTCCAATCACAGATGCAGCAATCGCGTTCAGTTCGCGATGGAAATGGGGTATGACATGCTGCCAAGCAGGAAACAGCTGGCTCTGCGCAGTCCTCACTGCAGAGCATCAATCTACATCTCTTCCGGGTCTTTAATGTTAGCGTGATACTTCTTCCTATTTCTCCATTAGCCCTGGCTACAGGGTGGCTATACTGTGGTTGCGCATCAATGAAGGAGTGGTCAGGCCCTTTATATACCCCGGCGATATGGTTGTTGTAACCTGGGTTGTGCGTATTAGACTAACAATAAGATCCCTAGAATAGATGTATGTCGTCGCTAGAGTCTATTCACAAGTTGAGCTAGCGAAATTTGAGAGCTGAACGTGGTAATTCTGACGGAGGGAGCGAGGCTGATCACTATAGCAGTAGGAATATATAAGGCAACAGTGTCGTTGCAATGTCCAGTATATTAGCAACAGCACAGTCATCATTCAAAACCTTGAGTGCCAGTTCTATAGTCTATTATTACTTTTGCGGTCCATCATCCAATTCATCATGAAGAACCTACAACTACGCTTCTTGGCCTTGATGCTTTACACAGCTGGCTTGGAGGCTAAAGCGTACAAGGACAATGTTGCAACCTACGAGATCGGACCTGGCGCGGAGGTCAAAGACAACAAGATCACGTATAAAGACCCCGACTGTCCTGATGGTCTAGATTGTACAACAACCAAGACCTGTAGCAAAACCGGATACACTCCCTCTTTGTCAGAAGACAAGAAATATTTTGCTTGCTGTGCTAAGGGACAGCGACTCCTTGGGAGCCCAGACACGGCGTTCGACTGCTGCGCCGATGGCCACGACTTAGTTGGTAGCTCCAAGACTGGATATCACTGTTGCCCGACCGGTTTCGCTTATGACGGCAAGCAATGCAAAAAACTCTGTGAGAATGGCAAGGCTCTTGTCGATGGCAAATGTGTCTGTCCTAAGGGGACGACTGAGACTTCTGACGGTACTTGTGAGAAGAAGCCTGACGAGCCCGGAAAATGCGATGACGGAGAATGCTCCTCTGGCCTTGAATCTGGTAATTACAACGATGAGAGCTGTATTGGACTATCTCTCTAACTTGTGCTA
The DNA here is from genome assembly GCA_002288965.1 of Xylaria sp. MSU_SB201401. Taxonomy (NCBI): domain Eukaryota; kingdom Fungi; phylum Ascomycota; class Sordariomycetes; order Xylariales; family Xylariaceae; genus Xylaria; species Xylaria sp. MSU_SB201401. The sequence continues at coordinate 27,730 of NPFG01000023.1, forward strand.
GGCAAATGTTACATTTTCAAAGCCGACAATGGCAATAGACTTGGTCTCGCTGTAGACAACGTTTATTACGCCGCCGCTGAGAGCATGACGCAGCGTTATGGCAAGTTCCAACTCTGCCTAGATGAGCAATGCACCCCGGGGGAACCGGTCAACCCATCAACCGAGGTCTACATCCGCGATACCTACGGTGATCTGGCCACCGGGGCTAACAAGAACCAATGGCTCAACCACGCGATCAATGGAGGACACATTAGCCGAACACCGATGTTTTCCCTCGCTGGCCACTTCTCCATAAGCAAATGGCCCTGCGGGAAATACTGCCTTGGTGGATTCACAGAGGGTGTTGGTCCGGCTTGTCCTGCGATTACGCCCGCCTTGACATTCTACACCCAAGACCCACAAATGTGTGTCGAGTTCGAATTCACTGAAGTTCCTTGTGATCTTAAATCCGACGCGAACAACTGCATCTGGAAAAGTGGCGACCAGTGCTGCAACAAGATTGACTGCAGTAAGCCGGACTGCTCGAAAGGTAAATAAACCTTTGGATTTTCATTAGGTCTTGAGTTAAGGGGAGTTGTCAAGTGCAAGAGCTTGGACGGACAATGGGAGGATGGTGGAAGAGATGTCACAATTCTCATTCGTGTTGTTGTGCTTGGTCACATTTGATTTACCATGTATAAGAGAACAGCTAGCTAATTCATATCGTTTCTCCTTACCTCTATAGAAAATGCGAGTAGCTCAAGTAGTGCCGTTCCACAACGTCCTCTCTCATTACCGGACGGTGTCCAGCCAGACCCCACCGCGGCAGACGTTTCGTCACCCGACGAGATCGTACCGAATGGGCCCTCGCCGAACGATGAGCTGACAGACATTTCCACACCTGAAGATGCTTCATCGAGCAATGCCTCGCCAGACGCCGATATATCGGACGACGACTCTTCAGATTCAACATCTCGAGACGCGACACCACCGGAAAACCCTAATGGCTGGAGCACACCCCTTTCATATTCCACCACGCTTCTACTCGCTGCAGCAAGCCTCGCATTATCTGCTCTCATCCCCAGACTCCCCAAAAAGCTCGTCCCCCAAATCTTAGCTCCAAGAGACCAAGCTGCTCAGAAGCCATCAGGCAAAGAGATCACAGCTCCAAAAGACATTATTACTGAACGCGAGACACCGTCAACCCCGAAAAAGGATACCCCCCCTAGCATACCGGAGATGGAGGACATTTCCGACGACAATAACACAGAACTTAGCCCAAAGACGAGCGAATCCATATCAAGCTCTGCCGCCACGACACTATCGCGCTACACTACCAAGAGTCGGACCATTGTTTCCACGAGCAAGATCAACCACAATCAGGTGATGTCAGAGCACATGGAATACGAAAGCAGCGAAACGACACCCGAGGAATTAGATCTGTAATTTGAGAATTTGGCATCCATATTCTTCTTCTTCTATTCTTGTATAATATCTTCGACATGCATTGTTACCTAGAAGTCTTTTCAGACAACATCACCAAGCTTAATAGATCGTTATGGGTTTGTGTCTAGGCACAGAGCTTTGGTATAACAACCTGGAAACAGTGAACTTTTAATATTCATACATATACTCAGTGACTTTTATCTCCGTCTGTTCTGCATTTGCTACGAGAGCGAGTTTATTTTGCATCGCCTTTACCCCTATCCGATCCATTGTACCAATAACAGAGATACTCTTACGTAATAACACCACCGCTTGCGGGTCCTTAATGCCCGAATACAATGCCTATGAACAATTGAAGGAAAACAAACTCAAGATCAATGGAATTTGATACGTCTTTGATTATCATTACTATTTTCTGTGTCTGTCTAATAACAGCACGATATTTTCTATCTCAGCTATCTTCCAGATTGCTCCTGTCGCATCCCAGTCCTGTATGGTGCCTGAGTTGTCCAGTTTCTATCCGCCGAACATTATAAAATAAATGAAGTAATCGATAAAAAGCATCGCTTTGAGGGGGTATTTAGCGTTATGAAGAAAACCAGTGATATCTATTACTTTTTGACTCCAGCATTATCATGCTCGTTTTTTCCGCTTCTGAATTGCAGTCCCATGGAGGGGAGAAGATGAAGAATAAGAAGAGAAGAGAGTTCGTGTCATCATATCTGCCTCACAACCACAAGCGCGTCAAGATCCGGTCTCGTAATGTGCGAATAGCCCGAGTCTTCGGTATCTTCGCTGGAGGTTGATGATCCCGAAGAAAGGTTCAAGTCCTCCTCGATATCATCGTGAATCAAATCCAGTGGGTAAGGGGGTGGGGAAGGAGGCACATCCTGGTAGATGGGCGGTGCCTCATTATCCCAGCTAACACCGAGCCCGGCGCGGTCCGTGATCACAACGGCGAAGTTCATCCGCAGGATGCGTGCCACACCCGTCGGCGTAACGTGGCGCATGTGGGCGAGCGGGGCGTACTCTTGCGATACTACCATCTCCACCACAAGCCGGTGGGAAACCTGGGTACCGTCGTGTCCCCGTACATCACAGCTTGCGGTCCGCGAGGGAAACCCGCCAGTCTGGTACTCGATCTCAGCCTCGACTGTGCCATCTTCAGAGCGGTAGTCTGCCTTCCAGCCTGAGTGCAAATCGGCGTGGGCGATGACGCGGGTGTCGGAGCGCGTGATGCCCTTTTTAGCCTCGGTACTTTCTGCCGGTGTGGTCTTAGGTGTGTGTTTCTGACACGCAGGTGCCACTGTTGCGATGTCCTCCTCGAGCTTCCAAGACAGGCGTTTTAACTTCCAATACTCTACGCTGCTCGCATTGCGCTTTCCAATGCCGTCGAGCCGCAAGCTAAACCTGCTGGTGGCGTTTGGGTGGATGACAGGGTCGTAATGCACATTCGCCGTGATGTCAGTTGGCGGGAAAATACGCACGCTGTGGTGCGGCACGCTGGGCGAGGGTAGCGATCGTCGGACATCAATGGTACGGCGCAGCTTGAGTGGTAGCCCGCCGTCCCGCGGCCGTGCTTCTGCTGTGAATACATATTCGATGGAGAGGAGGTGGTTATCAGTCGTGGCCGGTAGGTGCCCCTCTAATAACACAGAGAGTGGGAATTCGTGTGTGCCTGTGCTATATGTTAGTCGCCGGTGGACCTAATAGTTCGCAGGGTGCATGAGATGACCTACGTTGTTTCAAAGCCGTTGGCTCGGTCAAAAAAGACCAGCTTTTCAACTCCGTCTTCTGTGTGGTACAATCCTTGCAATGGTCCTTGAACGGCTTCTTCTGCGTAACCCGGATCTCGAGTTTGGCGTCTAGGTTCTCGATCTCGAAAGTCTCGTCCTTTACGCGTAGTTGCAACTGTCCTGACACTAGAGCCCCCGTACTCTCTTCTGGAGTACCATACATGACGGTTGTTCCCGACTCGATCCTCCAGTCCAGGGACGCACTTGGGTTCTGTGATAGGTCTTTCTGCGACTTGTGTCCAACCAAGGGCAGATTAGCTAAGCTCATGCGGTGGTGCTCTTTAGGCTTTGGCTCTGGCTGCTTGACCGGAGGTGTTGGGGAGTGATCTTCAACAACGCCATCGTGCGAGGACCCATAAGACGATGTGCGGCTTGGACGCTGTCGCTCTTTCGATCCTGCCCGCGTTGTAGGGATAGTGTGGCGCTGGACTGTTTGCTTGATGCTGTGAATGCTGTCGTTCGGAGAACGGAAGAAATCTACCACACGGTGCGGCATCTTGAAGAGTAAAATTGAATTGCCCAAAATTCAAATTGTCAAGTGAAGCAGCAAACCCCCTTCGATTTTTTTCTCTCGTTTAAGACGGTTTCTGATCTTTCTCTTCAAGTCTTCTTTTCTGTTGTCGCTCCTTTGTGTAAGTGGCGATTGTGGAGAATGTTGTATCCGCTTTGGGTAATGGAGAGCCAGATGCTGTTGTCTAATTGGTTTGTGAGTGGCGTCCAAGTCCAGCTGGCGATTCACATAGCAAGATGCTCCAGAATGTTGTAGTGCGATGAGATATATATAAGGGAATAGCCTTTGAAGCAATTGAGAATTGAGACGTCTAGGATCTCCTCGGTTGCTATTGATAAGGATTGCAGCTAAATGAGACGCTCAAGAGTGGAACAAAGGATGTATGCAATGAGTAAGGTCCAGTATGTTCCAGTGCTCAGCTGTAGGTGATGTGGTGTAAATGCTGCAAAGTAATGAAACAGGCTGTTTCTCAAGCAACTGTTTGTTTGGCTTGGTCTGCTGTTTATGTGGCTGCTGATATCAATAGGTCAATTCAAATCATACTAGATATTTCCTCCAGTGCCCCGAAGGGCATCGGTTGATATTATAGCTTTTGGCCTCATGACTCCTCGTGCGCCTTTCGAAGACCCAATGAAAAAGTTAAACTTGGTCACGACAAGTCACTGCCTCGCCTGCTGTTTCCATCGAGTAATTATGTGTCATAGAATCCAGCCGACTGGCCGGTTGCTAGGGCGGACAGCAGACCGTCTCAAGCACGGGAAGTACCTAAGCAGTACCTAGGTTGCCGCTAGATTCCCTAGCCCGGGCGTAATTGAGCATATGCTACCTACTCTGTAAAATCCTTAGCAAGCTAGCGCCCGGGACCGCCTGTAGTCTCGATCTAGATACCTGCCCAGGGCTGCCCAGGGGTGTAGGTACTTGCTACTACTGTAAGTACAGTGGACAGCTACAGCGGGGTACGCCTATGTCACAACGTGTCTCGGTTGCAGCAGATTTAGTGGTGTGACGCCCTCTGCAACTTGAGTAACCCCTTTGGCTTGGTTGAAAATTCATCACAGGTACTTCGGCAAGGCAAGCACCTACTAGTAGGATAACCTAATGAAATGCTTTATGGCATAATCATAATCCTGGCGTTTATGCGGTAAACACATTGTCGACGTGGACCCTTGCCGTGTGCTGATTTCACCATCTTATTTGCATATGTCTCTTATGGCGTCATGAACAACACACAAGCCAGGAGTAACAGACGGTACAAGACAACAGGCGAAAGGCGAACCACCAGCCAAGCCATCGGGATCTGTGCCGTCAGGTGCGGTGTCTTTCTTAGGCGTAGGTCTCTGTCCCTATTTGCATCTGGTCTAGTTTTCGAGCATACCTTCTTCGGGTGGACATGTAGAAACGGGAAGAAAGAACGGAGTAAGTAGGTACTAGAAATGTACCTGACGCAACGTATCGCGATCCACTAGCGTAAGAGCGCAGGTTAACTGCTGTCCAATGATGGGGCAGTATCTAGGCCATGAGGTGCCCAAAAGGGTAGTTTGAGCAGCCCTACAGAGATTTTACCTACAGAGCTAAAATCCAGTGTAGGTAAGCTAGGAGTTAGGTACTTGCCGTCAACCTTCTTGCATCACAGACATCTATGCATCGCAGACTTCATTCACCAGTAGATTATATGGAAGACAGACCCCCCTTTCAATAAATCATCATATGATCTCTCCTTCAACCCAGATTTGTTTGCCTGCACAGAAATCTGCAATCACCTACAGATCTGGTTCGATGACGTTAGCTGACACACCCATCTACCGTAGTAATACAATACGGAGAGCTCCACATCATATGTGCTCACGCGTTGTCTCTAAAAGCAAGACCTTTGAAGAAGAATTTTCCTCTTGGCTCCACAGGCATGAAGCCATCGTGAAATACGGATCGGTACCATGCGGCTCATGACTTGGACCTTGCTTCGCTTATAGCCGCTGGCCGATGGAGCTAGTTACGACATCGTTACCCTATAGAATCCACAACCAACACCCAAATAAGGCTATCGTCAGAAGAGCCGCAAGGAAAACGTCCCATTTTCAGTCGCCAGCCTGGACATCCGGGTCTAGAAGGCCGCGGCTTTGGACGGTAAAGGACAGAAAAGGGAGGACAAAAGTAACTATAGCGGCATCTCGTCGGTCGATTTGCCGTCCTTTTGTCCAACAATAAGGTCCGTACCTGGCATATGCTATGGGCAATTCGAGATATCATTGGCCGCCTCTTGCTGCGTGTTAGAAAACACCCCTGTCTAGCAATCGAAACAAAAGCAGCATAAATCGGTACACTAGAAGTTTTTTTTCTTCTACACCATACTTTGCCCATTACGGCCCCTTTTCTTTCATGCTATTTAAATTCTCGGGGCTTCTACGCTGATAGCTCGATCGATCGGTTTCACTTAAGTACAACAATTAATAGTTGTGGACCGTCGACAAACGCAATGCCGCACCTTGCCGAGACTCCACCGAAAGGAAAATTTCTCGACAAGTTCCGTCACAACACGTGAGGCAACAAGCGGTATGACACTACACGCCGGGGAAAGACCGCAAAAAGGAGTCATAAAGAAAACTATGCGGGCTGGGATTTATGTTTCAAGCCGGATGATTTTTTGTTTGCAACTGCATCTCTTTACCCATCTCCTGCAGCGAGCTCTCACATATACACGCGCTCACCCAAGATGATTTGGCCTTGCATGTCTCCCCCAGGAGTCTAAAGACGCATTTATTTGCATGAAGAGACAGAGGCGATTACAAATAAGCACACGAATGAAAAGAGCATTAGCAGACAAAGACTCGCGCAAGGAGACTCGGCGAGACTGACCGGGAACAACTCAAGTCTCTTTGGATCCCGACTTCCTCTGCACGCTCAATGTACGAATAATTCTGACAAGAAGTTGTAGTGACAAGCGCCGCACATTGAAACTGCAGTGGTGTGTAACAAATTCAAGAGTTACGTCACTGTGACCCAGTCATTCCGGTAATAGCAATGACTCATCTAGTCAAGTATTCAGATCCCCAATCCATCATTGCGCAGGTCAAAAGTTGAACGCGTAATGGGAAACCTTAAAAAGCATCCGGAGATGCAGAGCTGTCATCTAGCAGCATTCATCAAGCCTCCTCCCCGGATTTTCCAAGGAACGATGAAGCTATTTTGGGTCCGGGGAGATGCACCAACTAACCTTCAGTAACCCATCCTTACCCCAGCTCCCTACAGTACTTCAGCAGCTTACCTACCTAGCGTAGGTAGGTAGAGCGATAGACACTTAACATACGCATCTCTAGTTCATCGTCAATTACGGACCAATCTGTATGCCCAGACAACATCCTACCAGCGCATGACTGCGAATCTCAAGGTTCTCGATTTATCTATCATATGGCCGAGTTAGCGGGTAGGTAGGTACATAGTAGATAGGCAGCGTAAAGGGTCCTCTATGTGTGTACAGTAGGCAATTAGGTAGCAAGCAAGGCAACCCGATCTCGGCTCGCGTCATTAGTGTGCGTGGTGTGCACCCATCACGCCACGAGGAAACCAAGAGGCAGCGTTACGCGGCCATCTCCGCGGAGGAACCAGACTCTATTACACTGCGTCGCCGGAAATGTGCGCGCCAGAACTCTAAAGAATGCAGTCGTCCTAGCGAATCGATTGCTTCTCGAGCTTCCCCGCGCCTACGGCCAAGAGCGATTTACAGCAGTTAGTCTCTCCACCATTGCCAATCCGGGGGTCTTATGAGAGATCCGGTGAGCAGGAAGCGCTTCGGCATTCGCCCCGTAAGGGTAGCGGATAAAGAGACCGGTCCGGTGACTTGTTAAAAGTCACCCTCTAAATGAGATCCCGGGGCTTGATTTGTACTTAGTAGGTACTGTGTATGGGGCGCAGCTGGCTGACCGGCTCTATTGATCTAATTAAATAATCTATGGGATTTTCTAGTGTAAGGCGAAAGCAACAGCTTCACCCAATTGTGGTCGAAGAGGACTACTCGTGATACTAAAATGTTGTGAATCCTGCATGGTTGGACCGACCTTCTCAAATGAGCAACGCCAGTCGTATTCTGTCCGTATCCCGTGTGACAGTATTGGAAACCAGACCTAGACGCTAAAAGACAAGGAGCTGAACAGGAAAGAAAAGCAAGAACAGAAACCTCAGCAATCGGGCACGCTGACAGGAATGTTCAGTGGCACACTTGTAGCCAGTCCACTGAGACTGGTTTCCTTGAACTCATTCCGCATACCCTGAGCCGTGAGCCGCATGGCTCGAATAGCGTCATCGAGGCTGACTTTCTGGGTACCGGCCTCAGAGCTCAGCGCCAAGTTGGCACTTGAGATGGCCTTGATGGCGCCAAGAGCATTGCGCTCGATGCAGGGCGCCTGAACGAGGCCGCCAATAGGATCGCAAGTCAGGCCCAGGTTATGCTCGATGCCTATCTCTGCCGCCTGCTCGATCGTCTCTGGGCTGGCACCCATACATGCCGCAAACGCGCCAGCCGCCATCGAGCAGGCAACTCCTACTTCCGCCATGCAGCCGCCTTCTGCAGCCGAGATTGTGGCACCGCGCTTGTAAAGCATGCCTATGGCTGCGGCTGTCAGAAGGAAGGTCAAGACATCACGCTCCGGATCATCACTGATGAACTCAACCGTGTACTTGAGCACGGATGGAATAATTCCCGCCGCCCCATTAGTAGGTGCTGTCACGATGCGCCCGCCTGCCGCGTTGGTCTCATTTACGGCGATTGCGTAAACCGTCAAATAGTCCATTGCCGGAAGTGCAGTGCGTCGGTGGGGAGAGGGCATGATCGGGTGATATATTGATCCATGAACACGGGGTGGCCCCCTTTTGCCGTTCAGTCCCTTCCTGCGGCTGAGAGCCATCGAATCTGGTTTGGTTGTCTCCAACGCGTGGCTGCTCGCAGCTAGTAATGGTTTGACCTCTCCTAGCTTCCCCGACGACAACTGCCCCTGGACATTCGGTGCCGTCAGGTTTTGGCTAGACGGATAGAGGCCTCGAGTTAGTCGCTGGTAAAGGGCCGGTGCACGCCTAGATAACTTCAGAGATCCTGGTAGGGTAGTATCGAGGGGTGCTTGTACGCCCTCAAGAATACTTTGGTCCATGACCTCCCATATGCGTAACAGTTTGTCATGGATTTCCTCATCGGTATAGCCATGACTCTTTTCATTCTCGTAGACAAGCTGGGCGATGGTTAGATTGTGCTTGTTGCACAAGGCCAGCAGACTCTGTCCATCGCGGAATGGATAACGAGGCGTCTGGGTACCGGCATCTGAATTAGGCGTGGGATCTATTGGAACTGAACCGACAGAAGGGCCAGTAGATCGTGTATCAACTAATGCGGAAGTCTCCTCGACAGCCTCTGGAGGCTTGATTTCTTGTCCAGTCCGTCGATCTCCTGCCGCATCTGCGCGTCTGATCTCCTTGTAGAACATGTTCTCAGCCAAATCCGCTGGGCTGCGCCCGCTTGCCTCAACTTGTAATTCATTAGACTCTGGCTGACCCGTCTCCGCAATCTGATTGGTTACTGCAGGTGAACTTGAAGCCTTGGAAAGCGCCCCATTCACGACGAAGCCACCGCCGACACTGAACAGGTCGTTTGTCGCCAACATGTCACCGTCTTTATCAAAGACAGTGAAACGCATGCCATTGCTATGTAGCGGAAGCTTACGGCCCCATTCCCACTTGAAGTCACGAGCGTAATCAAAGTCAATCTCTTTCCCCTTGCCTTCAGCAAGCCCGTGGCCGAGGGTAAGCTTTTTCTCCTTCTTGATCTGGGCAAAGCGAGAGGGGACATAAGAGGTGTCAACAGTCTCGACATCGGCGCCCTCGAGACCTAGAATGAGGGCAGAAGGCGTCATGTGCCCTTCTCCTGTGAGTGCAAGGCTACCATAGATAGCTATACGGATCTTATGGACCTTGTGGAGAAGTCCGGCCTCGACGAGATCAGCAACAAAGATGTTACCGGCTCGCATGGGCCCAACCGTGTGCGAAGACGACGGGCCAATGCCGATCGAGAACAAATCGAATGTTGAGATTACGGCATGTTCGTGATCAGCTTCGCTATACGTGCCCGATTGAGGACTGTCTTCGTTCTCCGCACTCGAGCTATCGACACTGAAAGGCCGAGCTTGCTTTAGTTGCGATACCGGGACAGAAGGTCGAAAAGGTAGTATCTTTGCGCGACCACCAAGCCCCAGTGTGCGACCTACTATTGTGTTTGGGCGACATTGGTACCGCAGGGCGCGTTGCAGCAGACCCAACTGTTGCACGGCTGCTTGCCTCATCATGAGGCGGACCAGCGACCGCCCGAGGAACAATATTGAGAGCCTCTCAGTTAGCGAAGACGATAATCACTATTCGATGACACTACCAGGCAGCGGGTATAAATGAAAAGAGAAAAGAGAATATGAATTGAGCTGAGTTGAATCAATATTCAGCCTTTAACAACGTAACACCGATATTTCTGTTATCAAAACTGATGGCTTAAAGGGCGGATGCGATCCCGAGATAGTGGATGCAGCGGACGGATTTGGTGGGGGAGGAATGATAGTGATTGGTCAGAGCACTGTTTTGGCCCCGCTTAAAGAAGGTACCGATAAGCCATTGCCCAATCAGAGCGCGTACGTTTCCAACAACGTCCAAGACCAACTCACCGCCGATATTCGGCTGAATCTGACACAGAGAAGCATTTATTTTACCCAATGCTGGGGAAATGATGAGTTGAGAATGCCGCTGGATCCAACTCCTTACTACATTTCGTTTGAGGGAGATGCAGAAACCCGTGATACTTCCGGGGGTTGTCCGAATGATTTTGATCACCGGACTCGACAAAGTTATGTGGCCCCGGATGGCTGAGCTAAAGCTGTTTACAACATAACACAAAGTTGGGGAGCACCTCACCCTTATCATTGAACCTCTAAAAATAGTTTATCAAAAATGTTGATCTGGTAACACTCGAGGGTGCCGCACCTCATATGCCGCAAGGCACATAGTGCAGCTGCATACACAGAAGATCACGAGGTGGTCTGTAGTCGCAGTGGCGTTCGAAGCGCGACGACTTCGTTTGTATACCTAACGTAAGTCGTGTTGCAATGGCAGCGAATCATGATGGCCTGTGACTTGACCTTCTTTTCCGGCGCAACTTCAACAAAGTACATTGCTCAGACCAGCTGAAGGATGTCATGTCTAAGTCTTCATTTGCGGTAGAGTGCTTGGGTTAATGAGTAACCACATGTGGCAGAGAGGGGTTATCGAGGGAACTTGTGATCTGAGTCGCAAGCAAAATGTAAACGAAACAGCAGATCGAAGAACTGCAGAACAGTATTGTAGGCAAAGCAACGATGGAGGTTAACTTGTTTTAATTACTATCACATGCATCCCTCCACTCGGATGTACGTTGGTAGTCTATGTAGGTATTTCCGCATCCAGAAACACCCCAATCCACCGTCCCGCCTCCCGGTGCCAATCATGAAATATTTGCATCTATAAATATTTCGATCAAAGCAAATCATGATATACACATATACAAGGCGCGCCGAAACAATAAACTCCCAAGCCCCTCCTTTTCTTTAGTAGGCTTGTTTCGTTAGATGCTTTCAAAATTTGGATAAATTATCTTTTTTCTTCTTTCCTTTAAAACACGCGGGGCTTGAAGTGAATCATTAGAGGGGGCTTGTGCCAGATGACGTAGGCCTTCTGGTTGTCGATCCAGTTGGTGCACTCGGGGTCGAGCGTCAGGTCGAAGTTGAAAATGATACGGGCGATAATGAGACGCATCTCAGCGTATGCAAGGCTGAATGGGTTGGTTTCACGTCAGTATTTTGAGCCATATGAGAGAAAAATTCATGGAGGGTAAGCAGAAGAAAACTCACTTCTTTCCAATGCAGTTGCGGGGACCGGTGCTGAAGGCTTGCATGGCGTCGAACTCGTCCGTCTTGTATTTGGGGTCACCCAACCAGCGCTCGGGTCGGAACTCCATCGGCTCGGTCCAGTACTTGTCCCAGTGGTTAATGGCCCATTGGAAGACGGAAACAACAGTCTATGCTCAAGTCAGCGCTAGCTCTACACTTCAATCTCATAATTTGTTTGTTTACGAGTAATAATTTCAAATGGGGATCAACTCACGTCCTCGGGGAGCGGGTCACCATCGACTGTGGCACCGCCCTTAGGAACATCACGAAGCATACCGCTGGCAAGAGGGGGGTATCGGCGCAGGGACTCGTTCAAGACAGCCAACATGTAGGGTAGTTCGTTGACGGTGTTCAATAAAATCTCATCCTCGCTCTTGAAAGTGGTTCGGATTTCGTGTTCGAGCTTGCGCTGAACTTCGGGGTGTTTTGTGATGAGGTACAGAGCGCCGGTCATCAGGGTCGCAGTGGTCTCAGAGCCAGCAATGACAAGCATAGATGCGTTCATAGTGAGGCGTTCTAGATCGAGATCGAGTTCATCCTTGCGCTTGAGCAATCCCTCGATAAAGTCGGGACGCTCGGCACCAAGTTCTAGACGTTGTTGCACCTTCTCCCTCACGACAGCACGGTGCTGGGTGTTCTTGGAGGCGGCCGTCTTGCCGAGCCATTGAATGGGAGTGCTCAAGCCAATGTTGGCCAACGCAATCAAGCAGGCGTTCTCTCGGATTGTGTCGGTCAGGAGACGAACCCACGGGTGGTAGTCACTCTGTTGTAAACAGCCGAAGCCACCAGGGGCACCAAACGCTAGATCGCCAATAACGTCAAAGGTTGTGTAGTTGAGCCAATCGCGCATGTTTAGCGGGACGCTGGGGGCCTTCTCAATGTTTTCGCGGAGACGCTGCATCAAGAGGTCGACGTATGAGCGGATCAAGGGCGCCTGTTCAGCCATGGTGCGGGCGCTGAAACCGTGAGCCAATTGGCGGCGGAGGGCACCGTGTTCCTGGCGTCTGGCATTGATGATGTGCCTCGGGGGCTCAATGAAGAGCTTGTAGAGGCGGTCGGACTTGGGGAACTCCTCCTCGCCGGCCTTCTTGTGGCCATAAATATCGTGCCAGGCCTGGGGGCTGGCGTATGCTAACTCATTGGGTGCAATGCGGACGACAGTGCCGTATTTTCGGTGGAGATCACCAACGTGGAATGTGAGAGTGCCGCTGAATAAGTGCCAGGCACGCGGCAGGTAAGAGCCCCGGTGAGAGATTGGGCCGGGAAATCTGGCTAGAGGATGTAGGAAAAGGTTGTAGAGAAAACTTCCGACCACATATAATGCGCCCTGTTGATAAACGGCGTTAGTTTTGTCAAGTCCTAGTTTATATCTGCTCTCAATGAGAAAGTCGGTGATGCGGAAGAGACATACCAGTATAACACCGTAGTAAAGGAGCGCCATTTTGCCTGTCTTAGCCGACTGGCGCTACTGAATATTGTTGAAACTACTCGATCTTCTCATATACGGGGGACGTCGCCGAATCAACCGTCAAGCCGTATTATCCCCTTCGACAATGACTGTGCGCCAAAAGCCAACTTGAAGAGCTACCAGAAAAAAACGGGAGGGTGAGGGAAGATACTTAAAAGCCTATGCAGCAACTTGTGCCAAGCTGCTCACCCTTGGAAGAAGCGAGGCCGTACGCAGATCGGAATACTATAATAAGCATTAAGCTAGGTCGGAACCCTTGATGAATGCTACGCTACGGTGGCTAGAGACCAGACCAATGTAATGCGTTCTTGCTGGGTTTGTTGATCTTATTTGTGTTTAACGGGTTTAGACTCTCCGACCAAGGCCCCTTGGCAGGATGACAAGTGTAAGCTCTACCGCTTACTACTTACAGTAAAACTATCTACCACATTAGCAGATACGGCCACCCGTCTCCTACTAATATGGGCACTCGAACCACCATCTGGTAAGAACACACAATTCTCAAACCTCGATTTTATTTATAGAGCATATCACGTAGCTGGTCTTTAGTCCCTGTACCATGTTACGGTAGGCAGATAACTTTGTCGACCACCATCCGACCATCCGATTATAGACGCTGTGTTGAATAGCTGATTTCTATAATATAGTCAGTCAGTAGCTTAGCTAGCTTAGGTATAGTACTATATTACCATACGATCGTGTAGAGTCTCTCGTTACTGCAGTGTACTATTCGGTGTAGCTGACCAACATGTCCAGTTCTAAGCCTGAAGTGTCTAATACTACCCAGGTACTCGGTTTATTGAGAGCCGCGAGGTTCTTATTTAGTTGTTGTCCTGCGTTATTAGATAGCTAAGCTCTGCTGGGCTGCTGGATAGCTGCAATGGAACGCCAAGAGATCCTCCATATGACCATCGGATGCACAACAGAAAATATAGCAAATGATTCGAAGCAAACAATTAAATACCTTCCAGCTGGTAACACAAGACACTGCTACAGTAGTTTCAGTACCAGAGATTGATAGTGTCCAGGTGCTGTCATCATTCTAATGGCCCCTGGCGCACGCTCCGAATCGGGGCTATCCCTAACGAGCAAGTCCGATGTAACTCACAGCATCCACCCTATTCAAGTATCGACTTTATCACTTCAAAAATATTTTGAAACAATTAGATTGAATGTACATTAAGTATTATAAGACCGCACATCTCATGGCTCAGGAACACTAAGATTTCTTTTTGTGAATAATGCCATGGTAAGAAAATAAATGGTAGTAGAAGTGACAGTCGTTATATACTTATGTATTTAGGTACAATAGGTATAAGTTTCAGCCCGCCTTTAGTAGCGGTCAATCCGGGGAATCTCGTGGTTGGCACCGGAGTCTAAACGAGGTAAGGGATGCATTTAGCGGCCACGGCAAACCCCGTTCTGACCTACTTACACATGGCAAACTAATTAGTAGACTCGACCGTAGCTCCAAATCTTCCTGTAACGAGGGAGGGTCGATCTTCTTTCTTCACTACGCTCGAGTTATGAATTGCTTATGTTGAGAAGAAGCACATAAATGCCATCTCCCAAAGCGAGGTTTCTGAAACGGCTGACAAGGCTATAATCGCACATGAAAACCACACAAACCGATCCACTGAGGTGGTGGCCCCAACCAGTCGGGGTCGGTGCTCCCAAACTAATATGCGCCGTCCTTTTTATTTGGAATGAATCCTTTCCCATCCTTAGTAATATAGCGTGCCTCCGCCCTTCTAGAAAGGCTGGAGAAGTGTAGTCACTACCTACTAGTCAGTACGAACCGGATCAGGCAGGATTTCATCAAATCTAGGATTCTGGTGACATAAGACATCTTGTTGGAGCAGTATATCAGCGCTCTACAAGCACACTCTAATATCTTCTTTTCAGGATATTAGCTAGTTTTTGAATCATCAAAGTCACATCAAACAGCGTCTGGTGTATGTACACTTGCGGCACAGGGACAACCCTGAGCCAAATGCCGGTAAGCTAGTGTACAGTAGGTGCTGACAGCGATATGTAATCGCCTAAATTAGCGGCCAATTGCGCAATTGGCATTATAAATACCATCCGGCTGATCCTCGGCGCTGTGCTACCGGTAAGTACCTAGGTATATTATCCATTCAAAGCGCAGGACTAATTGTTTTATCCTGTTAAGACAAGCTGGTGATTTCGAGCGCGGACAATATATATATACACAATGTAGATGCCGAGTAGTTTGACAATGGGCGAGTCTATTCCAGGTAAAGACGACATTAAGCAATGAAGTGGACTTAGTCGTATAGATACCTAGATACACTCGCTAGCAACGGTATACTACAATCTTAATTATTCATTCAAAACTTCTAGCCCATTGGTTTCAATCTCTTGTGACGCCCCAACTCCTTTTGAACTCCCACCCCTACTATAATCCAATGAATGCCGTATACACGTAATCAAGAACCAAGGCTCAGCTTGAAAGGCCGTTCACCTATCATTGCTCGTCCCCAACTCACCAATTTTGAGCTCAACCCGGGCCTGTCATTAGGCTCCTAGGCACCAACTCTCACTCCCGGTGGCCCTTGCAGGCCCTGGTCGGCGGATGGTTTAGTATCCTCAGGGGCGTTAGGTGTGTCATCTGCTGGTCTAGGCATCAACGGATTTTTTGGGTCGTATCCAACGGATTTCACGATCCCCAGGCCTTTGGTGCGGCCCTCGCGGAACAATAGCCGATCCCCGGGTGCAAGATATTCTGGGCGCTGGACAAAGCGAAATGCCACCATGGCGCGATCACCGGTTCGTATAAATGGCCGGTCGACATCGATGATGGCGCACGTTTGCTGAACCGGACCCACGTGCAGCATCGCCTGGTATTTCGTCTTGATGGTAGTCGCATGTGACAGGATGAGAACCTCGGCGACAAATTCTCGATAGACTTTAGGAGCTGGCTGTCCCTCGATTTTTGGTAATACTACCATGCCTTTCCTGACATCTTTCCGCCGTATTTTCTTGAGTGCAAAGCTCGCTGACTGTCCCGCCGAGGCTGCTGGGACACCAATCCGTTTCCGTTCGATTGATCGAACTTATCATCAAGTTAGCTTTGTCCCTTTCCCTCTCCACCCAAGGTTTATGTAGGCAGAACTGGGGTTGAGAGGAGTGGTACTTACCACTTGTTTGCAAAAATTGCCCAAGAGAGTCAGGCCCGATGAGAACATTATCCCCTGCGTGAATAACGCCGGACTTGACAATGCCGCTGACAACAGTACCAACAAATGGGACAGAGAAAATATCGTTAATATGAAACTCAAACGGTGCTTCCGAATCATACCGCCCGTGGTGAGGCAATATGTTGAGGAATGTCCGCACCAGGTCCAAGTTCTTTCCCGTAACATTAGATACTTGGAAGATGGGGCAGATCCGCTGGCTCACAAACTGAGTGGCGGTATTGATGCACTCCTCTCGGCTGTTGATGAAGATGGGCATTTTCTTAGCTCCAGGGGATTTGAGGATTTTGGTAATCTGTTGAATAGTTTGCTCGAGAATATTTGGGGGGCAAATATCGATTTTCGTGATCACCACCATGATTGGAACATTGAGCGCCAAGGCGATGCCGAGGTGCTCTTTGCTCATACCAATCAGCCCATTATTGGCTGCTACCATAAGCAAGCAATAGTTTGGGCTACTAGATAATAATCCGAAGACCGTCGTCCTCAGATAACGTTCATGGCCTGCAAGATCAGTGAAAGTAATTACTTTGGCGCTTCGCTTGCCAATCTCTTCCCACGACAGTTTTCTACCCGGTGTGTCGGAAGTGATGACGTTTCCAACCGTGTCGAAGCCCATGATTTCCATTCCCACCGAACTAGTTCGGCCCGTCTCAATTTCATGTTTGTGGCGGAAGAGGTTCACACGAGCCTTTCCACGACCATCGTCGAGGTCGCCTTTAACGAGAACCCCTAGCATGGAACTTTTGCCCGCATCGACTACTGGGGTTAGCACTACATCCGACCGAACGTTACTGAAGACGACTCACCGTTCCCGACCACGGCAATGCGAGTCTCTATGACGCTCTCGACAGTGGAAGGCGCCTGCCGTATTAATATTTTTCCAGTGCAGTCTTTGACCTTGTCTTTATTATCACTAACCCCCGCCGTCGACTCGGCCTCCGTATTGCCACCGACATATTTCGTTAGAAGTACGTTGCAATCAGCGTTGTGTTTCTTAGCGGCCGCTGTCAACCGGGTCAGGGCCGCATCCCACTCATCACGATTGAGTCGCATTGAGTCGCCGTTATCCTCGAAGCCTAGGTCGAACATGGCTTCACCGTGGCCTTCAACCAATCGCTCGCCGATGTGCTCAGCGAGCTTTGCCTCGTTGGTTTCCACATGCTCGGCTGGCGGTAGAAGCAACTGTCGCAAAGGTATTCGGGGTTCGGATTCGTTGAAATTAAGAGAATCAAGGATGTCAAGCTCCTCGTGGTATTCGGTAGTGGGCTGCGTGGAAGTGGCAGGCTTTGCGCGAGGATAGCGTAGGGCTTGCTGCTTCTCGACGAACTCGGCGAAGTCGCTCAGTGCCTGTGTAAGTCATCAGCGCTACCATGTCTTATCACCGTATGGGTCCGCCGGGAAGCCTTACAGCTTCGCCTTTTCTACGTTCATGAGGTAGCTGTTTCGAAGCGCCTTTCCCTGTCATGATTACTGAGTGGATATCGCAGGTAGAAGAGGTATGCGAGTGTTCATTTGGGTCAATAATATAGTATATGGAGCAAGCAATCAATGAGTCACTAGGCTAAGCTTCAGTAATTAATGTACGTACAATAAGAGTCACTCGCGAGGCAACACAAAACAGAAGGATGCCTTTGAGTAGGCAATCTAGGGGCGATAAACGATTCTTGGGCACCGGGTATGTCTAAGGAAGGAGACAGTCGAGTCAACTTTGACGGGTCATGACTGTGACGGCATACCCAGTCCAAGCTGGGGCCGCTATCGGTTATCGATTGGCCACGCCTTCCATTACCTAGCTCTCACGCACCCGTGGCAGCCCGTGGGTTGACAGAAAGTGGGGCTCTTCTATGGGGTCATTCAGATGCCAAGTACCTGAGTACCGACTTTCATTGGTAGATCCCTTACCGTACCGCGTCGCTGTACAAGGTAAGAAGTTGATTGAGCAGCCGATGATCTTTCTCAAGGAAATAACAAGTTTATAACATGTTCAGATTCTGATCTTGGACTCCATATAATCAGCATGTAAAGCAATGGTCTATTTCAATTACACTATTACCAACTTGCTCCTCGACGCTAAGTATAAGTGACCTTTGTGGGGTACTATAGGGCGAAGTGTCTAGCAGCTCTTGGTGACGATGTCTCAGCATACTGGATGGTGATATCACGGCTAAGCGGAGAATGAGGCGGTTTAGGAGGTATTCGTCCCATGGAAGACAACAGAGCCCTTTTTATTTTCTCATTTGTTTTAATAATTCCCTTTAGTACGTATTCGGTGTGTATGGTGACAAGAGAGCCTCTTAGAAATCTAAGTAGCTAGCTGACAACCCCTTTCCCCTCCACCAAAACAGCGTCGAAGAAATGAATTAGTACCAATGTTAAGCAAGTCCCTATCAATACACTGAAATTCCAAAGCACGCCGACCATCTATCGCCATGAGGCCTGTCCTCGACATCTATGACACCATTCATCCTATTGGGACTTGCCTCCAGACCAGCACCCTCGATGTGCTTACGCCCTCTCTAGGCGAACCAGTCACATCATAACCACTATTACCCTAATGAAAACCACATCCATACTAGTAGTTACAGCTCCTACGTGACTGGACCCAGATAATTGAAGGCTATCCCGAGGGGTCAGGTAAGTTTCGGAAACTGACCATTGTGGTCAAGTGCTCACTTGCGCCGGATCAACCCAGAGGACGTAGTTTCCAACTATAAAGCAAAGGTCCTGAGTAGCGCCACATAGCCCTGACGTGGCGGGGCAGAATCTGTGCTCGATCCAACTCAAAAAGCTCCTTCTGTTGGCAACATAGACATCGTCTTCGGAGATTTCACTATGGGCTCTGAAGAAGGCTGCCTTGCGCTGAATCCACTATGAATCATCAAGCATCAGCTACAACCCTTCCAGATATCGTCCTCAAATGTCGTTGAAGTAACGTAGGCTTCCCACAAAACAACTGTGCCTTAGATTGGAGAGCTCACTGATTTCAGAGTTGACTAAGAAAAGGGTGGGAAGGGGGAGAAGGGTGCCAGGAGTTTCTCACCAGGTTGTTCCCCGTGAGGCTGGGAGGCAAGATGTACTCATCGGGATTATCGTGGCTCGGTCTGTACCGCAGCTCCCATCTGTCTCTTAATAACTGCTTATAGAATGACTTTACCAACACCTCGTCACTCGGTACTGCACCCGAGGGGTGCATCTGAGGCTGCATTGACCAGGTTGGCTCTTCACTGTCTCCTCCAGGGTTTGCGCATTCGGCTCCACCTGGGAAAGTGCTCTTCGGAAACTAAGGGTTAGCTAAGGTAGCTTCTCGTTCACATTGACTAAATTTGAAATGCACTGGGACGTCGTAGGGGCCGGGTGGCAAAGCAGTTAGTGGATAGACGACTGTCACCCTCTAAACCCTCTAAAACCTCCAAACAAGGGGGAGCGGGCACAAAGATATCAGAATACTAACCTCGGGGTAGTCCCAGTGATTGTAGGCCATCGTATGGGCTGATGATGGTGAATGTTGAGGGAAAGTATCGACGGACCATGCATCAGCACTGACGATCGTTTTTATACGCATTCTTCTACACAAGCGCATGAGCTTCGACTCTTCTATAGAGCCGGTCGGCAAGCTCACCACGACATCCTTTGCACGACACCACCTATCTCTTTCGGACAATAAGCCAAAAGGGAGAGGACGAAACAATTGTGTTCTTGAAATATACAACGTGAAACGAGGTATTATAGGCAGGTGACCACTTCATCGTCGGTCCATCATGCGGTTCTACAGGATTGGTTGGTGGGATTGTAAGCTGGTGCTCTTCTTGTGGTAAGTTCTACCTGCCATCTCCCGTGCAGTTACCCATCTGCCAGTTATATCGCCGTTCTGCGTGCCGCCACTGGACACCGTCGTACGGTAACCGCGGTCTGGCTCGGTCGTACCGCGCTCGGTCGTTGGTGTAACCGGGCACTTGACAAACATTAGGATCGGGGAATTGCACTTCTAAGCGTCGAGCCTAGAAATTTAAGGCGAGTAGGAAATGGTAATCAGTTTACGGAAAGGAGATTATTATATAGACCGTAATCATGGGATACAAACGTGTTAGAAACCGGAATATGACCAAAACTATAATTTAAGCATATCAACATATCATGACCGAGGCAATGAGGTGTGTCCGTCAAAGTCACACTTTGTGACTGTCCGTATATTTGACGATATATTCTTTGAACAAATTAACCCTTGTGTGTTTGTGGCCTTTACTTGGACACCTAGGTCTCTTGTTGCTACATACATGAACATACATTCTCCCTTGAGCAACCAAATAGAGCAATTGAACCTGCTGTTACACGCGCTACACACCATGTACGCTGTTTCATATGCCGATTTCGGTGTGCGCCCTCGTATTGATATTGTCTGAATTATATCGGAGCTGATATTAATCAGCCCCTCGTTTGGTTAAGACATATCGGCGGACCTCAGAGGCTAAGACTTCCGTTTAAATTGTATATAGAGTTAACCATGATGCTGAGATGGATTGTACATCTAGATTACAACGTAGTTTGACGTATTAATACTATACAAGAACGAGGAGGTCTCTGGGACCAAATAACAGGTTCTCAAATCCTCGTTACAGGGAATTATTTTACCTCTTTCTTCGCCTTCTCGGCAATATCCTTTGCCTTTTCAGACTTCTTCTCCAAGACCTGCTTCAGCTCGTCCATCGTCTCCCTCAAGAGCTTCTCGCCCTCGTCTCTGTGCTTCTCGGCGACCTCCCTCAGCTGGTTGACCTTCTCCAAGATCTCCGAGCCGTTGGGGATCATCTTAAAGTACTGGTCGAGGCCGAGGCCGCCGGCTGCCTGCTCGCCTTTCGATTTGGCCTTGTTGATGTAGTCCTCGAGGTTGCCCGTGTTGCCTGACTCGACGGCCTGCTTCGCCAGGTCGAAAAGCTCCTTCGCGTTGCCTTGTTTCAAGGCATCTGCGTTCTTCTCAACTAGCTCCTTGACCTTTGGGTTCTTCTCTAGGTAAGGCTTGGCCTCTTCTAACCCCTTCTTCCAGACTTCGTCACCTAGCTTCTTCACCTGCTGGACCTTTTCCTCGATCAGGCGTCGCGCCCTGTCTAAGTTCGACGCGTTGAGGCCCTCGGCTAATATGTCGCTGACTTCGTTCCATGTCTGGTCAACCTGCTTCTTGGCTTCGGGACCGTAGTTTTCACCCATCTGCTTCAGCTGATCGATGCTTCCACCGAACTTCTCTTTCGCCCGGGGGTGGTTGTCGAGGATGTCGGTCAGCGCACTGCCAGCCAGCTTGCCAAACTTCTTTGACAAGTCTGTTAGGATGTTGTAGGCCTTGGAGGCTGTTTCCATGCTGAGGCCTGACTTCGACAAGTCCTGGAACTGCTTGTAGGCGTCGCTGACGATCTGGTTGACTTCGTCTCGTTGGTTCTCTTTTAACGTCTCGACGTCCTTGAATACTACGTCGACGTATTGTCTACCGCCGGGTACCCATGCCACGTATGAATAGGCAAACTCCTTCATGTACTGAATTGCTTGATCTATGTTGGGTGTCTGGCTTTGAAGCTTCTTGGCAGCCTCGTCGTATTTTTTGTGAACCTCCTTCGCGCCTTTGTTGATGGTCCGGTGCATCTTGCCTGATGGCGTCAGGAGGAAGACGCCGTAAAGAGCCAAACCGCCGACCAGGCCACCAACTGCACCTGCAGTGATATGGGAGCTGCCGCCGGCGGCATTGCTCGATGTTGAGGCGGATGATGTTGACTGGAAACGAGTACGGGCAGGGCAAGGTGCACGGCCAACGCGAGCAGACCGCGCAAGTGTGGTTCGGGCTGTGGATCTTACGGCGCTCATTGTGACAGCGATTGTGGTTGAGATGGTGTAGGGACCTAAGCATGGGAGGGAGGAAGAGGATTGAGGATGTGTATGAGTGAGGACGATTCTGATTTTTGTTTGTGACAACAGGTGTCTTACAGGAGGAAGATGTTCAATGTATATATATGTATGCTTTCCGAGATGCGACGAATTGAAGATTCTCTACTGCTACTAGGTAAGTGGTAAGTAGTAAGGCACTCGACAAACTACTACCTAAGCAACACTACGTCATGACGGTTAAAATGTCAATACAGACCTTTACAGACACGCTTATAGTAGTCCACGCTTAGTTCTTGAGCAAAACTGCCCTATTTTGGTTGTGTCTCATGAAAACGCGGCGATGACATCATGACTCGAGGGACTCCAAGGTGTTGGCTTAAGCAGGCTTGAGCGAGCGAGCCTACAACTAGGTATGATGTGAGTATACCTAAGGTAGGTCGGGAACTAAATTCCCGCCAAGTCACGTAATGCTTCAAGTTTTGCGGGCACTTTGCTCCTTGAACCGAACTCCATTAGATCATTGGGGCTTTTTTGCTCGCTGGAATAGGAAATGGGGGGACAGTCGAGGCCATAGCACGTTCAGGTACAGCTGCACGATTACTAGTGTTGTGAATGATCGACGAACAGGCCCACAGCCGGCTCTTATTCTATACGAGTCAATTGAGATAGGTTAGATCATTTATAAACTTATATAACACGACTCTGTGGCCGTTAGGTTGAACCTGACCGTTGGTCTCGTTGGTCGTATATGATCTAACATGGTTCCTACAAAGTGGATTTCCTCCTGGGAACAGTAGAGAGATGAAAAGATGACACTACTCCTCCAATACTCCATGAGAAGATGCCCATATAGCCGAGTGACAAGAACTGAATCTATCTGAAGAGCAAATGAGAAAAAAAAAAAAAAAAACATGAATCAAGGTATATCATAGCTTAGCCCTTCCCCAAGTTCTGCCCGTCTCGTCCTTGTAGGTAGCCATTGCATTTCTCTTACTATCGTCTCCATGTAGAATCGGGGAAGGCGCATCGAAAACTGTCGCATCCTTCTTTTCCTTGCGTTGCGCAGCCTCGACGTAGTTCCGCTCGTCTTCTCCCAGATAAATCTGACGGGGACGCCAGATCTTGACTCCCGATGGGTTGAGCATCATCTGGCGCCAATGGGCGAGCCAGCCGACGCATCGGGGCACGGCAAAGAGAACAGGATAGAAATCCAGTGGGAAGCCCATCGCCTGGTAAATAAGACCCGAATAGAAGTCGACATTGGGGTATAAATTTCGGCTGCGCATGAACTCGCTCTTGCGCGCATAGTCTGCGAGCGTCAGCGCCGTGTCCAGGAGCTTGTTGCGCCCGGTAACGCGGAACACCTCGTCGGCTAGAGCGCGGATTGCGGTAGACCGAGGGTCTACGTTCTTATACACGCGGTGACCGAACCCCACGAGAACACGTTCTCGACGCTCCACCTTCTCCATGAAGGCCGGCACGTTCTCCGGTGATCCAATCTCCATCAGCATACGGATCGCGCTTTCCGATGCGCCACCGTGTGAAGGACCGTAGAGTGCAGCGCACCCCGCGGCTACTACGCTGAATGGATCTACCAGCGAGCTGCCAACCTGCAGAACGGTCGCGGTGGAACAATTCACTTCGTGGTCCGCATGGATAACGAACAGGGCGTCGAGTGCCTTCTCTAGCACGGGGTGCGGCCTGTACTCGGTGCCGGAAAGGTGATCTAGGAGGTACAGGAAGTTGCCCGTGTAAGACAAGCCCTGTGCAGGACGGTTGAAAGGTCGGCCTTGTCGCATTCGGTAGGATGCGGCGGCCAAAGTCGGCGCCTTTCCGATGATACGGAGGATCTGCTTGTCGAGGATCTGTAATGATGCGATGTCGCCAGATGCTGCGTTGGTGTAGAGCTTCTGTCCAGCGAGAGAGGGGTTGGCCTCTGGGGCGAACGCGCCCATCGTCGCGAAAGCCGACGTTAACATGGACATGGGGTGCGAGTCATATCGGAAAGATTTGAACATCCCCTCAATGTCGGAGTGAATGTAGTTGTGGTGCATGACCTCATTCTGCCAGCTCTCGTACTGCGAGGTAGTCGGCAGCTCTCCGTAGATGAGGAGGAAGGCTGTCTCTAGGAAGTTGCTCTTCTTGACGAGCTGCTCGATGGGATAGCCACGGTAACGGAGAATGCCTTCTTGTCCGTTGATGTAGGTGATCTTACTCTGCACTACCGCGGTATTCATGTACGCCGGGTCATAGACCCGGAGACCCTGCTCTGTCTCGTCTTCTTTCCGATCGCCGCCCTGCTGGTCTTTGATCTTCTTGAAGTCTGTTGCCTGTATGGAGTTGTTCTTGATAGGGATCTCATAGACCTTGTTGGTCCGGTTGTCCACCACTGTCAGTGACTGACGGGGTGGTTGTTTGGAGATCACCGCCATGTTTGCTTTCTAGCGCCCGCGCTCAGGCAGACTGGGAGATGAGACTGTCGCAGTCGATATTTCTGGCGTCCAACTCGATGATGAGAAGCTGTTCTGATCCAAACTGGGGTCTGTCTAATACTAGGTAGCTTCTAAGCGCTTTAACTTTTCGAACAGATGGCATATGTCATAAGCATCGCTAGCAGTCGGCCGGCTTGACGCGGCGGAGCGTCACGTACTATCAGTTGGTTGACATTATCCGAGATTAGCGCGTGCCGAGGTTGGCGCACTGCCCCAGCGACCTGGCTGATTGGCATGTTCGGCATTCCGAGGCCCCAGACAACCCCCCAGTCTTGCTGAGCTTGTGACAGGGGTGCAACGCTGCGGCTACTGGGAGCTTACAATGAGCTATTCTAGCCTGAATTAGGTCTGTCGTGGTTGGTCAACAGGTAAGACCTTTCTCCTCTTCATTCTCATCATATTGAGATATATGGATTGACCATATTCGATGTAGCTAAGTTGTGATGCCTAGCGTAAGCCAAATCTGGTCGGGATCGCCGGGCCCTCAATGGCAGATTCATCGCGACCCGTCGGATGAAGTCGAGATGAAATCTCTTCCGCCCCGTCGTCTTTGCATGACGGTCAGTCCTCACTCGTTTTCGTCGTCTTGCTCACGTTGGTCACGTTGGTCACGTAGCGCCGCACCAAGGCACTCGTTCAATTTCCCTGCGCCGATTTCAAGCCTAGTACGATTGAAGACTTCAACCTCTTGCCGTCCTTCCCTCCAAGTGCCTTTCAAAGGAATGAAAAAGAAAGGTTCAGACTCAGTTGTAACATACTTGGCTGAGTACTGGTCGTTCCATCGTCGTTCGAAAATATGCAATCCTGCTCATTGACGCTTAACTGACCGTGCTTGTCGGACGCCGTGCGCTAAATAAAGGCTGTAGCAGCTCCGTGTTGAAGTAATTCATCGGTGTCAGTATTATCGCGAATCCCATCTCATATCTTGTATGCCTGGGAGATATCCAACCATGCCACCATACATATTATGCCTGCGCTGCCATCAATCAGCATCATGGCCCTCCTCTTCAGTTTGTCGCTTTTCTGAGACCACGATATTCGAAATACTACAGGCGGGAAGCCTCGGGCTGTATTCAGATCCGAAAAAAAGATCCGGATGTGTCATTTTGTTCCGAAGTCCAATTCGTTCATCTCGCACTATTGCAGTGTTTCCGGCAACTCTCTTGACTTCAACAGGACTAGCGCTGTTGCTTTCCACCTAATGGATCCAATGTCCTACTTCGCGGTCGATCAGACCCTGCATACGAATATGGAACGTGGAGGGCTAGTATATAGTGAACTGGCAAATTCCCTGACGAGATTCGTTGTGTTCGTATCTGATGGAACGTCAACGATGCTAGCTCTGCCCTAGAAGTAGATCCCGCTGAAGCCCATCATCGGAATAACCTTTAGAGTTGATTCCTTCGCTCTTGACCTCGTGGAGTAATTCAGTACAGCCTTTCCCGCTGGCTTTTGACAGAACGTATGCATTCTGTATCTCTTGGTGTGATTCGTGCGTGAATGGTCTGAGTATGCGAATCAGTTGGGTTCCACGTTCACCGCAAGATTTTACGGGAACCTTCGCAATCTTACACCGTAGATGGATAGTGCTATTCCGTGCTTCAATGCTAGCCCCTTGCAAGTATGGGTAGCCTATCCAAGCTATAACAGCGATAGCCCCGCAACTATAGTAAAGTTGACAACATGGAATGCCAGGGCTTCTTCACCAGGGCCTGTGTGCAGTATGTGGTGCCAGAATCATCTTCGTCGTGCCATAGGGCTTCTGGATCACGGTCTCGAATCAGTCACAATGTTGCCACGAGCGGAGTGGCAATATCTTGCCAACCATCCTTGTGTCGAAGGAAGATCTATCACCACTAACTATATAGCCAGCAGATGAAAAGAGCCTCTCGCATTCACCTGGCATTTCCGTCTATTTACATTCACTTACACCCATGTTCACGCGCCTTGAAAGTGGATCTGAGATGATGAAGCCCTATTGGTGTGGCCCGTTCTTTCGGTGGGGGTGTGATCTATATATACAATCCTCATGAGCAAATGTAGCTTAGCCGATGCTACTGTCAAAGCAGGAGAGTCAAACCCATTTGTTGGCGGCCTAACTAGTTGGCAAAAGTTTCTTTGATACAGCTGAAAGCATTAATTTCGATTATTTCTCAGGTAGCATACACTACGCTTACACTAAGGGATAATACGACTACCGCTGCGTTACAACCACGAGGCAGTTATAGCGATGGATTATACGACGACCCTTCGCTGCGACAGCAACTTCTGCCCCGCGAAGCGACGCAATTGATATTTTTAAGCTTTTCTCAATGTGAGTTGCCAGTTGGCCGCCAATCGGACCGAGCGTTGTCGCGACTTGCCGAATGGGGCTTTGGCTCACCCAAATCAGCGCTGGGGGTGGCATACTACAAAGAGGCATCACGTGTCATTTGAACGTCTCATACGGCAATGTGAATCCTAAATATTGTCCAGCAATTTCTAGTCCTATGCTCCCTTTTAATCAGAATGGTCATGGAATAGGACTATGGCAGTTTGTCAAGCTTGCGCCTTGCTCCCGAAATAAAACTATCCAATTTGCGATCCCTTCGGGCTTACGCTCATCCAGAGATGTAGAAGCACCTCGCGGGAAGATAATAGGAGATGCTTTTCGGAGAACGTACTTGCTATAGGTATATAACGACAAAGGTCTCTCATCTCACTGATCGACGACCAGATGTCAACAGGCTCGGGATTGAATTCTTACTACCATTTCCTTTAGAGCTCAGATCGCTGTCCCATCAGCTTGGGGCCTATCTGACATCATGCGATCAGGAACGCCTGTGGGTCTTGTTCTCGCCGCTCTCAGCGGCGTGACGGCCATTTCAAACAACGATGCCGATACTATGTTCGACGATTGGAATACTGCATTCCTCTCTGGATCCCAGTATCGGAAATCTGTCAATGACCCAGCACCTGACACGACCTGGCCCGCATCCTTAGACATACTTGTCGCTGAGGACGCCTTCGACCGAACGGGTGATGCCTCAAGGAAGACCCTTGTCAACAACCTCTCGAATTCGTGGCTCGTTGCAACGCCACCACCGGTAAGCCCTTCCGGAATATCTTGGACGATCGGCTTTCCAGTTGTTCAACTACCGAGATAAATGATCACTGACTCTAACGGTCACAGTGGAGCTGGGACGGGTGGAATGATGATATCGGCTGGTTTACACTGGCCCTCGCGCGGGGTTATCAAATTACCGGAACCCAAAACTTCCTGACTCAAGCCGAGTATGGTTTCAACTATGCTTTTGGCCGTGGCTGGGACGAAACGTACAACGGAGGCGGTATCTGGGAACAGCAGCCTGACGATGCCCAGGGAGATGGACGTACGCCAGGCAAAGAGGCTTTGTCTAATGACAGTCTCGGAAAAGTTGCCTGTCTTCTCTACCAGAGCACCGGAAACCAGGACTATATACAAAAGGCCGAAAAGATCTACGCCTGGGTTCGCAAGAACCTCTTCGACACGCAGACTGGAAAGCTAATCGCCGGGGTTGACTGGAACGGCAATCTTATAACCGGCACGGCTGTGTACAACCAGGGCACATTTATCGACTTTGCCACGCTTCTATGGAAGACTACGTTCAACAAGATGTATCGCGACGACGCTTTGCTAGCCCTTGAATATGGAAAGAATAGTCTTACTAAGAATGGGATATTCAGCAGAAGTGATTCCTATTTGAATACATGGGCCGATGAGATGGCTCGCGGGGTGGGTAATTTCGTGAGCGCCGCCGGTCTCTGGGATAAGTACTTCGAGTGGATTAACCAGAACGCGAATGCGATCTTGGCTAATCGACGAACGGACAAAGGGATCACTTGGAACGCTTGGGACCAGCAGACCCCCAACACCGACCTGAAAACGAACACGTTTGCTAGTGCTGTGGCGTGGTTGCAATACACGCCGGCGGTGAAGCCAAGCAATGTTAGCGGGATCATGTATATCACGAACAAGGCCACAGGGCTACGAATCGACAGCGGCAGTAGTCGCACCTCCGGGTCGAATATCGTTCAATGGGGAGCGAACACTGGGTTAGCTCAGAAGTGGCTTGTCACTCAGAGTCCGGACTTCTCCTGGACACTGACGAGTCTTCGCACGTGGTTAGTCGTCGACAACCCTGCTGGGTCTACACAGAACGGGGAGAACATGATACAATGGAGCTCTACGAGAGGGTCCAACCAAAGATGGTGGATCGACCAACAATCGGACGGAAGCTACAAGATCTGGAACAAAGAAAGTAAGAAGGCGCTGGATGGGAGGGGTACAACGAGCAATGGTGATTTCATAGCGCAAAATGACTGGTCAGGAGCTGATTCGCAAAGATGGTTAATCACAACGGCAGGATAACTTGAGTGTACAGTCTCCATAGCATTGACCCTCTCATTGATGGAAGCTTTCCGGCGCATGTAATACGTGGACAATTATTCCGTGATCCTCCCTCAAGAATTGGTGGTATGATCCCCAATATTTGGTGGTCCTTTTCAACCTGCTATACTCAAGGCCATCTAATTAAGGGCAAGAGACCACATTTCCCAAGTAATGCGCGTGTCGCTCTCGAGGATGCTTATCTGGCAGTGGTATCCCGCTGGGTCACCTTTTATGGCCTTATCTGACTCTCGTTGTGACCGCCTCGTCGACAAGGGCACAACAGCAGTTGAGAGATGAGGTAAACACTGACACAAAAAATCTTCCGTTATCGCCTTTAAGGAGGTTTAAACTGTGGCTTTGCGCCTCCCAAAGATGTCGCGCAGGCGGGAGCTGTGAATTCCGTATCTAACAGTCCGGCGTTTTTAGAAGTGCGAAAGGAGTTCTGTAGAGTATGTTAGAAGCATTGGGGACTTTAATTAGACAACTATAGAGAAACACTCTCAGATCACGTCACTACACCCCATTAGCACCGCTGCGAGTTCACGCGTAGTGTCGCAAACCTTAACATGCGTATTATTTGGCACATATGGCCCGATTCTTCTGTCCTAGTCGAAGCATGACGACTCTAGATTTGCCCCAAGAGAGCCAACAGTCCTCTCCCGTTGGTCGACGAGTCTGCTAGTAAGGCAGAGACAAACCCTGGGCGCATGAAAAAGCATGCGGCATCGAGAGTCCCGGTTCCCTTCTATTGGGTGACGGTCGTCCGACCGAGGGCTTTCCCGTTAGTAAGGAACCCGGGCGCTCGGGTTCAGCCGAATCCTTGCTGATGCGCGAGACGTCTGCCCAAAGTAATACGTCACGCGTGGCCAATTGGCAACTAACAGGTCTCTTCGATGACCGCCGAACCAATCAACGACGGCTTCATCGCTCGCCACCTTACATTCTTAGCCCTCTGCATATTGACTTGGAAACCTATCCTGTAGCTATAGAAGCAACGAGGGAGAGTGTTCTTGGACTCCAGTTTCTGCATCAAAGCAGGCGCTTTCACGATATTGGCCGCGGCCACGTTATGCAGTATGTCGCGGCTCATGCTTCCATTCCGGTGCCGCGCATCTCTTGCGCCTTCAACCATCAAGTGCGCTCCTACATTGTGATGCAGAGGATAGATGGTGTTTATGTTGCACACAACTGGGTGTGGCGCTCGAAAGAATCCAAGGCCAGCCTACTAGGCCAATTACGAGTTGCATTCTACCAGCAACCGTTCACCGAGACGAGACTTGTGTACGGCGAACTAAGCAGTACTAATATACTGGTGAAAGGTGATGAGGTAGTCGGAATTGTCGATTGGGAGACTGCGGTATGGTTCCCATTATACTGGGAGTATGTTTGTGTTTGGATTGTGAATCCACAGAAGGAGTTTTGGCAGCATGAGGTGGACAGGTTCATCAGGCCAATGCCAAACGAATTGAAGATGGAATCTATCCGGAAGAAATATTTCGGTGATTTCTAGATCTATGGCGTGGCGGCAGTGATACACAATGCGTTTACTTGCTTAAAGGGATCAGGTTGCTAGAGCTTTACATGAGCTCGTCCACTTAGCTGTATAGAAGGTTGGAGGATCATCGGTGATATCTAAACAGAAATCCAAGTCAAATTCCACTAAACGCTAGATTAGGCATGTAGCCTGCGTCTTGTGGGTATTTACCATTCTAGAATGTTGCCTTTGGCGGGATTACTACAGTACATCAGCAGACGTCAAAAACGAAGACGGAAAAGCGACCCGAGAGAGACGTCACGGCCAAGTTCTGGAGGGCCAATATTACCGAGGTACATAGTACTGTGTACGACTCTCGTGTGTACCATGCATACATGTAAGTGTTCGGCTCCGGACAGTCTAAATGAGTACACGTAGGAATGCCGGGGTGCCGACGAGATCGGTGAAAAGACGTGCACTACAAAAAACTGGTAATCTTTCTTCCTACCTGGTAGGCACTCTGGGCAAACAAGTACTCTTCCTCTTTGACCACGGGTAACGTGTACTGTGCTGCCGAAAAGTAGCACAGTGATGTTGCCCGGGCTAAGTCTCTTCGAGGTATCGCCAAGTATCGCCGCTAGCGGATCTGATAAACACTCTTCCCCACATCGCGCAGGCTAGCACTTTACCCTGAGCAGCCTAGCGCAACTGACGTGCGTGATTTTTGCTGGTGGATTTCCTTATCAGATCAAACAGTTGACGATGGATGTCAGGATACATGCAAGCACCGTACCGTATTCGTTAATTCGTATAAATGGCATGTGCCGTCTCGTTGTCAATGCCCAATTCGCCGTAAGTAAGCGGGGCTCTGAATGCTCCTGGCCAAACTCCAATGTCCCTCTTTTATTTCCTCGCCATTGAACCAGGCTCTTTGGTCCTTTGGGTCTTCTTACTAGACTCCCTGTATGTGTAATGTAAAAGACTCCATATCAGTCTCCTCACGGCTAGGTGAACCCACTTGCGACATCGGCTAGAGTCATGGCGTACATACTATAGTATTGGCTAAATGGCCGATGGGATATGTATCCCACAAACCGTCTGAAACTAGCAATGGCTCCAAATGAGGCCAAGCTGTCCATTACTATATTTCCTCAGGGCTTTGGGTCCTCTTCACCCCTGCCCTCGGGTTCGTAACTGTCGCATTTCTCCGCTGTCCCTGTACATGCTGACGATATTCTGGGGCGCAAAGAGAAAACGGCGAGTTTCCTTAGGAGTCGCAGTGCGTGTCTCTCTCCTTTTTCTGTATCTTTGAAAAAGGAGGCATACCGTCCTTCTCCTCAGAACTTGATGGATTAGCATTTTTCTTTCAATAAACTCACTGTCGAAACGGCCATCTCCCCTCCTTTTTCTTCTTCTTGTCTTCCTAGATCTCTACCTTAAATCCCAGCAGAAATGACGGCAGACATCATACATGCTACCATTCCGGCAGCCCAATACCGGGTCTTGATCGCGGGCGGCTGCTACGCTGGTCTCTCGGCCGCCGTCCACATCCTAGAGAAGTGCGACGCCATCGACTCGCCCATAAACATCGATGTCACCATTGTCGATGAGCGCGATGGGTACTGTATGTCCACCGAAGCGATTTGTTTATAACTACTAGTCGCACAATGCTAATGCAGCTTGCTAGATCATTTAATTGGCTCCCCGCTGGCCATGGCCTCAAAGAACTATGCAGAGAAGGCCTGGGTAGAGTACAAGCAGGTCAAAGTGCTGCAACGCCCCAATGTGACTTTTGTTCAGGGCACGCTCGCCAACGTCGACTGCGAGAACAAGACAGCCACCATCACAGAGCACAAGACCCGGAAGACAAGGGTGGAGAGCTACGACTTCTTCATCGGCACCACGGGTCTGCGGAGATCATGGCCGGTCGTGCCTCAATCGCTGACACGGGAGGATTACCTCAGCGAGGTCGGAACACACTGTGACAAGGTGCTCAACAGCACTGCGCCGGTGCTCGTCGTAGGAGGAGGTCAGACTCACTCTACACACAGCTAAGCCTGCCGAGTACCGCTGCTAACTCACCTACAGGTGCTGTCGGAATTGAGATGGCGGCTGAATTGAAATACATCAAGCCCACCGTCCAAGTAACGCTCGCGCACTCAAGGGACAAGCTCCTATCCGCCGAGCCACTACCCGACATGGTCAAGGACTGCGCGCTCGAGCTAGCCGAGCAAGGTGGCGTCGAGGTTCTCCTGAACCACCGCCTGGCCAGCCGCACACTTGTCAAAGGCGCCGACGGATCGGACCTCTACGAGGTCGAGTTCACCAACGGCCACAAGATGACGGTGAGCGAGGTCATCATGGCCATCTCCAACAGCGTGCCGTCGACGAGCTACCTGCCCCCTCAGGCGCTCAACGGCGAGGGCTACGTCAACGTGCGCCCCACCATGCACTTCCCCGACGTCGTGCCCAACGCCGACGCGCACTTCGCCGCCGGCGACATGATCAATTGGTCGGGCATCAAGCGCTGCGGCGGCGCGCTGCACGGGGGCTTCCTCGCCGCGAGCAACATCCACCAGACCATGCTGCAGCAGCTTCAAGGGAAGGAGCCCGAGTTCCTCAAGCTCAACGAGATCCCGCCCATGATCGGCCTAGCCGTGGGTAAGAACGCCGTCTCGTACGGCGCCGACGGAATGAACTACGGACCGCAGGTGATGCATCTGTTCTTCGAGGAGGATTTAGGTTTTAGGAGTAGGTTGCCATCGTGTCCCCTCGCTACACTGTCTTTCTCGTTGCTGACTGATATCCTCCCTAGTTGTCTGGGACCACCTCCGACTCAGTGGTATCACGAAATAAACCTAGCGACGAATGGATCAATGGCTTAGGTGGAGTCGGACTGATTTTTTACACAGGTGCTCGGCGTTATGGGTGTCTAGACACATGGACAAAGGGAAATCGAGCATGGGAGGATTGATTGCATTGTAGATATTTGTTGTCAATTAGCTAAAAGTCGCAACATGAGAATGACGATTCTAATCACTTGTTTATTTCCAATTTTAGACTATCTTATATGCTAATGAAACATGATGCACATGTAAATCAATTTTAAGTAAATATATACACATTTTTACAATTTAGGCAATAACCCAACTAATGTGCCACCAATCACTTTCTCGCTCTCGTGCAAAGGCGACAGTTGGAAGAATCTCTCCCGAGAACATCTCATGAAGGCGGATCGCTTATGCGGGAGGTCGACAAACTTATCCAATCCGAACCCGTGAATGAAGTCGTATGCTAGCACCGAGCTGTTGGTGTATTTCGGCTCACCGATAATGGCCATGGTGCGCGGGTCGTCTAGGAAGATGTAGTGCATCAAACTAGACCACCATGCCGTGACACGATGCGGACCACGGAAACGCACGTCGCCGACGAGCGAGTGTCGGCCACGGTCAAAGTCGCCCGCACTGTAGTATGCGCCGAGGCGGTCTTCCTGTTAACGAGAAGAAAATACGTCAGTATGCTACTTCATATGATCATGTGTAGGCAAGCGAGGGGAACGGAAATTCTGCGACCTACCTTGCCCCAGTACACCTCGAAATAAGCGAAGGGAATTTCCTCGAAACGCGCCAATATCGTGATCTGATGCGGGTCTACGTGCTGCTTGCGGAGGTACTCGCGGTGTTGCTCGAGGGTGCCCGTCTCGTTCCAGCCCTGCGAGACGCGCGGGTCGTTCTGCCACTCGTGGAATAAGCGCAGGTGCTCAGGGTCCTGCCAATCCATGGCGACCATGCTGAACGTCTCGCGCAGGTGAGGGATCCAGCGACTGTAGATGACGGAACCGGGACGCGGTTTGGCGGGGCGTCGTGGATGCCAGGTGAGGACCTGTCCCGGCTCCTGCGTCATGACATTCTCGAGGGGCGTGATGGGGTATGAGGAGAGCGGCTTGGACATGGTCTCAGTGTCTTCCGGGATCCATGCTGTTCGTGGCCCAGAAGGCGATCCGGCGCCCTGCCAGAATGCACTTCGGGGAACGAGAAGCTCATCGGTGAGGCCCGTGGCGATTGGGTGGTCGATGGCGAGAAGCACCGTCTTGAGCTGCGATGAGAGGATCTCTTTACCAGCACCTGTAAGTAAGAGTCGGAAACCCTCCATCGAAGGCCGAAGTGTGTAGAGCACGTAGATGGCCAGCCATGCTTGGCCAACGGTAGGTGGTTTCTCGCCATCCCAAACCCAAGCTGAACAGGGCGAGCGGCGGGCACGACCCCATGGTGTGTTGTTCGACTCTGGAGGGCGCTCGCTCGACTTGAGATCTACAGGCTCTGTGAAGAAGAGCAGGTCATTGTGAAGAGGCTCTGGGGGAGGAGTGGCCTTGTCGTCGGTAGTGAGTGGTTGGATCTGGAACAATGGGACTGGGCTTTCAGCTGTCCGCGAACTCTTGGTCAGGGCATAGGGTGTCTGGTATGGGTGTGGGAGCTTAAGGATAGGCTCATTAGCGGAAGGAGTTGCCATTGTCATTACGTAGTAGAGCAGCGCTTTTAAAGTGATACAGGAACGGCCACTACGATCATCAATTGGTAATACACTCGCCGTCAACTAGTAGAGGATTGCAAAAAACAAAAGCCAGCCTTCACGATGTCACAACGCGTGTATATCAGGGCGTCCTCGGAGATGGGAAGCTTCAGCTTCAGTGGAGAAGACCCTCACACGCACATGGCCATAGACCATAACATGTCATGCGAGGCCTACCATGCTGTCACTACACAGTATACATCCATCCTTAACTTCCAAATACCGCGAGACCGGTAGCAACTCTGGATACGGTACGGGATGAAAAGCACGCCATGCCAACCACCAACCCCATGCGGTGTAGCTGGGAGCTTTCGAATAGACGACGATCACCAAGTACCATGAAGGTACCACGTCAAAACGGTACATGAAGCTACATTCCTGGCCGAGGGCGCAGAAATTTTCACCGCTAAGGCATGCCCAGGATGAAGAGGCAGTCCGGTGCACAACGACTCATACAGACCACCAGAAGGATTTGGCAGGACGATATGAGACCTTGGCTTGGCAGACATGCAGCCACGGATCAGATAACTTTAAATGGCTGGTGGTGGTGGGTGCGAGTGGACGGTGCGAGTGGACGGTGGGGTGAATGGTGAGGACAGCGATGGCTGATCGGGGGATGCCCTCGGATCTGATAATTTTTTCCTGCTGATGGTGGTGTCGTGTCTCGGCGCTGTAAGTGGGGCACTGACCGGATCTGATAATCTGATAATGAGCTGCCGACCGATACCGGGGCACCATCGGGCCTGAGTGGTCTGTCTAACCCTGAGGCTAGTCCACTTCTGGTAATTATGAGCCCTAGTTGATGGACTACTTGCTACCTAGGTAGTACACAGCTACTGGTACAGTGTGTACAGTCCTTGTTTGCTGTGCTTGACATCATCCTGTAACCTCTTCAGCAGGTAAGAGTCAAGGGTGAGGAGCATATACGTATATATTATATATACTTATTATACTTATAGCATGTACATACAATGCATGCATTTATAGTGGCAGAGCGCTGAAAGGATAGGGAGAAGAAGTAGAGCTCAAAGTTCCCAATGCTGTAAAAGGGTTGGGTGATTTCCTCCCGTGACACCAATTAAGCAAACTTCACATTGCACTTTTGAATGCATGAGTAAATCTCTGAGCTCAGATAGTACATATATTTGATTTGGTTGTAATAGAGAGTTACACCCGTAACTTCAAGATTCTGTAATATATCATGTGTAATGGCATTCAATTACTCTCCGTAGAGGAAGTATCATCAGATTTACGACTGGACTTCTTCAAAGATTGAGCTAGAACAATCTCCCGCTTCATCCGAATAATCAACTTATCATTTGTAATGGGACTGGGCAAGATCTTCCCTGAACTTATGCAAGCACGTGACACCCTTGACTTCAAGCAAGTGAACGCAAATATGCACATGTATGAGAGTCAGGAGTTATCATGGTTTTTTTTCTCTCTTCGAAATAAGCTCAATAAATGTAAATAAATTTTTAATCCTCATTGGAACTTCTCCGGGTTCTGTAGACCAAAAAGCGGAAGTAGACTGTAGGAATGTTGATTATCGCAGACCTTGTCGGCGTGCCGCGTGCAGGGATAAAAGATGCCTGAGGATGATAGCGTCGCTAACAGAGCAGCT
Organism: Xylaria sp. MSU_SB201401; assembly: GCA_002288965.1. Classification (NCBI taxonomy): domain Eukaryota; kingdom Fungi; phylum Ascomycota; class Sordariomycetes; order Xylariales; family Xylariaceae; genus Xylaria; species Xylaria sp. MSU_SB201401. Next base: position 64,532 of record NPFG01000023.1, read on the forward strand.
AGTAGCTCTCCGAGGGTTTGCTTCCTGCCACGCGCCAATGCGCCACACACACGCGCACACACACGTGCACATACGTCAATTATTCTCGAGCACCTTCAGAATCTATCTTGAGGCAGCATATCGGCAACAACTCGTGACTTTTGCTCATCGTCAAGTTAGCACAGAATCAACAAACTCAACTCGATTGAATCAAAGAAACCCGGCAAGCGCACCAATACCACCAATCTGACAGCCATATTGCTTCTTCATTAGCAAAGAACATCGCGTCCCCAACTTTTTCTCGCGATAACCTCAAATTACCCAATCCGCTCAACGCTCCGGGCAACGCTAGGTGAACGAGCTCAGCCAAGTCAGTGATCTTATTCTAGGTATCCTTTTGGCTGTCGAGCTCTCTTGTTATTCGTAATGCAGCGTACACCGCCACCCAAACTCCCGTCACGGCCCTCCTTGACGGTGAGCGTCTACACAACTCTCCCCGATGCTAGCAAAGCCGACCTCCCTCCTAAACCTCCGACCACCCCAACCACCCCAACATTTAGCCAACTTCGCAATCCTCGAGGAGTATTGACGCCTTCACCCTCGCCTGAGCCTCGATCTAAGAAAGCTCATCGCGGACAAAAGCGTACATACCCCTACTCGAGCGACGCCATTGTTGTTCCCTTGCAAACTACCCAGACCCTAAAGAGACCCAGAGACGTGCCAATTAACAGCCACAAGTACGATGATGCAGGCGAATACAAGTCAATGGAACGTCCCGCGAAGAGGGTGTGCCCACCGAGTTTCCCTACCACTGGTGTCTACGGAACCATGATCACCCAGAACAAGCCCATGGATGGCAAGATCAATCATCAAGCCTTTGAATATACGAGTAAGCCAGATGAGGCACAGCTCGAGCTCCGGCTCATCCACAACAAACTTCTTGGCGGCGCGACGGCTTTAACAGCTCAAGACCAATATTACCTACGACGTCATATGAACAACAATGACATGAAGATCTCACCTCTGATGGTGCATCTAATCATCGAACAGGTGGTCAACAAGACGCACGAGTTGTCGTACGCGATCATGGACTGGGCGCATAAGAGACATGAGAAACAGCTTCTGGAGGACGTGCTCACGGACCGATTATACAAGTTCGACGTCGAGGCAGCATTCAATGAAGGGCTCATGAGCATCCGTGAAGTATCGAACCTCATGGACTGCCAGATTGTGCTGGAATGCGTCCGTATGGAGCAGGTGCGAGGAGCGAAAGCTGTACCTGCTGATGTCGGTACCTATTCAGACGCGAACGAAAGTGATACTGGTTCAGAAGAGATGGATATGAGTGACAACAGTGATTAAGGGGCAATGCATCTACAGCTGGTCCGGGGCCTCCGCTGGATGGAAGTAACCAGGATCTACTAGATAGTTTTCAGATGTACGTCTTGGTTGGAGGTCAATAGCTGTATCATTTCTTCATATAGCCGTATATATTACATAGTTACGGCCCGCTTACTATCTTGGGTCCTCTCTACTAGAGGCTGGGAGAGGGTTTGCAAATACACTGATACAGGCCATCCAAATTAAAGATACAATGCTTGCACATTGGTTATCCTACACATGTTGAGACAAGCCTCCAGACAGCAAGCATATGCTATCTTCTGTTCCTTTGATTATGTTACCCACCTCTTCATATCAGTTGAGGCCACTGACGGATATCTTTGACATAAGGTTGGACATGCAACGAAACAAATCAAAATCTAAGCGACGCTTTATAATACACAAAAGATGAACCAGCTTAAGTGTATTTGCCGTCATTATCGCAGGTTTATATCATGATACCGCTGTTGGAGCTATCTCCATATGCTCGGGACAGTATGCCGGAAAGCGAGTCAGCTTTTTGGACTCTTCTTTCACGGTCTTACTCTACTTGTTTCGAGACAGATATTGGAAAAGAGACAGGGGGCTAGTAGATGAGATATCTCTTTTTTGACTAAGGGATTTAGTGTTTCACTGTTTCATAGCCAAACTGCAGTTAGAGTTGTACAAAATATTTAAACCTGATCACCTGTCCCACAAAGTATACTCGGCGACTCTCCTCTCTACCACACTGGCCTACAAACGGTGGCTCTTATTGCCTCTTCAAAACAAGACGCAGAACTGTAAGTACGCTAGCTGGATACATGTGAGAACTGTTCGTCTAGTCTAACTGCACTAATTCATCAGACATATCGACCTTCCCGAGCTTCAGCAACGAATCAGGTGTTTGCATCAACCTCCTGCTGCAATATGTTAGGAACCAAGGCTTGCCCATTGTCACCTTTGTCAATCATTTATTTTCATCTACGCCTTCATCAGTCTCTATCCTCGGGTCACTAGCCAATTCTTGGCTGCGTTCATTTTACCTTGCCGTATCATGAACCCGGATCTGGAGCAATTTCTCAACGCCCTCCGAGAAGGGCCGCGGGACGTCGAAGACAATATTCAATTGCAATTCGTCTCCGCTATCGATTACGAGGATGACGCTTATTCCGATACTGTTGAAGTTCTTGCACATTCAGTGTCGAATATTTGCCCGACCCTAGCTGTACGACTCGCTCTATGGTATCTTTATCACGACGGCTTCGATGCGGCGCTCGCGGTCACAATGAAGGTGCTCGGCAATAGGAGTCTCGAGCCTGAGGCTGAGAGATCAAGACGAGACAGTTTTGCTGCCATCGTCGAGGCTGTGCAATGTGAGATATATGCAGTACGTGGAATGGAATATGACGAGAAAGATGAGCGAGCGGAACCTGAAGAAGAGGTCAAGGAGGAGAAGGAAATGGAGGGGGAAAGATAAGGGACCAAAAGACACGCGTAGCCAGATTGTAGCTGGAGGAACTATTTACTTGATCAGCTGCGGGCAGGGGCTAATATTTTGAATGTGAATATGTTGAGCGTCTAGACAATCTGTCGTTACATTAGTATCCACGAGATATTGACTATTTCTCTGGGCTCTCTTTCACAATTCTGTGTCTCTTATTTTTACCGTGTATGCTCTATCTACAATCATTTATATTGTCATCGTGCTTCGCCGAACTTTCTAAGACATTACTCCATTCATGCTTGTCTACCTTTATATACCCCCTCATTTCTAGCAAGGGGCTCTTTAGAGCCTCTCAAGACGCTGCTTCCTCAAGGCCTCCTCTCCAAACCGCGCCATCTCATACTTTTTCACCTTGCCGCTCCCCGTCAGCGGCACATTAGCCGGAACCCCATTCTCACCGAGCCAGAAGACGTGGGCGGGCGCTTTATGTCTCCCCAACTTAAGTTGCACCCATTCCTTAATCTGCTGGACGGAGGGACGCCTGTCAGCGGGCGCCTCGCTATCGAGGAACGCAGCGACGGCCTCGCCATAGTGCGCATCCTTGACGCCGGTGACGATGGCACGCGAGATGTCGGCGTGCGCCATCAGCCGCTCCTCGATCTCGAGTGGGTAGATGTTCTCACCGCCGCGGATGATGATGTCCTTGAAGCGGCCCGTGATAGTGCAGTACCCCTGGTCGTCGAAGACGGCTTCATCACCCGTGTGCAACCACAGCACCCCGGCCTCGTCGCGAATCATGACCTCGGCCGTCTTCTCCGAGTTGTTCCAGTAACCAGACTGCAGCTGGTAGCCCGCGATGCAGAGCTCGCCCCGCGCGCCCACGGGCACCACGTTGCCCGCGTGGTCGACGATCTTGGCGCGTGCGTGCGGCATCAGCGTCCCCACCGTCGTGAGCCGCTTGTCGATGGCGTCGTCCGTGAACGCGTTGAAGCACGTCGGCGACGCCTCCGTCAGCCCGTAGCTGCTCGTGAACTCGGTCATGCCGAAGCGCGAGATCAGTAGCTCCATGAGATACCGGGGAACGGGGGCGCGGCGATAATGCCGGTTCTGAGGTTGTCGCAGTTGAACCCGGGTGGTGTTGGCAGGCTGAAGAGGGTGTCGAACATGGCCGGCACCCCGTGAACAGCCGTGCACTGCTCGTCAGAGATAGCGCGGAGCACGGCTGCGGGATCAAAGGTCTCCTCTGGGTAGACGATCTTGGCTCCGTGCGTGATGACGGCCATCAGACCCAGAACGAGACCAAAGCAGTGGAACAGGGGCGGCGGGCAGCACAGTATATCGTCGGGGGTGAAGCGCATGCGATCCCCGATGAAACGGGCGTTATTCACGATGTTGTGGTGGGTTAACATCGCCGCTTTTGGCAAGCCTGTTGTTCCGCTAGTGAATTGGAGGTTGCAAACGTTGTGTGCTAGAACTTTCCGGCCATTGCGAAATAGAGTGTCGTTGCTCATCCTCCGCCCCTGCTTGATGAGATCGTTATATGTTGGATAAGAGCCAGACTCTCCTCTCAGGATCACGACGTCCGGCCGCTCCTTCTGAGCAGCCAGCTCCTTAAGAAGCGTCGAGTTATCAACCTTGCCAATCTTCCTTGTCGTGAAGAAAACCTTACTGTCTAAAACCCCTGTGTCAGTTGTACTTTCAAGAATATTTCGGAAATGAGTGGACTACCTGAGAATTTCAGAGCATATTGTGCCTCGGTTGGCGTGTAAGTGTTGTTAAGAATGACAAGTATAGCTCCGATACGTGCCACGGCGAAGAAGACGGCTGCATACTGCTCGCAGTTCCCTGCCATTATAGCCACACGGTCTCCAACTCTGATGCCGATGGACATCAGTGCTCTCGCCAATTGCGAGCTTTGCTGATTGAGTTCATTGTATGTCCACCTGGCGCCCGTCCACGGGGTCACTATGCATTCTTGCGTTCCATGGTGTTGACATTGCAGGTCCAACAGCTCACCCAGCGTTAAATCTACTAAAGGGGGATCAACGGGACCGTAGAGAATTGATAGATTCTGTCCCCGTGACTGAGTCTGGGGATACGAGAGCGACTGTGAAACATCTTGTGTAGCCATAGCATCTAGTAGTATCCGAAGGTGAACAGAAAAGTTTTTGTTCCAGTACCAAACGACTTACAAGCCTCTGAAAAGCCCTTATCACAGAGAAAAAGGTCTATGGTTCAGCTGCTACTGGAGACATGATGCAAAGAAGTACTTGCGCTCTCAGCCCATGCTCCACTAGATCTACTTTTCAGAACTACAGGATCGGACTGAAAGGGTCCCCAAATTTTTAGGAACGCGTCTCGACATGACTACTAGTGTAGTCAATGCGCCTAAAGTTCACATGCAACAACTCGCTCGAGCTAGACCGAGATGGGTAGCTGAACCGTGGCAGATCAAGACCCGTAACTCGACGGTTTGTCTCGGACTGGGCGGCAGAAGGGTTCGAATGGAATCAGGTAAGAGGATTAACCGCGCAGGTTAGGGGTTTCATTGATATTACCTAACCCATTCTGCCGACTTACTGTAGGTTTCCTAGGAGTATACTGGCCCAGAACGATTCTCGATGCCACTCAGAGCTACATCAATACTTGGCTCCCGCTGTGAGTGACTCCATACCCGAGAAGTTGGGCCCGTAGAACCTAGCATGAATACCAGGATACTCATGTGATGCAGGGTGGACGGCACTGTACGTACCAGTATGAGAGGCGAAGGTGGGTCGGGGGAAAATTATCATCGGATCAGATAAGATTAAATCAGATCAGCGACCCATCGCTACATCGTTACACACTCCCGCGTATGTCGGGGGCTAATGATGACATTGCGAGGTCGGACAGTGTATGTGCACGGAGCATTACAGTAGACGTATATGGCTGTACTTCAAAGTACCTCATAAATTCACTCAAATCTCTCGTCAAAGCATCGTGCTAGCCTCTAACTAAGCTGACAGCTCTTTTATGAATGACATGAGCGGACTAGCGGGACGCATGATTCGGACAGGTAACACGTTGATCTTTGTCTACTCAAGATGTATCTAAATTGGCGTTTGCACTCTATCAATGTATCATTAAATCGTCACTTTAGAGCACCATCCCCTTGACCTGGTGTGACTTGCTCAACCGCTTATCTCTCCATACCAGAACTGCTCCAATCTCTATAAGTGATATTAGAGTGCCGACAATACACATACGACGTTGTGATTGCCCGTAAGCCTCAATAATTGCTGTGCGGATTGGTGTTCCCATGGGGTAGCTCAGCTGCTTTTTCAAATCGGAACCAATACTGGCTAGCTCCAGAGGGGTCATATTTGGGAGGAGCTCCGCAAGGGCACCAGGAAGAGTAGAGTTCCAGATAGCGCCGCTGAGCGAGCTACCCATTGCCGAACCCAAGTACATAGCTAAAGACGTAACGGCCATGGTAGAAGCAAGCTCAGCGTGGTCAACAGCTGTCATAACTGCCATTTGGTCGCAAACGACAAGTGTGCTACCACCAATGGTCAGGAGGATCTGGCACATGACAACCCAAACAATATGCGTGTCTGGCTGCCGAAAATAAATCATCAGAGCACCACCGAGGATATGCACCGGTAGAGCTGCCACGGCGAGCCACTTAAACCGATCAGATTTGCGGATCAAGTAGGCCACAACGAACCCCCATATAGATGAGCCGATGCTATACGTTTGACCGATGTAGCCAGCTTGCGTGATAGTCAGTCCGTGGACTACCTGCAAATAGGAGGTATAGTAGCCATCCCAGGCAAAGTAGGCAACGAAAATCGTCACGGATAGTACAAATGCTCCGGCGACGTTACGGGAACATAGAAGGGAGAAAGCTATGAATGGCGTCTTGGTTCTCTTCTCATGATAACCAAACGCGATCACAAGTCCAAATCCTAGTACAAGAGCACCCGTGTAGGCGTTAAGGCTAGTGGCGGCGGTAGATTTAGTGGTGAGAGAAAATGGGACTAGTATCAATGCTAATCCGGCGCTGAGTAGTAACATTCCCATGGCTGCATCTATTAGCCTCCTCGAAAGATGACAGGAACGCGATACTCGATGCCTTACCATCAAATTCTACTAGATAGCGAAGGATTTTGCGTATTGTCCATGGTTCCTGTTTGGGCACCTGAAGTAATCCTAGCTTCTTGGCCTTTCTCAAGTTCAAGATTAGGATGTAAAACAGAGGGAGAGATAGCAAAACGAAAGCCAAAGCCGAGATGCTAAACGCCCATCTCCAAAGCTCATTTTCGGTAAAGTGACTAGCGATGGGTGGCCCGATGAATGTGGTAACGAGATACGGCGCGGAGCTGAAGGCCAGAGCCAGGGATCGATTCTTCAACGAAGACGTGTCGGCAACGATAATTTCGAGAATATACGTGAAACCGCTGACTCCTACTTGGTATATGACCTATAACGGGAATGAGGATAACGCAACTAGACGGTGCCTGTGAGGAGCAACGAACCTGGGCAGCTGCATAGGTTTCAACGTCTCGGCAGAGAGACATGAGAAACAAACCTAGAGCAGCAAGAAGGGTCATAGATGCGAATCCCTGAGGCCGGCCCCAGGAATCGATAATCTTGGCTATAGGAAGTTTCAGCACGCCGCTGAGGACGTTGGAAACAATAGCAATGGTGGGTATCAATGAATGAGAAGAAAACTCGCTAACAACAAAGGGCATAAGATTGACAATGACCTGCCACTGCAGAGCGTGGGCAAAGGAGCACAGAAAGATACTGCGTCGAATGTCAGCCACAAACTAGTGTTTGTATGAGAATCGTCGGCGTACAATAAGTATGCTGTGACCAGCGCAGCTTTTGACCAGACTTGGTTGATTGCGTCCGCTTTCTGGACACCGCCATGAACAGCATCACCAGGCTCTTCATCTCTATGATATTCCTCGTCATCGTCATCGTAGTTGTCATCACCATCATTATCACTGTGGTTGCTTATCGATGGGACGGCCCGTTTCTTCCCCGAGGTTGAACCATAGCTGCTGGCCCTCGCATCACTGTCCGAGCCATCATCACTGCTCTTGGAGACAGGGCTCAGCAGCGGTGCGTGGCTACTGTTACTATTGCTGGCTCCGAACTCCTGCATATTGATGGAGGTTACAGCGCGTCGATGGACTTTCTGGGACATTGTGAAAGCAAAGACGGGCGACAAGGCCCCCAATATGGTAGGCAATTATAAATGTCTCTGAGTGCCGCGTTCAGGCACGGGGGTCAGTCACACTGACGTGTCAGCTGTTGGGGGGCGTTAAGAGGAATGGTGGAGACATGGGATTTAGGGAGGATGAGGATGGGCTCGGCATGAGCCCTACGCCTCGTCACCTGACCCTTGAGGCTTCTTCTGTCTTGGGTCTCCAGAGTAGGTAGGTTTTGAAACCGTTAAATCATTCTTAGACAACTGAAGGGGTTATAGATAGGTGGAATATTGTTGCAACAATACCTACTTATCCAATATGCATGTCTTGTAGTATCGCTATGTCAAAGTGAAGTGAAAGAGAACGGACCAGTGCCTAAGTTACCTACTTAGGTAAAAACTTGACATTCCCATATTTGTCAATGAAATGGCGTGTTGCAGAATCGAGCGCGACTTGCAATCATAGTCAGCTGCTTGCTCTTATTAAGGAAAAGCCTCAGAAATGGCTCAGCCACTAGGTTAGATGAAACTTTGGGTGTCGGCTGATTCTAGTTTTGGACTAGCGCCATCAGATAACCGGTCAGCTAGTGCCCAGTCAGCATCATCTCTCTCTCACCCATCGCCTCGGGTGACAGGCGAGGCAGGCACTGTAGGTACATCGTACCTTAGGTACCTAGAGGTTGTAGATAGGTACTTGGTGCTTGGTGCCTAACTAGGTAGACGGACCTACTGCTAGTACAGTAAGCGCACTGTGACACAGCCAGGTCAATATACACTGTATAATACTGTGCAGGCTGGCCCCCTTTTTTTTTGGCGTCCTCGAAATTATCTTATCTGATCCGACGATTCTGCACGCCAAGCCGGCCCATCAGATGCTTCTCGCAAACCCCTCGCAACCATCCTATCAAACACTGCAATCGTGTCTACTGTGTGGTCCTCAGTCTTCATCATCGTCGAAAACCCCCCGCTTTCGGCGGCAGGGATCTGTTGAACCGACACCCTTCTGCCGTTCCTCGCTTGTCTCCAACATGTACGTGTACAACTTTGTACCATGCCGGCTTGACAGCCCCGGGTGACATTGCGATACCACGATGCTGAGTCGCCACGTATATCACCGTTTGTCCATTGTCCATGCTATTATGTACATAGATCTGTGGATGGAGATCCAGCCAAGAGGGCTACAGTACCAATGCCTGTTCTACTGAAATACTATGTAATGCGTCAGGGTTCACTTCGCTTGGTGGGCACAATTGACAAAAGCTATGGCATGCTCCAGCTTGGATCCGCACGCTCATCGTAGCATGTGGGTATTCATGGGGCAGAGACTTCCTGTCCTTCTGTTCTAGCTTCTGCTGCTAAGGTTCCTGCTGCAGGACAATCCGGCAAATTTTATGGCACCCTAGATCTCATTTAACATGCTGGCATCCTCATTGCCTCCTAGACCTGTCTGTCCTGTTCCACGTAGCGGGTGAGAAATTGCTGGACGCAGTGGTGCTTGTATGACCAAGATGGGTGCCAAATCGGAATCGGGAACAGAGGCTCGCGATGTGCCTGCAACCCTCGGTTCGGATGGCAGCCCTACGACGCCGAGCGATGCAGACAAGTCTACGCCTTCCACAGCATCAAAGGTACGTGTTACGCGAGGAGAAGAACTCGCATCTGCGTCTCTAACCCTTATGCAGGTTCTTCGCAGCGTCTTTCGTTATTTCCATTTGCTCAATTATGCCGACCCCACCCCTCTCGATTATGCGCTGCTCATAGTTGGTACCATCTCGTCAATTGGCGCTGGCATACCGTTCCCTATTCTCGGAATCCTGTTTGGACAGCTCGTGGACGATCTTAATGGGGCTACATGCGCGGCCGAAGGAGGGACGAGGTCACAATCGGCTGGCGAATACCAGGCCGCCATCAACCGGAAAGTCATTCTTGTCGTTGCCGTTGCATTGGCTCAATTCGTGCTCATCTACATATACGGTGTATGTTGGAATCTTTTTGGCGAGAGGCTTGCCCATCGACTTAGGGAAAAGTATCTCCGGTCCCTACTACGGCAAGAAGTTTCATTCTTCGACAAGTTACCGGCTGGGGAGGTCTCATCACGACTAAGCGCCGACATTACTACAATCAAGAATGGGACATCAGAAAAGGTCGGCGTATACCTCGGAGTTCTAGCGCTCTTCATTACCTCCTACATTATCGCTTTCATCAAGGGCCCAAAGCTCGCCGGTATCCTCGTGTCTCTGGTTCCAGCCTTCCTCATCATGGTATTTGGTGGTGGTCATTATGTTGGGAAATACGCAACCCGTGCATCAGAACACATTGCCTCCGCTTCTTCCATCGCTCTCGAAAGTCTGTCTAACGTCATGGTTGTCCATGCGTTCAGAGCTAATGATAGACTCGAGGCCAAGTTCGCTTCTGAGCTCAGAGCAGCCAAGAGAGAAAGCATCAAGAAGGCCACGGCCGTTGCGATCCAGTCTGGTCTTCTATACTTTATTGCTTTCGCTGCTTCGGGTCTCGCATACTGGCAGGGAAGTATCATTATTGCAGATGTCACAGCTGGCCGCATAGAAGGCGCGTCCGTCGGGTCAATTTACACCATTATATTCATCCTTGTCGACGGTAAGACTCTCGCGTCACGTATACAATATAAAGGTTTGTGCTGACTTGCGCGTAGCGTCCATCGTCATCAGTAACGTCTCACCGTATCTGCAGATATTCGCTACGGCTGCCGCAACTCTAGATAAACTTCAGACGGATATAGATCGCCAGTCCAAGATTGATGGCACAATCACTGATACCGATGATGCGCCGTCACAGCCGCCCGAATTGTTCGAGGGAGATATTCGGCTCGAAAACGTCGCATTCACGTATCCTTCTAGGCCCGACGTTCCTGTTATCCAAGATGTCTCCTTACAGTTCCCAGCTGGGAAGACTACGGCTATTGTAGGGTTGTCGGGCAGTGGAAAATCCACTGTTGCTGGTCTAGTTACACGGTTATACGACACTGACTCTGGTAATTTGTTTTTGGATGGGAAAAACATCAGGGATATCAATGTACGCCAGCTCAGGAGCTACATCGGTCTGGTCCAGCAAGACCCTATGTTGTTGAATCGTTCAGTCCTTGAGAATATCGCCCTCGGTTTAGTCAATTCTTCTCGCCCAAAGCATCTGAGATTTCAATCTATTATCCTGAGCAACCAATTGTCGGAGGTCGCCGAGGCTGTTCGTGGCGGCCAAGATTTTCTCGCGGCGGCAGAGGTCTACGGCCAAGAGATGGTCGAGATCGCTCGAATGATCTTGCATGCTGCGGACCTGGCTGATGCTGGTGTATTTCTGGGCAACCTGGAATTCGGACTTGGAACTGTCGTCGGGCCCAACGGTGATCTACTAAGTGGTGGTCAAAAGCAAAGGGTGGCGCTTGCTAGGGCTTTGGTTAAGGACCCGAGGATCTTGGTGTTAGATGAGGCGACCTCTTCACTTGACTCAGCCAGCGAGCAGCGAATCCAGGCAGCTATCGAGAAGGCTTCAGTGGGACGAACTGTGATCTCAATCGCACATCGATTGGCAACTGTGAAGAATGCTGATAAGATCGTCGTCATGCGGAACGGCAAGGTCATCGAAGAAGGCAGCCACAGTGTTCTAATGGCCAAGGACGCTGACTATGCCGCATTAGTCAGACTACAGAACGTTGGCTCCGAAACATCTAGTGTCAGTACTGCACAGGGTAGCAAGCCATCAATTGATCTACCCAGAAAGACGAGCTCCGATATTGATGAAGCTAACGAGAAGATGGAGGAGGATGTCACTGAACCCAAGGAAGAGGAGGTACCCAAAGACCTCTTGACAAAAGAACCTAAGCAACCGGCGTGGTCAGCCGTAAAAAGGCTTGGATCGCTGGCAAGACCACATCTGTTGTGGCTGTTTCTGGCTTTCTTCGGATCACTCCTTGTTGGTGGTACCTATCTTGGTTCGGCATTGATCTTCGGCAACACCATTGCGGCATTAAGCCCTTGTAATACCGCACAAGCGATCAAGGCCGCAGGAGCCTTCTTTGGCCTTCTCTATTTTGTTCTTGCTATAATCGAATTCTTCGCCAACGGGACTAGCTGGTCAATGTTTGGTCTAGTAGCCGAAAAGATTCTATACGTTATCAAGGTGCTTTCTTTCCGCTCACTATTCGAACAAGACCTGCAATGGCACCAATCGGAAAATAGAACGCCGTCGTCATTACTCTCATTCATTACAAGCGATACAGCAGCCATTGGGGGCTTGACGGGATCTATCATTGGCACGTTGTTCTCCATCCTTGTCAACTTCATCGGTGCTATTATTTTAGCTCACATCGTCGCGTGGAAGATCGCAGTCGTGTGTCTTGCTATTGTGCCTCTCATGCTGGGCTCTGGTTTCATGAAATTGTGGATTGTGTCCCGGTTCGAGGAAAAGCACGGGAAAGCATTCGATAAGTCAGTTGGTATATCTGTCGAGGCTGTGAATTCGATTAAGACTGTCGCTGCCCTTTCGCTAGAGCAAGAGATCCTCGGGACGTACCGGCGCTCCCTCGAATTACCTCGCAAAGAAGTTTCACGCTCCATCATCTGGTCGAACGTTTTCCTCGCCTTATCGATGAGCATCTCGAACCTGCTGTACGCACTTGTTTATTGGTGGGGATCGAAGCAGATTGTGGCAGGCTTGTATACGCAGTCGCAATTCTTCATCGTTCTGATATCCCTTCTCGTGAGTGCCCAGCTCTGGGGCCAGTTCTTTACTCTCGCACCGGAAATCACTTGGGCAGGTCAAGCTGCAAGGCGCATCTTTGATTTAATCGATCTCGGATCATCCAAGACGTTGAAAGTCTCATCACGCAGAGGAGATCTGGAAGCTATGGTTGAGTCAAGGACAATAAACCCCAAAACTCCGGGACAGGGTCTTGCTGTCAAATTCAAACAAGTCAAGTTCTCTTACCCGGCTCGGCCCAATCGTCAAATTCTGAAGGGGCTCGATCTCGATATTCCTCCGGGCCAGTTCTGCGCCCTAGTCGGGCCCAGTGGTGCTGGAAAATCAACCATAATATCGCTGTTAGAGCGCATGTACAGCATCGAATCCGGCGCCATCGAGGTCGGAGGAGTTGACATAAGCGCCAAGAAAGAGGCGCTGTTTCGAGACGACATCGGTCTCGTGCCGCAAGACAGTGTGCTCTTCGATGGAAGCATTCGCTTTAACGTAGCCCTCGGGGCTCGGCCAGGCGTTGAGCCATCTGATGCTGAGATTGAGGAGGCCTGCAAACTAGCGAACATACATGACACAGTTATGGCACTGCCTGCGGGGTACAACACAGAATGTGGAAATAATGGCGGCCAACTCTCGGGCGGTCAGCGACAGCGACTCTCAATCGCTCGGGCTCTAGTGAGGAAACCACGGCTCCTCCTCCTCGACGAGTCGACAAGCGCTCTGGATGCTGAATCTGAGCGACTGCTACAAGACGGCTTGGAGAAGGCGACGCGAGGCATCACGGTGGTGGCCATTGCGCATCGCCTGCACACTATCCGACGCGCCGATGCCATATTCGTTATCGAAGACGGCCGATGTGTGGAGAGGGGCTCACATGAGGAGCTAATGGCGCGTAGCGAAAGCTATCGTGTCAACGTCCTGCATCAGACCTTGGAGGACTAGGAAGGTCGGGGACTAGTGTAGGAACTAGCCTAGGGTACTATCTACTATCGACTACTGTGCAAACAAGGGCGAATCTCACTTAAATTAGTGGCGGAGGGAAGGATGGAGGGGAAGAGTAAGGGTAGAGGGGGCGCGATGGAGAGGAGGTGGAGAGGAAACGACTGCTAGATATTGGATGAGAGCTTGGCGCGGCGACGAAGGGCAAATTCTTTGTCGGACAGGCGGGGCGTCTCATGGGATTAGACAAAAAGCAACATCAATAAGCGTATCGTAATCAATGTTATATACACTAACTGCTATAACCTACCCGTCATACGGTGACACGGTTCGCTTCCCCGGATTTTGAAGAAGCTATCGTGAGATAGTCGAGTGCGGGGATGCTGGAGGCGTTTGGGGAAGCAGATTCCTTCCGTTGCTCCTAGCTAAAGATGACCCCAGAACAACTTCAGGGGCCAATCACGACGACTTGTCAATCCATTGCACCGAAGTCACTTGGGGCCATATTGCCCAGGGCTGCCCAGAGGGCACAGACCAATGCCCAGGGATCGTGAGGGGAAGGCTGCTATTCTATTTCCTACCAAGCGAGGGGCATGGGGCTCGTGGGGTTCGTGGACCATGGCTTCATCCCGTAGCCTCTAACTTGGGGCTTGGTGATGATCCGCCAACCTGGGGCCGAACTGGGTCTATCTAGTCAGCCGTTTGGACCTACTTCGTGAGACGCAGCGTCGTAATTGTCTGTGATTTGCATTAGGACACACCAGCCTCAAAGGATTCGCCGGTTCTAGGTCCATCTTGGACTTCCGTTCTACCGAGCGCAAGACGATGCTGCATGTTTCGTGCGGCCACACACGCGCTGCTTACACACTAACTACACCTAAGAGGTTACACGATCGACTATCACTGAGGCTATCCTACAGACTACCATTGTAGACTATCCCAAATGTCATTTGCTCTGCAGAGCGGGTGATGTGCGGGAATAAAGCAACACACTAATCAAGTATAATTAAGTATGGTAAAAAAATATCTGGTGGTAAAGCGCAAGAGGGTCGTCATGGTGGGCCGACTCGGCGTCTGTCGTGTCACGATACCCCGGCGCAGCCATGGCAGGGGCATAAGCGGGGGCCGCCTACACACGGGCGTTTCCGCGTAGAAAGCCTCTGATTTGACTGTTTAGTCAGAAGACAGGTCGCTGATTGCCCCGGCATACCCTCTGTCGCAGCAGAAGCAACTCAATACTCCGAGATTATGTATGCTGAGCAGACTCAATGCAGCCAGCCAGTCCACGGCATCGGCGCCATCCCTTGCTCGAGTGCGTTCGCTTTCCCCCCTGGATCCTGGCACCTACCCGATACCGTGACGGCGTCGAGAATTACCAGCGGGAGGGATGCGCAACCGCTGGCTGCGAACTAGCTGGCACCTAGTCGATCCCAGATGACCCAGTCGCTAGTCATGTCATCTAGTCGGTATCTAGTCTCTCTCTAGTCTGGGAACCGCCAGCGCCGGACCACAGCGTTCGCTGTAGCGGGGATTAGCATCCTATGCCTTGCAAGAAACAACATGTTGATCGTCACCCTGTGTCGGTGGCTAGTCACCAGCTTGGTGGTGTGAGGGGTAGGGGAGCAGTTCTTTAGTGTCGTTGTTATTGAAATCGACCAGCTCCATCGCTTCATGATGCTTCTTTCAGAATGTATATAAGGTAGATGATTTCTCGGTAGCATTGAAGATAAGACTCCTCATCATCATCCTCTACACAGCAACAAGATACCCGATACCCGATACCCCACAACAAACACAACATCAATAACCTGTTTTCTCAACCCCCTTCTTCTTCAATAATCATCATGTCTATCCCAACCGAGCAATGGGCCCAGGTTCTTGAGAAGACCGGCGGCAGTATGTCCTTCTATTGCATCTCCTAATCTGGAGAATACTACGCTAACATCCTCGTCAGACATCGTCTACAAGAAGATCCCTGTTCCCAAGCCTGGTCCTGATGAGGTCCTAGTCAACATCAAGTACTCTGGTGTCTGCCACACCGACTTGCACGCCATCAAGGGCGACTGGCCCTTGGATACCAAGATCCCTCTCGTCGGTGGCCACGAGGGCGCTGGTGTCGTCGTCGCCCGCGGCGAGCTTGTCAAGGATGTCCAGATTGGCGACTACGCCGGTATCAAGTGGTTGAACGGATCCTGCTTACAGTGCTCCTTCTGCCGAACTGCCAACGAGGTACGTTTGCAGATAGCTTCTTACTAAAATGGAAAAAGCTTAGTATAGATACTAACAACTTATCTAGCCTCTCTGCCCTACTCCGGACCTATCCGGTTACACAGTCGACGGTTCCTTCCAGCAATACTGCATTGGCAAGGCCGCCCACGTGGCCAGGATACCCAAGGAATGCAGCCTCGAGGCTATTTCACCTATCCTATGCGCTGGTATCACCGTCTACAAGGGACTTAAGGAGTCAGGTGCCCGCGCTGGTGAGTACGTCGCCATTGTCGGTGCTGGTGGTGGTCTTGGTAGCATGGCTGTCCAGTACGCCCGCGCCATGGGTCTGCACCCCATCGCCATCGACGGCGGTGCTGAGAAGGAGAAGATGTGCAAGGAGCTCGGCGCTGTTGCCTACGTCGACTTCATGACCAGCAAGAACATCGTCGAGGACGTCAAGAAGGTCACCCCCGAGGGTTACGGTCCCGAGGCTGTCATCCTTCTCGCTGTCAACGAGAAACCCTTCCAGCAGGCTGCCGAATACGTCCGCCCCAAGGGTACCATTGTCTGCATTGGTCTTCCCGCCAACGCCTTCTTCAGGGCCTCTGTTTTCGATACCGTCACTCGGTATGTTGTTCTCCTTCCTTCCCCCACATCCCGCTTTCCCCCACATTGTCCCCAACTACGTATCGGTACCGCAAGGGGCCAGCCTAACTAACGCACGAAAATAGCATGATCAACATCAAGGGTAGCTACGTCGGTAACCGCCAAGACACGGCCGAGGCTATCGAATTCTTCCGCCGCGGTCTCATCAAGGCCCCCTACAAGGTAGTAGGCCTCAGCAAGCTGCAAGAAGTCTTCGACCTAATGGAGGCTGGCAAGATCGCTGGAAGATATGTCGTCGACACCAGCTGCTAAGTGTATCATATATAGAGTCTATTGTGGTTTAGGGAGCGATCCCAATCATTTTGGCTTAGAAGATAAGCTGTTGTTTAATTAATAAAATAAAAAAAAATTAGTTTTAAAGCACTTAGATGGCTTCACCGATTTGTCACTACGCGCTCAATATATTGAAGACTTATGTTACTACTTACGAAGTGAGGATGGTCTAACCCTCTGACAATTGCCAGGTAAGATCATAGTGATATCCTCAAAGTCCATGGCCGCTCAAGCCGTAACCAGAACCTCGCATACTATCCCACAAACTCATTCGCAAACAAGATCTACTCGAATCGGTATCCCGAAGAGAAGCAAGACGGTTTAGTATACGTACCGAATCAAGCTGTAAGTTTCTTCATTACTGTGTAACCAGCTATTTGACTAACTGAGCACGAAGTTCTAGTCCCAGATAATCAATATACCTCGGTACCTTAGGCGCCTCTTCAACATGAGCAACAAACCACCCAGGCTGACCGTTGACATTATGGATATACACTCGCTAATTGTGTCCCCAGGTCATTAAACATGATCTCTAAAAAAGTCCCTGAACAACGCAAAGGAGTCGACTCATGAAGTAGAGCTTGCGCGGGAAAAGAGAGCACGCCTAGACGTAACTGTCAAAAGGAGACCAGTCCAACCCGAAAAGCGCGTGTAGCCATGCCTTTGAGCCGCCATCTCTGATATCACCACGAGATTGTTACTCACACGCGTTAAGCTGGTCACGTCGCATTCTATGCTAAAAACGGCTGCTTCCCTGGATCTCGAAGTCGACGGCCCATGCCACTGTCTTGACCTCAGAGTATCATGGGCCAAGAGAGTTAAAGTCAGTGAGATCCCTTTGTAAGACTGCCTTGCGTTTCCGTGTCACACTTGAGTATCAGACACGTATCGTGTCTCGCGGACCTAACAGAGATACTCTCATGAAATGCGAGTCGGGGCCTTCAACAACACCGACGTACCCATTCATGAGCCACACTGTGAGCACGGCGCCTTACCGGACCTCCCCCGGACGCCCCAATCATGATGTGCTCCCGGTGCGTGGTGGATAACTGCCTTGGGATGAATATGGGGCTCTACTCAACTGAGACCTCATCAGACCAACGGACCGATATAATTAAGACGAGGTTGGACGGCAAGGTGCTCCTCCTCTCTGAACAGTGGCCTCTCCCCCCTTCGGAGATAGCGCGCAGTCGGTCCTCGTATGCTCGGAAGGAGATTCCTCCCACGATGTCCCAGCTGATACTCTATGGAGACGTGCAGGAAAGGGTGCGCTGTTGTCGCCAGTCGGATTGGAATCCCGTCCCGGTGGCCTCAGCATTGGGGAACAGAGATGGTTGGCTTGGGAGATCAAACTTGTGAAAATTTTTTCTCTATTCTTACCATTGCTTCACAGGAATGGCGTGGCTTTTGCTCTTGGCCGTTGACACGGGCACTTGCTAGAATCTTCGGGTTCACTCAATCTTTTGTTCTTCTTGAGGCTTGCCTTGCAGCCGTTGTCTTTGACAAGAATGCTTGATTTTTTCATACTTGGTCTTTTAGACATCACACTTTTTCTTCATCGCATACTTTAAATTAATTAAAGTTGTGAAGAAGAAAAGCCAGCGTCCTTGAGCTAACCATGTATTGTATGAGGGGATACAATGCTTGTTTAAGTGAACATGCCTGTCACGCAACGAGTTGCAATACTACGCTACCTCGCTGCAGAGTTAAAACATTGATATTACAACACCTGGGCCAACTGTTTCAAGGTCAATTTAGCTTCTCTCCAAATGCCAATTCGTCTTATTCTCCCGAATAAAGTTGTATACCTATCTACTTAGCCAATTGCCCCATCTTATAGCGGTTCCAAGTGCCAAGACCCGAGCCTCTAAAGAGATGAACAGGGACTTAGAGAAGATGGGGAGTGTTCTGTAGGCTTGATTGGCGAGAGCGTTGGGCTCTTACTCATGTCCATGTTGCAGCAAGACTTAGCGCAAATGGCCCCTAACTGTCTCCGTACATAGTAAGTCTATTAAGGCATAGGGTATCGAGTAAGCCCCAACTGCGAGATCATGATAAAAACCACTGCCGTTTGATGAGTACTCAGTAGATAACTTACTCATCTTGTCAATCACAGACAATCTCGCAACGAAACCTTAGGAAAATACATGAGAAGCATGCCAAGTTTTCAAACATCTATAATTATCTAATTTATGTACCTACTTAACCTACAATGTAAGTAGGTACTTACACAGAGCATATGTCAGGTACGTACTTAGACTAGCCGGTTAGGATGTTACCTCCCTAGTCTCGGTAGTATATATTTTAGTATACGCTAGGGAGAGCATTTGCCGTGTTTATGGGGGCGACCACTCAGACAGCCGGTAGATAGATAGCATTATCGCAGAACCTGAGGCGTTCTTCTTCCCCAATCGAGCCAATCCAATTCGAATTGTAGATGTAGGTAGTACTTGTTTGGCTCTTCATCCATTAATTTTCGCTCTCCCCATTCCTTCACATACGCGTCAATCATCAGGTATTGTGAGTAGCTCATGAGTAGCTCATCATGGCCGACAGCTCCCCTGGACAACGAGATGGCATCATTCGTGAGCCCGCCGACGACGATGGCCAGGAGCCCATCGTGGATGGTAGAGCCAATGGTGGTGGTAAACCTAAAGTGAGCCAGGCGCCTCCTCCTCCTCCTCCAGCATCACAGCCGAAGCCTGGCCTCGTCAAGGGCCTCGTGACCAGGTTGGGTCTCGACGTGCCCACGGTAACAGCTATGTTCAAGTAAGACTCTCTTTTCTTCCTTTCCTTCGATGATCACCGTGCTTAGAAATGTAAATATATTCATGATCATTCACATCTACTTATCCTCAGGTGGCATCAATATACACTCCACCTGTAAATGCAACACACCTACATATATCAATGCTAATCTCATCATGGTAGAGGCGCACTGGCACCAGTCATCGGATTGGCCATCTATCAGTCCGATGCTGTAGCCGAGGAATTCACAACTTTCGGTTACCTTGTAGGCGTTATCGCCGTGCTCTCACTCAGTGCACTCCCTCGCGGCAAATTCGTGCAGACCTTGATCCTTAATCTGCTGTTCCTGGGCATTGGGTCCGCCGTCGCCCTGTTGATCCTGTAAGTATCATACATAACCATGATATATAAATATATAATAGCTAAAAAATCATTAGATGGTCGTCGTTGCAAGCGCGTCGGCACACCGAGACAGTACCTGTAGCCTACAACTCGAGCCAGTCGGCCGTGTCTGCCGTATGGTTGTTCGCCAACATATGGATTGTAAACACGCTTCGTGCAAAGTATCCAAACTTGAACATACCTAGCATCGTCTACTCGATTATGACCAACATCTTGTGCACGTTCAGTCCACAGATCACTAGCAATGCCGCCTTCGAAGCCATTGTGCGGCGCCTGTTGACTGCCATGCTAACTGGTTTCGCTATTGCAACCGGTGTTTGCCTCTTAGTACTCCCAGTCCCAAGCCGCGCGGTGACGACCGCCCAGCTTGGCGGCCTTCTCAGGCTACTCCAAGGCGCCGTAAAGCAAGAAAAGGCGTATTTGCAAAGTCTAGAAAGAGAGGACATGTTTGCTGTTCCGGCTGATATCTGCGCCGCGACTCACTTAAGCAGCGAGTCCGAGAGCTCTTCGGATAGTGCAAGCGTCGACAAGGAGGAAAAGGGCAAGAAGAAGCACAAGGCACGACCTGAGCCGAAGTCAACAGCCGAAGCAAAGGCTATCAAAGAAACTATGTTCAATTTGAGGCTTCTGACAAGTAAGATATACGTGGATATGCCATTTGCAAAAAGAGATATGGCCTGGGCCAAACTAGCAACCAAGGACCTAACCACTATTATGGAATTATGTCGTGGAGTCGTGATCCCGGTTCACGGTATCGGTACTGTGATTGACATCTTTCAGCGGCTAGCCGAGAGACGCGGATGGATTACTGACTCCGAGACGCCGCTGGAAGTTCTCGCCGAAAAGAACGAAGACAAACGAGTCTGGAACGAGGTTATGAAACAACTTCACGAGCCATTCGAGAAGCTTTCCACTGCCATCTCAGAAGGGCTCCAGCATGCCGGAATGTTACTGGAGATCATTCCCCGTCCCAAAGCACCGAAGCAGAACGGGAGCAACATGGGTGGGCCCGCCGTGGATGGTGATGTTGAGTCAAGAGGCGACCTTATCCGACCTGGCGACCCGGGTTTCGCAGAAACCCTCAAATGCAAGATTCAGTGCTTCCGTGACGTTCGAGCTACAATTCTCCACGCTTGGGCTAAAGAAAAGGGCTTCCTAGAATGCGATTCGTCGCTTGACGAAGTTCACAATATATTCCCAATGGCTGCTGGCCATCACCTAGACCAAGAACAGCTCTACGTTTTATTGTATATTGAGACACTAGTAAGCATTCCTGTCATTTTCTCTCGCCTACCTCAAAAGAGTAAAGTAGATTTCATTCCCATACAAATTAGAGAAATCCCCACGTCGATTCAACACATCATTATGGGAAAGAGGTTCTACGCTGTACCTTGTTTTGAATCATGCTGACCACAGTGCAGATGGAAGCGGCTGGCGAAGGCGTTCTACGTTTCGTTCAATTCGCGGACTTCAAGGTAGCTGATGGCACCATGAACACCAAGCGATTAATAGTCCCAAAGCCAAAAGTGCTCCGCAAATGGATTGAGAGTGTTTTCAGCGAGGAGGATGAGCGCCAAGAGAACGATGCAGACCTATTTGAAAGCGGCATGGCAATCATCTATATGGGCGACAGCTTTGCGAAGAAAGATCCAGAACATCTACCACCCACGAACTCCTGGCAGCGCGCAGGCAATGCCTTGCGAGCCGTCTCAAAGTTCTTCTCGTCCGAGGAATCAGCGTTTGGATTTCGTTGTGCTTGCGCCACTCTGACAGTCGGCATCGTCGCTTTTCTCGAAAATACACATGCGTTCTTTCAAGAACAAAGGCTGGTATGGGCTATGATCATCATTGCCATAGGAATGACGCAGAGTAAGTTATATCCTAATTGGTTTCTCGTTTCCTTTTAGAGCTTAAATATCTGTACTAACAACTTCGCTTCGATTGTAGCTTCGGGTCAATCGATCTTCGGCTTCCTTTTACGAATCCTTGGGACTCTTGTGGCTGTCGTGGTCACACTAATCACTTGGTACATCGTTGACGAGAAGGTCCCCGGCATCTTCGTCTTCTTGTACCTGTTTCAAGCCCTATCACTCTATTTCCTACTCAAATACCCGCAGTTAATACCTGCAGTAATTCTCTGCATGATAACACAAGTCTTGATTATCGGGTATGAATTACAAGTACTTAAGATTGGTGTAGCGGCATCTGAGGCAACAGGCCAGCCATTTTATCCGTAAGTCATGGCAAGAACGCTTAGTGGCCCTTGTACTAATAGCTCCTCGATAGGATATACGAGCTAGCACCATATCGCCTGGCAATTGTTGCGGCTGGTTGTTTAGTCGCGTTCTTCTGGACCATTTTCCCATCCCCTGTCACAGAACGGACGTGGTTGCGCCGCGACCTCGCAGTCACCTTGTACTTACTAGCCAACTACTTCAGCGTCATCAACGAGACGCTCAAAAGCAAACTCAACGGCACAGGCGGAGACCGCAACGTCAAAGGCACCCCGGCCCACCAGCTTGCGAAACATCGCACCCGCTTGTTCGGCAAACTGATGCTACTGCTACCCTCTCTGAAGCAGCATGCCGACTTCCAGCGCTGGGAGCCAACGGTTGGCGGCAGGTTCCCGCGCGATCTGTACGAGGACATCATCCTACGAGCGTCGCGCATCAACTCGTATTTGACACTCCTGTCTTACACCATCGGCGGCGGGGGCAAAGGCACGGCGGGCATGACTCTCACAGACTCGCTGGACGCCGCGCCCGCGGACTCTAAGTCGGCCCTGCCCCCCGGAAGTCAGAACCAGAGGTGCGACGGTGCCAACGGTCGCGCATGGCGCGATGCGCTGGCCGTCCTACTCGCCGACATCTCCCCCACGCAACACAGCATCATCTGCACGCTGACGCTACTCTCGAACGCGCTGCAGTCCGGGCACTCTATCCCGCCTCACCTCAAGGTGCCCCGTCCCTACGAGCTCACACGCCAGCTCGAAACCCTCTGCGCGAGAATGCCCACTGCTTCCTCCGAAGATGACAACAGCAGCACCACTACCAGCAGCGGAAGCGACGCAAGCATACAGAACACGCCGAGTACCAAGAACAACAACAAAAACGTGCCTCACAGCCTCCTCGACACCCGCAACATGACGCAGGCCGGCTACGCCGAGTTCGCCGTGCTGCAGGTCTGCAGCACCCTCGTGTGCGACGACCTGGAGGGTCTCGTCGAGAGCGTCAGCAAGCTCGTTGGCGTCGTCGATTTCAGCTACTGCGTCACCTCGAGCAGCGCCAACACCAGTGTGAGCGGAACGTCGGGGGCTAGTATCCTCGGTGGTGACGGCAGCAGCAGCCATGATCTAGAGAAAGGCAAGATGGACTAAAAAAATAAAAGAAAAAAAAATAAACCACCTGGCGCTAGCTTTGTTGCTTTCATATATAATAGTGTATATATAGAATCAAGGTATTCTTTCATTTGCTTTAAAAGGGTGCTGTGTATCTCAAGTATTGATATCGTACCTATCATAACTGTATTGTCAATTTTAGTTCTCAGCGTAAAAGCATGTATACTAATTTACCTATTAATTGCCTGTTGGATCAATACTTCATTATAGCAAGTCATTCTAGTATACAGCTCATATACATCGAACACACTGATAACATTGCAAAAGCGGGCAGCGGACGTTTCAATTGGTCACAAACATCATTTTCCTTAGCTACCTATTGAGCTATTGAGCTATGGAAGGTATGATACTCACCGCTTGATACAGCGGCACAAGTCAAACAGCCCGTTCAAGGGCGTAAAGATATACCCATAAAGATGTTTTACTTGTTTTCGATTCCCTTGGCCGTGTCTTGCCAAAAGCCCCTTTTGATCATTTAAAGTGACATGTGAGGAGCACCCGCTCCCCTATCCACAGAGGTCCCATAGGCAGCGGCTGAAAGAAACAGAATCTTACTGCTCGCTTACCTATGTGTGGAGGTATTGCCGGACACTACTGAACGGCTTCTGCAACTGGACTCAGACGATAAGCTAGTCAGCTAGTCTAGTTATCTTGGATCGTTCGCTCTCCGGCAAACGTGGTGCATCTAGGGCGTGGTGCTGCGGCCAGCATGTCAGCACTGAGAAGGAATGGTTTTATCCATGCACACATTCCAACCTTTATATAACTTCGTTCTCACGCCGAAATTTTCCAGCCACAAAAACGGACAACACCAAGCACAGTGTATCCTTTGCCCCGCGGGCACATTTATTTTCCTCCAACCGGCCTATCTTTAGTACTTCAATCCAGTCCTACTACTGAAGTACGTAGAGCATCCCCAAGGTGTTAAAACATCTGCCGTATAACAAATGACTGCAATCCCTACAGCTTTTCATCTTCCACATCAGCCCAGGTCATCTTTTAAATAGCCCGCCTTCCGCAAGACGACGTTTCTCATCACTGCGGTGGGTCATTGATTCGTTGAAACATAAAATCGTCCATCACACGA
Source organism: Xylaria sp. MSU_SB201401 (assembly GCA_002288965.1). Lineage (NCBI taxonomy): Eukaryota > Fungi > Ascomycota > Sordariomycetes > Xylariales > Xylariaceae > Xylaria > Xylaria sp. MSU_SB201401. The sequence goes on from NPFG01000023.1 coordinate 88,959, forward strand.
TGATTCGTGATGTTGCCATTGCTGAAACCAAATATGATAGCACCCAGCCGGTATTGCATCAAACAGATAAAGGGCAGAATGGACAATGCAAACAAATGTCTTGATGCTGCAATATGACGCCAAACGTGAAAATTTGATTCATATAATCAGGTGACCCAGCCATGGTATCATAACAAAAAGAGGTTGACGGTCTCCCGAACCAGATTCGGGACCCGGTGAGCGGAGGACTAAAGTTCTTTGAGAAGAGTTGAAATTCAAGTCAAGTATGCAGAACCAAGAGACCGGCGCGATTGATTGCAAGCGTAAGGGTCAAGCAACTCGGTGCTCGGTTAGATTAGCACTCAAATGAATGGCCAGTACTGCGTGAAGATTATTGCGTGTCTTGTCATGGCAACAGGTGAAGAGCAAGCGCCGTGCTCTTACCATTGCAGCCAGCACTCGGAATATATAGCTGCTCGAACAGTAGAGCATCGTAGGGTTCGGCTCGCTCACTCACTACTCATAGCCAGAACTGACTTCTCGGCCCTAGTTCGCGCAATTGTAGCGTGGGTCTCAAGGCAGCGCGCCATGAGGTTCAAGACTAAAGGGCATGTTAGTGCCGCTCAATTATACATAACATGACGACTTACCTGGCCACACGGCCGACTTGTCTAGCATACAGGCCGTAACACGTAGGATTTTGGCAGCATAGCCGCCCATGACATCGAGCTGTAACTGGGGGTCGAACGCCCCATTTAGAGTTCCATTCACCAAATCAATATTTAACTTCATTTCAGCACTTGCCAGGAGCTCTTGAACCTTGACAATAAGTTTCATGTCCTCCTCTTCCAAAAGCATCACGGCAGGAATCGCAGTCAGATCGACTTCATCTTTCCCCAGTATGCCTAGATATCTACCCACACGATCTTGAAGCGTTGAAATCCATTCGGCAAGAACCTGTGCGCAGTCAAAAGAGCACATGGCTGACTGTACTGGAAGTTCTCGGCTAGTGAACTCGGCAAACGTTACTCCCAGTTTGTCGGACATGGAAAGTGAATCAGCCGCATAAAACGCAGCCTTGCGCAAGTGCTTCTCTCGGCGTGAAATAACTCGGCTGGAGCTCGGGGATTGGGATTGTGGTTGTGTAGATAAGGCAGAAGGGAATTTGACGGCAGAAAACTCAGGCGAGGACGATTGAGTAGGTGGCGAATCGACAAATACAGAGCTCGTAGCTGATGCATCCGAAGGATCAGTTATCGATTCCGCATTGGATGCGGGAGAGTGTTCGGCGTGTTGAATGATTTCTGCTCCACGGGACAGTTCCTCAGCCAAACCTTCCCAATCGCGCTGCCAGAACTTTTCCTTCGTCCGTGCCATGTTTACAAAAAGACGAACGTAGGCAAGATCAAGAAGAGGGATAGCGTCGGCCGACAACGGGCCCATGCCGAAAGGATTCGGCCTTTCCAGACTATGGTGTGGATTGCTAGCCCAAGCAGACTGCCACGCCTTCAATGCTGGCTCAATATGACGGTGCATCTTCTCGGTTTCTTCATTCGTCCAGACCCTGTTATGATGACGCTGTCGTGTCTCCCAGATGTAGTTGTGCAAAGCATTGATCAGGACGAGGCACCCAAGGGTACTTGGTTTTAGCTCGCTCTTTGATATGTCGTGAAGGCCGACGGTAGGCCCAAATGTCTGACTGTTGCTGAAAGCAAGCTTTTGTTGTTTCTCGTTAGTAAGAAGCAACTCCCCCAACGCTTCATGGAATGTCATCCGGTTATGGTTGGCAGCTCGAGCACCGCCTTTCAGATTGAAGGCCGCCGCACTCTCAGCAGCAAAGAACTCTTCGTCGCAAGGGAGATCGAGTAAGATTTCCGAGTTAGTTAATGCTGGAGCATGATTATAGGCGGTCACAAGGAGACTGGAAAGTATGAAGATGATGTAAAGCGTTCGCTTGCGTTCCTCCATGGTCTTCCATCGCAGCCATTCCGCTTGCTCTTCAGTCTCGGATTTCATGCCACCGCTCCAGTTACCCTCGGCGTCGTTCACTTGGACTTCCCGCAGTTCGGGAGAATCCAAATGCAATGGTCGGAGCAGACCGGCTGCCTGAGCGAGACTTACTAACGCGGCAGAATGAGTAGACGCAATATCATTGGCGGTCTTATCGCCACAGTTATGGCCATATACAACATTTAGCAGCATGGCCTGAACGAGCCATAATGGGGTATGAACGAAAGAATCAGACCCCTGCGTACCCTGGTCAGACGCGGATGTTCGCCGGAAATCTGCCTTACGCATATCGGCCTTTCGTCTTTCCTCCAGATACAACTGGATCATCTTCTTGGCCATTTCAAATAATTCTCGGGATTGCGGCCGCTCGAGTTCGTACAACGCACCAATCGCGGCCATGGACAAAATCAGGCATCCACTGCCACCACTGGTACTGGTCCTCCCAATTGTGGTGGGGGGCGTGTCAAAAGACAAGGTCGGTATATGTAAGAATGGTAGATGGGGGTGACAATATTGAAGATAGCTCCCGACATATCGTTGCAGATCCTGAGTGCTTGGGAGGTTTTTGGCAACATCTAGGAGACCGTCCGGATTGGGTTGAATTCGAGGAGACAAAGGTGAGCTCGGCGAAGTGAATGAATATCTGCGATTGTTATTCATGACTGTACACTGAGAGAGCGCAGCAATGATAGCATTTCTTGTGGCATCAGTGATTGTTGCTACCGGGGAGTGGGATTGGTGACCACCACCCATGGATGTCGTAGTCTCACGGCTAGATCCAAAATTCAGGGCGTGATTCATATTCTGCGTCAGCCCTGGCATAACCGAGGGGCTCATAGAGTTCATGGAAGAGGGCGGTGTTGAAAAATAGACGTCATTCATAGTTTTTTGCCCCGGCGGTTGGGGGGATACAGGAGCACCATTTAGCAAGTCAGGGAAGACACCGCCTAGACTGTCCATAGAGAATGGGTTCCCAATCTGTGGAGGTCCCATGAGAGTGGGCTGCCAAATGGAACTGGTAGCAGCCGGCATAGTTGTATTATTGGAACCATCAAGCATAACATCACTAATGCCACTCTGACTCGTCGTGCTCATTGCGGAAGGAGAAGATCCGCCAACGGCATTCTCATGCTGGTTGTTGCTGAAAGACATGCCATTCTCAAAGCCAGTGAGCCAGTCAAAACTATCATCGACGTGCTGGCTCGTTGACATGTCTGTCATGCCATTTCCAAACGGAGAAGCGTGGTCTATTGACATGGAGTGAGGAGACTCGGTATAATGTAGTGCGTTTGGATTTATGGTCGAACCCTGCTGACCAAACAGAAGTTGTTCGAATTCGAATTCGTTTTGGAACGCCAACGGCGGGGCTGTGCGCAGACCAGCATTGAAGTCCATTGTATGCATCCCATGGGTCTCGAGCTTAGGTAGACCGTGACCCATGCCGCGATGGCCCATGACAGAAGACATGCCAGCGAACGGGTGATTGTCCATGTTCTGAATGGGCAAGCCGACGAGACTTTGATGACGGGCATGATGGGCGGCAGGCATGTGTTGGCTCCGAGCGACAGAAGCATTGGCGGCAGCAATCATCTGCACATGGTTCGGGTCGACATGGCTGATGGTGTTTGCCCGTGGGCGCATGGCGCCGTTGTTGGAGGCGGCGGCGGCGGCGGTAGCAGCAACATTGGTCCCGGCAACGCTGTTCTTTCGAGCGCGGCTCTGAGCGGTGGCCGCGCTGCTAGTGCTCTCCCGCCGGTTCCTCGGGCGCGAAGATGGGGTAGTCGACTGGTGAAGCTTTTGCTGGTGGCGCAACAGCAAGTCCCTGCGGGCAAAGCATCTCGCGCACTCGGGACACTCAAAGGGTTTCTCCTTGGTATGAGAACGCTCGTGTCGCTTCAGATGCTCAAGACGTGCGAAGGAGCGTTGGCACGTAGCGCAGACATGCGGACGCGGCTTATCGGTCTTGGGAGGAGGGAACGGCGTCGGGGCAGAAGCAGGCGTCGGGGCTTTGGTGGTGTTCACGGTGATGGTAGAGGCTGGAGCATTGGCAGTCATTGTCAGTATGCACCACGAATGAGAAGGTTAGAAATCCCATGTGTCGCAGGCTCTCCACCAGCCTAATCGGTAACAATCAGGGCAGGGAGATGTAAATAGAGGGGATGGGTGAACGTGATGGATGGATTGACCGAGTAATGTGTATGAATTTCCTATGGGTAGGTATCGATTGAGGAGGGGAGCTGAGATGGAGGGATGGAGGGGCAGAAGGGGGGCGGTCCAATCTCTCCCCTTCACGCTCTGTCTCTCTCTCTCTTTTCTTCTCGGTCTACCGCTTGTGTGGTCTGGGTGTGTGTGTGTGTGTGCCTGTCTATGTGTCTAGTGGGTGGGCATACCAGAATCATCGTTGCTAGCGTTATTCGCGGGAGCTGAGGCTACGGGCGGCGACGAATTGGACATGTCGGTGGACTTGCACACAAAGAGGAGCAGAGAGGAGGGAGAGGAAGAAGGGGGCTATTCCAACGGCAAAGAACCGTGGACTCTTGTGGCGTGAAGGCAAGTCTGTTGATTTAGGCAAGGCAGTCAAGAACGGGCTGGAGCAATGAATAATGCGTACAAGGAGTAGCGATGATTGGAAATCATGAATGTGTAAGTACGTAGGTTGGGTAGAATGTAGTAGAGGCAGTTTTGGTGGTGGGCAGTTAGGTGGTTCGGGTGTAGAGGTACAGAGAGGGAGGCGGACGGCGGGCATAACGCTAGCTGTCGCTGGCTGCCCGCTACCTACTACTAGTACCTACCTAGGCTAGGTAGTATTACTGTAGATGTAGCGCACTGCTGCGGCCCGGAAGTCGAAAAAAAGGACGGCTGGCAGACGCCTACCTACCTACAAATGAGGTAATGCTAGGCACCTGGGCAAGGGGGTTGGATGGACACTGTAGGGGTGCCCTGGGCCATGTTACGACAGTCTATCAGTTAATACCTACCTAACCTGCCTACCTATCTACATGGCCCGAAAGGCAAACGCTGCAGCATCTTGTCTACTTAAGGGTGGGCAACGACGTCTTTTTATTTACAACATAGCTTCTTTTGAACTAAATAAGTAATGGGATTCTTGGGTAGATGTCTTATAAATGTCTTATGGAAGAGATCTGGAAAGTGAGCGCCTATGCGAATGATGCAAGATACGGAGTGGGATGAGAGGTAGGAGGAGGGGCAAGGGGGGAGGGAGGGGGAGGGGAGCTGAGAGAGGTGGGGAGCTTGCCAGACAGTTGAAGAGGTATCTGATTGGACGAAAGGCAGAGGGTCCCACCTGTGGATAGCAGAGCTTCATAATTGCATAACACGTCGAAGGCGGCCGCAATCCCGAAGGCCGTTTAGGATGTCGGGTACTAAAAGTACTTCCAAATCAGGCAGTTTACACACATTCTACCTGCTGGCATAGAGACGCTGTACCGAGGTTATAGGTACTCATAAGTACTAAAATTGGTTAACAGAAGTAGTGCCTGCTACGTCTAATAGGTACCTACTGTATGTAGCGTAGTAGTAGGTAACGTAGTACTTGTAGCTACTGCACTGCAGAGTGGGCAAGTAGGTACAATGTCCGTCTACGTCGCAGTACCGAGTCGCACCTACAACTACAAATGGTAATCATTCAGCAACACGTGCATCCTCCCGAACCAATGCTGATTATCAATTGACGACGACTTAGGATGCATATCTACTATGCCTGAGTTAAAAAGCAGAGAGGCCTCTATTTTTTTTTTATTTTTTTTGGCCTTTGTCTTATGCTTGTTCTCAACCCCACGGGTTTATGTTGCAAAAGGCGGCGTTCAGTCAAGGTCAATATACTCGGCCTTCGATTCAACAGCGCAGGGCTTACCATCAACCAGAATCTGACCGTGTTGGAACTCACTCCGTTTACAAATAACCGGACTCAGCCCGACTGAACAGGCGCATGAAAACCATGATAAGGTAATATGGATCTTTTTACAACAACAACCCTATCATATAGCAGTACCTATCTTGTCAGAAGCCAGTTGGTTTGGTTAGCAAGCTCCAGCACCACTGGCGAGTTTAGCAATGGGATTTACAAATACATCGCATTTGGACCTGCCGGCGAAGCTGCCTACTCAGGTGATTTTTATAGTTCAAAGGGCGCGATCGGCGTTTGCCGCAAGCCATCAAAGTCATGCCGTGCGCAAGCTTGCTTAGTCCTCGCAAGAGTCTCGGTCTAGCTGAAGCTAGTATTGTAAGCAGCTGTTGTACCTGCTATTCACCGCCTATGTGGGAGATGGTTTCACCATACTAGTAGCCTATGTAGTATGAACGGTGTTGATGCGCGTATTCTAGTACAAAAGTGCTCGTGAGTACCTAGGTAGGCACAGATATATTTAGCCCCCACGGTATCTCTGGGAACTGGTGTATCCAGTGATATGACAACATATCTACTATATACCTAATTATAACACTTGGACTCGTGGTCCGCTTATATGTGGGCAGAGAGAGCAGAGCAGCAGCAGGCAGGTCTCGTAGAAATCCAGGTTTGCGCTGTGAAAAGGATACGTGAGTATTAAAATTTGTTGAGCACGTCTGCTTCGCCCCTAAAGGAGCCTCATCTTGGCTACGAAGCAACACACCTCCCTAGTGCGTGCCTACATGTAGGTGGTGTGCCTCGTCTAATACACTCTACTGGTACGTACTGTATAGGTAGTACATAGTAGGTATGTGAAGGTACGAGATTGGCAAGTTAGCGATACCTCCGATTGGCTATTTGCTGGCTGTCCCGGGGGCTTGAGCTACACCAAGCCAGGGGCTTCGGTCTAGGGCTAGGACCAGTAATCTGTGGCATAATTGGCTTGTGTGTCCAGCATCTCCATTTCGGATCCACAATCAAGTGGGGCCCAGGTCACAAGGTGCGTAACGCCCGGAGTACAAGAGACCAGCAGCCCAGGTACCTACCTGCCTGCCTCTCGGAGAAGCAGGGGCCCACCTTGCCCTCGTTAGTTGTACGCAGCTCGGGGTTGCATTGCTTGCTTCCCTTGCTTGCTTCCCTTGCTCGAAGCCCTCTGGGCAGCAGCTCTGGGGCCCTTGCCAGTGCTGCAGCCGATTGATACCGTCGTTCTGCGAGCTATCTAGTAGTAAGGCAGTTACATACATACTTATCTCTTGATTGGGATATCGAATAGCCATCACTGCTGTTCGTTTCGGATACGGAGTATCTCGACGGTGGAATCACTCGTCAGCATTGCTTCACCTCTGTCGGCATAGTAGAGTTACTCTTCAGCTCGCCTGTCAGTCTGGCTATGCACATTAGCCAAGCTATCCCCTGCTTTATGCTTATTTATTCACGGTATCATCATACCGAAACCTTATAGTCATCTTGGTAGCTTTGCGTCTGCTGCGCCGTGCGTCCTCCCGCGGCGGGAGTAACGAGGGAGACTTGTCGTCTTGTCAAATTCGGAATTACATATCCGCTTTAGCAAAGTTTGAGTTCAGATTTCGAGCCGCCTCACCCGTCCCTTCGTTGTAAGTGTAAGCTCACAATTGATACGAAGTGGTCGTTTGACTTGTCAAAGAAGAAAGGGCCGGCAGTAAAACGTCCCCAAGATGACGCAAGGTATCGAGCATCTCTACCAACAGCCATCTAACACACTGTAATGATAGTAGTGGGCTGCAAGCATCTTGCCTATACAGCAGACTGGCAAACAGCGGCCAGACCCAGGCGATTCTACCATGTACCATGTAGTTTGTATCTGCAAGCGGCCGCTTTGCCTATAGTACAACTACTCTAGTGTCTACTACTAGTGGTACCACTGTGTTGACTCACACTTCGACGCGTCCCGCATGCTTCATGTATGTGCGTCTTGGATGCTGGATAGTAGGGAAGCTGATTGACCGAGCCTGACAAAGGCTCCACTGCCGCGCGCATGGCGTTGGTAGGGCATGCGAGGGCATGCATGGGTGGGATAGGGTGGTATCAGAACATACGATCTACTAGTTGTAAGTACTGCATGCCATCAACGACTCTACAGTGCTGTAGTCTGCCCTACACTGGATTCTTCGGTTCGCGCAGTTCAGTATTCGTAACTGGAGTGAATGTCTACCTCTGAGCGGGCTGCCGTTCGGGAAGTTCGGGTTTCTGATCCCTAAGCGTAGTCGATGATTATACTTTAAGCGGCTGTCGAGGGATGGCTCGTCATTATTACTTTTACGGGGCAGACGTAGTGGCTCTCTCCGTAGACTTATACGCACTAGATTCACAGAGGAATCAGCACGTATTAACAATATCAAAAAGGATGTAGGGTGGTGTATGCCCAGTACTGGTGTGCAAGGCAAGTGAGTGCCTGGCCCGTTGGGTTACCGGGGTCTCGCAAACGCTCTTCTGGTAGTCGACAGAGTCGTATTGATTGCAAGGAGTTCTATCATGCATAGTCTAGAATGTCTGTCTGCCTTCTTAGCTTACATGGGACAACTTGAAGAGATCCATAGAAGGACAAAGGCAACATCCACTTTCCAGCAACGTGACTTCTTTCAACAATCAACCTCTATCTGTATATAGATATTAGTAGATATTCTGTAAGAGACTAACACACAAGTAGTATCATGCCTAACCCTAATCAGGACGGTTTATTCTCTATTTTTGTCCATGTACGCACCGCCAAGACTTTCGTAGGAGACGGGCTAACCATCGGCGCAAAACAACGGCGTTAGGAGGTTTGTGTGGGCCAATAGCTTCCAGTATCCAAGTTCACCCGTGGTAGAGGCTTTTGAAGGTCTCCAGCGACTACTGCATAACATGCAGGATGCGAGGCACTGTCGTGTGTCGTGTAGGTTGCTGCTCCACGAAGCGGCGACTCGGGCGGGTCGTGTCGGATGCTCCATCGCCGCCCAACGGGCCTACTCTACTGTACAGTAATAGAGGGATCTGTACAAGCGACGACCTGTACAAAGTTAGGGAGAAATGAGACAGACTTGAAAGAGTTTCCCTCATGTGTAATCGCTACGCACATCAAACCTCGTAGTCGCCCACATTAGTATTTTCGATGAAACAGAACCCTGAGACGCCATTACACTTCTAGGAAGGTCTTCGGGTCAGATTGCTACAGTGCAAGATCTCTAGAGGTGACTCGACGCACGGTTTCTGTCCCACTGAGCTGGCTGTTTCACTGACCGAAAAGGGCGGAATTATATTTACTATGCTTAGGGGTCTACTAGGACGGGCAAACACCAGCTTCAAATAACAAACCGAGCAAACCCGTCAACCCACCAATCCGTCACGTAAATGGCCGATGCAAAAGGGGGCGAGCAAATTTGGGTGGTCGAGATGCTATTTGAAGCCTGATGTCTCGGGTCATTAAGACAATATCCCTTGCCTCCATAAACATCATCTTTATAAGAGCTTTGACGCTCCTACTGTGTCATCAAGAACTTCTAGCAAGCAGACTTCTAAATGAACACCCAATACTGTAAAAGGTGATGATATCTGTACAAACGGAACACATGGTCCATCTGTCTTACCTGGACACGACTGCACGTATCAAGTTGAACAGATATATTTGATTCAATTCAGGCAATGCCTCTTATACCCGACGGTGTTATGTTAGCAGCGTCAACCCATCGGTAAGCCGTCATTCGGCGTGTTCCAGAACAGCCTGCAGCAAGGGGATTCACATAGCCGACGCATGAATAAGAGTGAAAGAAGAATTGGGAGAGCTGCCGACGAATCCATATATAATGGCCAGTATATCAGCTGTAAGGCGCATCGATATCCTATTACGATCGCACTTACCTACGCTCTACCGCGTGATAACGGAAGAATTAAAAGGCGAGACCGGGTCTTGTCTACCGTTATACCCCCTTGCAGCTATCTTAAACCAAGACTTCTAACAATGGCCGACGACTCCTGACCACGTAGCAATGCATTATCCTTCTAGGTTTCTCCGATAATACTTTTATAGCCGAGGTAATCTAGGGCTTCATCTACTATATCAGAAGAGAGCTTTACCAATATCTGACTGAAACCATTTCCAAGATAGGCTCAAAGCTTTCTCCAAATTTCCCCAACTCGACGCCTCTGCTTTGGCGTGGCCCCTGTCTACACTACCCTCCACGTTGAGGTACTGCCGAGATGCCACTGACCAACTAGGGCAACGGGAATGCGATCCTTCAAGGAGATTACCACTTAGATGCCCTAACCGCCGACTCGAGAGCTGGCTAAACGATGTGTCAATGGTTAAGGCATCCCGAAGCACCAAACGCAGTTTAGCCTAGCTCATGAGTGACCAACTCAACGGATGAAGAGTTAAAATCCTCCCAGGTCAGGTGAACCGTTTTCGACAGGGAACAGCCCTTTAAGCCATGCAGAACCATGCCCATCACTTGCCCCGTTATCTACTGCTGTGGCTTCTATTGGCTCGAGGTTTCCAACGGATAATCTGCGATGCTCCCTCTGCATCTCAATCTCTACTATACAACTTACAAAGGATATGACAGCATTGCAAGGGCAGCAGATACTGCACATCGGCGCGAGGGAAGCTAGCGAGTAGCCACCTTATCTACACATGCCTTTGATAGGAATTCTTTGATAGGAATTCAAAATATCGGAGGCTTGCATCGGCTTCTACTTGCCACAGCCTTAAACGCATCTTGAACCGTCACTTACAGTAGATTGAGACGGAACACGTTCGTTTCAAGACATGTAACTAACAAAAGAAACATTCAGAAACATAGCGCGTTCCACAGAATTGAAACATAGATACAAACGTCCTCGGCATTGTTCAAGGCGCTGAAGATTATTCGAAATTATCTTCCTTCGACAATCCGATGATCGTAATGGCAAGGTATTTCGCTGTTCTAACAACCATCTGTTATAACTTCGAATCCGACTATATGCAAGGATGACACCCAGTCGCTTACACAACTATCATGACTATATCCCTGCTACCCCAGACTACCCGGACACCATTGCGCAAAACCTTGAAACGGTTAGCAGGTCGCGCGATGCCATTTCTGCTGCCCTCACCAGCTCGAGACTGGCTGCCTGCTTTAGAATGCCCAATGTCCATGCGAACTGAGCTTCGGCCATCTTTCCAATCATGATTCTATTGTTTCCCATTGCAACTTTGCCACCCAGTATATATCGCAATCGTTCCTGCAGCCCTGGCCGGTGATATACTACCTAGGCTAGGCGTCAATTCGAGTAAGCTCACACACACCAACGCTTCGATTATGACGTTATGGTAGGATCAAGCCGGGACTTGGAGGGCAGGTTTCCATTGCCCCGTGGTAGATCTCGGTCTTACAGACCTTCAATCACGGCTTACCATGTCCCCCGAAGATATCGGTACCGACGCGTGATGTTCAACATAAACTAAGTACCAGTCTTAGCTGTCCATTACTTAGTATTGCCAAACTGCTGGTTCCCCATAAAGCACGGGCCAATCTCATGATATTCAAGGTCAATGAAAGCCCTGACTACGGGATGCCCACTTTGAGCACAGGCGGAAAATCGAAAAGCAAGCCTGAGACGGCGTTTCGATTTATCCAAGCATGCTCATTATGTGATCAACAAATCTCGTAAAGAGATCCTCTCCGTTTCTGAAGCGCATCCAGAACCTTTGATCAGCGGCCAATAGACTATCTATATCTACATAGTATCGCTATAACTACGAGGTATATACTCAGTAGGGCAGTAGTATAGGGGGACGGGGGTAAGTGAATTGATGCTGTGGCATCTCAAAACTGCAGTTTGCTGCCATACAAATGTGGTTAATCGTCGTAACACCGATGTGACGCACGCCGTCTCTAGAGTTCTTGGTGTGCCCTAGTAGTAAGGTGATGTGTGTTCGGGCCATTCTTCTTGTCCGATGCTGGGGAATCGGGAAGCAAGGAGTGTGTGTTCCATTGCACCGCGGAACACGTCGGTCGAGCCAGCCCAACAATAAAAAGAATGGCGGCTCGTCGTCATAGGACGCTCTTCGGGTTGCAGCGCAATTCTGAAGTCGCCTTCCCGCATAAACCCCAAGTGCAGCTGTTCGTTAAGATTCATTGATCCATGCTTGGCGACGAAGGGCTTCCATAATCTCATTGGTAAAGTGCCTGCCATGTCCAGTAACAATGCAGAAGGCCTATTAGCAAAGTAGCATCTCTACACCATCCCCAATGCTCTTGGAACAAGCCACCCAGCCGCATTTCAAGTCAGTAGCAGGGGTGCCGAAAAATGTTAAGATGCTGTATATCTCTATAACTCTATATAACCTACCGAACATACGATTCCCTCATGCCTTAGCCTACGACAGCCGAATGCCACCATGCACGCGCTTAAAGCTTTACCAGGAAATCCTGCGATTCGTGAACCCTGAACACGACCATCTATTGTGTACTCAATAGAACGTTTCCCCTTCCACAGCAATGCCACTACCTATAGAAAATAGCGCAAGGGCGAATTCGAGAAGCCGAGAAACTCGTTATAGTCACAGCACTTGGTGCTGCAGTAGCCTGAAGACCCTACTTCCCGATCGGCACCAGAGCGACTCTTGACCTACTTTCGGCCACCTGCAGCATTGATCGTGGGAACCAAACCTCCCCTCCCCCACTCACACTCTTTACAAAAGACAAGACACACTTGAACAGCGTGCTAGCTGCATGATCAAACTGTTCCGGTTGTGGCGCCTGTGGTCCAATAACCGCTGTATCCGTGGAACGTCGCTCTACATGTGTCTCAAAATGGCCGGAGCAGGGCTTGATGCTATCACGAACTTCGAGCCGAGCTTGAAGGTTGTCATCCCCACCTTCATATCTACTATTATTCTCCCCAAGTAATACTCTTGATTAGAAAATGATTAGAATTGCAAAGGTTACTACCCACTACCACATGAGAGATAGAAATAGGAAACAAAACATGTCGTTCAGCATCCCACATCGGATCCTTGACCGAGCCGAGAAAAACATGTTTTGCAATCTATCCCACTAAGGAGTTGGGGGAGCGAGGAATAGGCCGGTTTATGTAGTATTATGGCCCCGCCCATTCCAAAAGCCGACCTTCGCCGCTTGAAGATCTGCTCCGTTGGTGAAGTTAGCCGCCCTATCTACGTGCAGCAAGCAACTTCAGTGCATGTCCAGGACCAGTTGAGCAAATCATCGGCCCGTCTCTCGGTCGTAGTTACAGCGAGAATAACCGCATCTACACGAGTTATACCTGTAGAGATACTAGTACGCATATATATATATATATGTATATTATGTATGCCCTTCACCCAATAATGACAATCACGTCATATCCACCGTACCCGACGTTGGGGGTCTTTCCTTGGGGGGCATGAGCAGCGAGAGAGAGGAAGTATTCGTTCCATGCACACGGCGCGTTGCTTTTTTCGCCGCCCGGAATTTTTCCAGAAGAATGCGCGATGACGCTCCCCTTACAGATTTACGGAATATCCCGCTGTAGATGTTGCCTGGATTGGGCGTTGACTGCCCGAAAGGATGTATGTGTTCTCGTGTCTGCACGTCCTTGCCACAACCTCCCTTTGCGCAAACATGGCGATGTACGGGGTGACTTCGGTTTTGGGAACATACCTATACCGGCTTGAGCCAGAGGTGAAGAACAGAAGAAGTGGTTGGTATTACAGCTGATTCGGTGAACGCAGAAGTGAACGTACGGGCTCAAGAAAAGCAGACCACTGAGTACATAGCCAGCGGAGCAATTGTTCTCGTGACCAAACTACACATTAACCACCGCGCTATCGTCCTTGACGCTGAACTTTTAGAGAAAGATTAAACTTTGGGTTGGGCGTGGCCTGTAAACCCAAAATACCCATAGGAGCCACCTGACATCTCCGGTTCCCTCCATTTTTCATGAAAGCAGTATCAAAACCAAGAGAAATGCCCTCTCAATGTCATCCAGGAAATCAGAAATCCTACCCAATGAGGAGGCTCTTTTAATCCTGTTTATATTGCCTCCTATTGTATGTAACCCGCGTGCAAGTAGCCCTGTCCGCGAGTGGCCGAATGGACAGTCCTGGAGACCATATATCGCTAAGCATCCTAACCACCCCCCTGTGATGGCCAACATTCAGCGAGACAGAAGCATTTAATAGTCTGCTCATGATGGGCCGCTATGCTCGCGAGCCTCAGGGCCTCGGTGACGCAATCGGGCTGCTCGATGGCCGCCTTGTTTATGCGAAAGCTAATCTGCGTGTCGTGGAGGTTCTCGTAGACCTGGGTGCAGGCAAAGTGGTCGAGCGTGACCCTGCACTGTGTCTGGATGATGCTTGATATGCCCGCCGCGCACTTCGACGAGCCGTCGTTGCCCCAGCCGGCCATCTCGATGGTGTACTCGTTGTATATGTCGTCGTCCTCCACGTATCCGTAGAACTCGCAGGTGCTGGAGTCTAGGCGGCGGGATAGGGGGAGTCGTCGGTTCAGCTGCGGGAGGGAGAGCGCGCTTTGAATCGTTCTGAGTACGGTTATCAGGACTGCGATGGCATCTAGGCGCATATCTTTGGGTATGAGAAATGGTGACAACACGAAATGTGACTCAGAGCGAAGCTTTAACGTGTATGTCTGATATTCCTTAAGCTCATGCTAGATATAGGGTTAGACAGACTGAACTGTCCATTAGCTTGGAGAGTGAAGTATACATACTTCCACCTCCTCTTTAGGTCGTAGGGTAATTCCTAGGGTTACTTGACTACGCTTTATATCTGTTTGGTCTGTGGAATAAAGTGTGTCCCGAAGCACTCTCCCGATGGGAACCCGCTTTAGTGCGTATATCGGATTCGACCTTGTCTGGGTCGCGAGTTGCATGTTACGCCCGACTTCCAAAATGACTTGTCGCAAGTGGATTCGTCGAATAAATTCTTCGAAGTAGTTGTTCATCCCCTTGCGGTGACGAGTCCATTGTGCCCTCATCGTGTCCCCTGGGCGTCGACCCTTCTCATTCAGGGTCGTTAAGCCTCGTACTTTTGCATACATAAGGACATATTTAAAGGATAATCTATACAATGTTGGTTCGTACTTGAGTAGTGCCAAGCCCTCGTATTGGAAATCAATGCCACATACCGCGGGCCGTCATCCGAAGTATTATGCGGCCATGCGTCGAAATCCTCATCTTTTTGGATTTCAAGCAACCTCATATGACAGGTCTGGAAGTCGCACAAGTCCCCATTACGCATGCTCTTATACCCTCTTGGATCTTATTTGCTGTGATTGTGTGACATATCCACTGCTTCTGATGTCACACCGCAGTGAGGTGTGCCCGAAGCCTATTTGTCACAGCAGCCGTGAGTCTAGTAAGTGTAGTGAAGCAACTGAGGACTCAAACCACTCTCTCAGGGCGGTTTTCGAACTATATACACAACGTTTGACGTGATAGTGTGTTTGTCATACCAGCAGCAACCAGTTGACTTCGGAGAATTTCTTTGTGGCCCAACATATGTGAGCGTCTTAGGGTAAATCTTACACAATTAAGAGTGTCTAGTTTGCTTAACACATCATCATGTCATACACGTGATCTATACCTAGCCTTACTATTATACTATACAATGCTCTGCATTGTTATATAATATGAAAGCACGGAAACACGGCATCGTCTAAACTACGACACGCGTACTCCTATAATCGCTGATACAAGCTGATCTAGTGTCTATACTGTGAGTCAAAAGCTTGGGGAAAGAATTAAATGATTATCACATGACTTGTGCCACCTTGATAATGTTACTCTTGAACCAGTACCGTGGTGTAGCAAACCTATGGGAATGTTCCGAGGCAAAACCATGAGACATGCGATCCAAATTCCCTTGAATCAAGTATATAAGAGTTGTATTTATTTTGAATTTGATTAGAATCTATTGTTCGCTTTCCTGAGCTTTCAACTAAACCTACTTAATGATATGCTTAAACACCCAGCTCATGATCTATCTGCTTATACTTAAGCCCACCCCTTGATTTACCCTTTTAGCTGATTGGTTATACCTGGTTTACGACGATGGCAACAACAGTACTTACACCAAACCAACACTGGTAAATATCAGATAAGTACAGGACTAAGTACTGCCTCTCCTAACTATGTCTCCGTAGGCAAGATAATATATGGTGTTTCGTAGCTCAGACCGAAGAGATTCGCTGCCGTCATCTACCTCCCCACAGCGTTTATAACGGCAAAAGAACCCAAAACTTTGGCAACTTAGTCCAAGAACCCGCTTCTGAAGGCAATAAGACATACAACAAGTGACAAGGAAATTACCTCACTCAGGACAATCAGGGGCGCGGCGAAAATCACTACAAGATATACCAAGACTCATCATTGCCTCATTGAATTTCATATACATATATCGCAAGCCCAAATACTCCAATCATATAATTTGTACATTTCATGTCTTCGTCGCCATAAGCTAGCCATGCCCAGGGCACTGTTATGTTGCTTTATCAGCGTCTTATTGATTGACTGTCGCGAAAGTCGCTTCGTCTTGAGGTTTCCGTTCCGTTCCGTTCCGTTCCCTCTCCTTCTTCGCAGCACTCAAGTTCACGACTTAACACTACTAGGGCTCCTCTCCCGGCCCAGCTCAGTCACCGACGCGCCGGGGGTCGGCCCCCGACTCCCACTCCCCGAGCTAGGCGTCAAGCTACTACTGTCCTCTAAACTGATCCCTTCGCGCCCGAGACGGGCGATGAGCTTCGTATTCAGGGCCTGGAGCTGCCCGACCTGCTCCTTGAGGATCTCGATCTCCTTCCTCGCGACGTCGCGGTCGGCGCGCGTCCGCTCGAGCTCGAGCGTCATGTTGGCCTTCTCCTCGCGCTCGAGCTGCTTACGCCGGCGCGCCTCGGCCTTCTTCTCCTCGGCGGCGCGCTTGGTCTCGAGCTTGCGGCGTTCCTTCTGGTACTTCTCCTCCTGCTTCGCGATCTCGCGCTCGTGTTTCTCGCGTAGTTTCTGCAGGGCGAGCTCGTCGCGCTGCGCGTCGTCGTTCTTCTTCGTGAGAGCGCGCTCCTCGGCTCGCCGCAGCTTCTCTTCTGCTTTCCGGCGCCGCTCCTCGAGCTTCTTGAGCTCCTTATCGTGCTGTGTGGTGGATTGTGTGGAGTGCACCGAGCCTTCACCGCCCCCTATGGAGACGGCTGGTTCGTCGCGCTCGGGCGGCTTCGTTGTGGCTGACTCAGCGTCTGCCGTGTCATCAAAGCTGTGGAAGCTGTGGAGAGATGAGCTTTCAGATATCTCGGGCGTAGAAGTCTCGGACTCGCTCTCCCCGGGTGGTCCGTATAGTCGTGAAGCTGCAGCTGATGCTACCATGCTGAGAGCGGAAGATACCATTCCATAGACCCCGCCAGGTCCTGGTGAGCGCGCATTGTCTGAGTCCTCTTGCTGGGTTGTCCTGGCTGTCCTAAGGGGTATCGCCGCCCCACGGCTGGTAAGTGGTGCCTGGGTGGCCCCAGATAAACCTTCAGACGAGATAGCGCCTGATGCTGTTTCGGCTTCGGCTGGTAAAGATTCGAAATTGTTGTTGAGCAGCGTCTCAAACTTATCCGATGATATCCACTGCACGAACTTGCCAGCATCAGTCACAATTCCCTCCGGTGTCTTCTTCTCAATCATGAAGCGAGGAACACTACCCCCAGGATCACTTCGGGTAATCATTATCCACTCAATTGTAGAAGTGTTTTCCTCTTGGCTTTGGACTTTGCTACTGTTCGACTCCCCATCCTGGCCGTTGACTTGGGAGTTGGATACGACCGAGTTTTTGCCGATGCCGTTAGAGTGGCTCGTCATTGACGATGGTGGGTGATCGCTTGCAGCGCTCGTCGAAGAAGGCGTTTTCTCTAGTGATTCCTCAGATCTGATCTCGCGAATCAACTCGACGGATTCATAGTAGCCCCGTATAAACCCTGATCGCTCTGGACAGTCGGTGTGGACACATGGCTTCGACACGAGTATGTACTCCCTCAGCACATTGGGTTTCTTTGGCGCAGGCGTCGTTGTAGTGCCAGAGCTCAGACACAAGGTGACAAAGTCGCGAGGCGTAGTCGGGCCGGGGAATTGTGCTGAAAGCTGGTAGACCTGCATCTTCCCACAGCTGTCTACCGTCTTGTCCACGACGCACTTGTCGGCGCCTAACCCTCTGATTTTGCCATCTCCCGGCTGCCCCTGCACCTTGAGACTCTCGGCGAACTCTCTCTCCATACCGGTTTTCCACTTCTTGAAGCTCTGCAGGGGGTGGATGCTCCGTCTCGCGAACCACGAGCCTCTGCCGTCTTTGGCAGCCAGTTTGTAGACGTTCAACCCATATGGATTATTACGGGGGTTGATCTTGACTTCTTTCCACTCCTTCCTCAGCTCCCTGGACCTCTGCGAGTAGTCGGCCAGTTGGTTTGTCATGAAATCATCGTCTAGGGGGCTTGGTATCGAATCAATGAGGCAGTGGGCGTCGTTGAATATCTCGGGCATACCGATGGTTGGGTCATCCTGAGCGAACGCTTCCCACTCGACGGGGCCGAGCGCCTTGAACGTCTCGTGGGCGGTACTGGGCATCTTGCTGACTGTATCGTGTTGTACGCGCTTAGGTTATTGGAGGTGGCGATATGAGAGAGTCGTGTGCTTGCGATAGCGTCTACAGAGTCTTGTTTAACCATGTACAATTGATACCACGATTTCGGCAACCAATGGAATTTTACGAGCTGCTATGCTGAGACAATCACATCTCCTCAAGAGTCGACGTCCAAGGCACCAGTCTATTATGGAATAAGGGCTGTCGTAGAATTGTATTGTAGAAGAGAATGCTTAAGTAGGTAGTGATGATGGATTAGTCGAGCCAAATGCCTTGTCTAAGCAAGTTCTTGACCGCACCGGCCGCAGAGCCCAGTTAGGCACCTATTTAGGTAGGTAGGTAAGTAGGTACCTAAGGGACTTATTCAAGCAGCCGTCTGGACTAGGATGTGGTATCGCCTATTCGTACTTACCTAGACTACCTCCTTCGTAACGGCAATTGAAATTGAGGATGGTAAAAGTTTGCCCGCTGTTGTCGCATTATCTTAATGACGTCAGGGGGAAACCCAGTTGAGTGGTTCAAGCGTCAAAAGGATTGATTGGCTTTTGGCTGTAACGTTGGTTGCCCTTATTGAACAACGTCAACCGACAAGGGGAATTGGATT
The DNA here is from genome assembly GCA_002288965.1 of Xylaria sp. MSU_SB201401. Taxonomy (NCBI): domain Eukaryota; kingdom Fungi; phylum Ascomycota; class Sordariomycetes; order Xylariales; family Xylariaceae; genus Xylaria; species Xylaria sp. MSU_SB201401. The sequence goes on from NPFG01000023.1 coordinate 108,078, forward strand.
CTTTAGCTGTTGCTTGGACGGATCACAGCACCTCGAATAGGCCTAGCTACCGAGGCGGGTACCTACGTATCTGTATTAGTCGGACAAGGAAGCTCATGTAGGTATGAGGTAATACATTGGGATGCCTAAGCAGGTAGTTCGCCAACCTATGTACGACAAATGTATTCGACATCAGGACTCGAAGCCGTAATAGCCGGACGAGACGCAATCATCTTGTTCGCGGGGTAGTATGAAGCATCGTTGTGTCTGGCATGTCATGTTCTAGGTCACCCGCTGTCCTGGAACAACAATAATTGTTGTTGTCATTTATCGTAAGGGTCAGTGACATGACGATAGTAAAAGCAAAGAATACCTAGTCGACCTGGCCGAACTAACTTTGTTCGTTTATTTGTAGGTATTGACAAAGTATGTTTGTTCTTCCCACCCACGCGTTCTATCGGCAACCCGGCATATATAGGTACAAATAGACAGAGTGAGCCTTTTACAGAGACGCCATAGACATACCTTCGCGTTGGCGTAGAAGAGCATCGTGATCCACCCGGCAGCTACCGCAATACTCCTCGTACCACTGACGCAAGTCATCTGTCTTGCCTGCGCCTTCACTCGTATTATTGTCGGCCCCCTTGTTCAGGATCTTTTGCGCAACCCGAGCCCTTATTGAGTCAGTTTTAGAACCACCCGTACTTGACGAGGCTTCTTGCAGTGCCATGCCCACTTGTTCGCACCTAGAACTTTCATCCATGAGCCAGTTCTCCCACTCCGACCTCAACATCTCCGTTTCCACGCTATTGACTAGTCGCATTGCTACGATAAGGTCGTGACGATATGAACCAAGCTTCTGGCGTGTGTGACGTAGCCGCCGCGCTGTTGCCCGGCTTGAGCTCCACGATGACAGCGACGAGCCCGCATCTTCATGTGGAGCGTCTATGCTACTGCTGTTGGCGATAGCCTGGAATGTAGAGTAGCTAGATTACGCATTATTAGTATCTTGGTGCTTTCAGATTATAGGAGTGCCATACCAATAACTATCTTGCGGCCATGAGGGTTGGATTGACGTGCTCTTGACCGCCTCATCCAGATCCGCTAAATAGATTGCTTTGCTCATCATCACGTTGGGCCCAACGCCGATGCGGTTCATGAAATTAGCAGCGCGCCGCTCACTCCACCACGTCGCGCTACTCTGTGATGAGAAGGTGATGTTTGTGAGAACACTAAGCCCTAGTAACAGGATTAGAAGCCGCTGTGCCGTGACTATTTCCCATACTTTTCTCAACGCAGCAAACGCCCACAACATAAGCGACGATGCTACACTCTCTGCGAATGATCGGCCTGTTTCGAAAAGCATAGAACCTAGAGTGCGGGGGTTAATGAGTGGCTTTCTTGCCGAGTCTGCCTCATTTGGCGAGAAAACCACCACCTGTGATTGTAACCCGACATTTCCGTAGACTTGAATCGCTCGTTTCGTTCGGCTATGGTGCCCAAGTCTGCGTATCTGATCTGTCGCTACTTCAGCTAGTTCCTCGGCGTCCTGACTCGCATCATCCAGGGCCTGACGCTCGACAAGTTGTTTGGTTAGCGCCGGTGCTTTTGACCAGACAACCTTTGTGAAGATAGCGAGCTTGCACTTTGACTTGGCGACGTGTGTAATGACAATCTTGGTGACGAGCTTGAACCCTTGCGCGTGCGGGAGATGCCATGGCGTCTTCTCATGTGTAACGACGTATGTGACGTGGTCACTAAAAACTTCGATGGTCTGATAATCGGTAATGTCTTCCTCGCGCGAACGGCCGAGACGTTGGCTGTAAGTGACTTTAAAATCGAATTTACGTTGCATGTTGCCCGCGTCGTTCAACCTCCAGGGCCCCTGAGCAATCTGCTGAGCTCTACGCTCGAAATACAACTTGGGAAAGATGAAGCTTTTGTCCCCAAATAGTACATGGAAACATGCCTTGGCGCTGATTTCAAAGGTCCGCTCCGCGACCTTGTTGGGTGTATCTTCTGGCTCATAAATAACAGGGCGTGTTGGGAGCTGGAATTTGGGGAATGGCTTGCGGGAGCTCCCTTTTCTAGACTGATAGGCAAAGTCGCCCACCCTTGGGCTCACCGACCTACCAGCGGCAGTTCCATTGTCGATTGGAGTGTGAGCCGAAACCTCTTCCCAGCTCTCCGCGCTCGGACTCCTCGGGTCAGTTGCGTCCTCCTTTTCCATCTGAATGAGGGCTTTGATAAGGTCGGGGACGTCCATTGGCTCTTCAGCCTGTAAGTCATCAATCAAGAAATTGAGACGTGCATGCAAAAGATCCAACTCTTCGAGGAAGGTTTTTATGGTGATCCGTGTATAGCCAACCGCATCAATATCTTGACTCAGGTGCAAGAAGATGAAATCACAATCCCTGCCAGGTGCTGCCGTGACCTCGGTGATGGTATCAAGGTTAATCATATATGTCACTACTAGCCCCATCTGATGTCCGTAGAAATACATATTGTCCGATGTAACATAAATTCGCCCGTTGCCAGCCATTTGCGGTACGTTTTTATCGACCTCAGAAGTGCTACTCCAAGCTGACCGAAAGACTAATACGAGCTTCTCATCCAAAGGCACATGAGGAAAGAGGAGGCGGAATTGTGCGGAATTGGTCTTGAGTTCTGTTGGATAGTTTGGTGGGAAAGTCTCTTGAATAGGTTTTTCTTTAGAGTTGATCGCGATCTTTGGAACGTTCATTTTCGCGTCCATACTGACAGCCTTCTTGTGAAGCGAGGTTGCCGAAGAGGCTTTGGAGTCGCTGCTGTCTCCTAGCATAGTCATTTTGATCGACGGAGAATTGGGCTCAAAAGGGTCCTCAGAAGAAAGGTCTGTATTGCTGTTTCTAGCTAAATGCTCTTGACCCCAAGCATTGCTTCCCCAGTAGTTCGCCATGATTGCGGTCGGCAATAATTGGGTAAGATTCGCGGTCAGCGCTCTCTCCCCACTGTAAGCAACGGCCGTCCTACTAAGCACAGTCGCTGCTGGAGGTTTTGCCAGAGTTGAAGGTGCCAAACTTCCGGGTCTCGTCTCAGGGCCCATGGGTAACTGCCCCTGTTGAGGTTTGACGCTGGCAGCTTGGTTGAGGGCGGGTCCTGAATACCCAGGTAACAAACCGTGACTGGCAGAAATGAGGCTCGCTATACCTCCAGTCGGACCTTGCGCTGGCATGGCCATACTATCAGCACTTGATGTGAACGTTGCTTTCCTATGAAGGTCAAGTTTCTGCATTATCCGTGCGGCATGCTCGCGCCCACTTTCGCCTTCTTCACGAGCCAAAGAGGTTGCTGAACGTTTCGGAGCCGTCACAGTGACATCGAAACTCGGCCTTGGCACGAGTCCACCCTCTGGCCCTGGTATGGGTAATGTTCCTATGCGCTCCATGCCAGCAGCTTCATCGACTTGTGCATCAAACGCTTTGGCGGAGAACTCTGGCAGGGATGGGGGTGTAATAGAGAAAGCGGGATCGACGCCACCGGGCAATAACGATGTGTCCCTACCAACACTGGCTTCAAAAGCTCGTTTTTTGGCAACCTCGAAAACCTCGAGCCATTCCATGAGCTGTGCCTGCGTTTCCGCCTGCAATAGCAATGTTTGGTTTTTGGTCTTGACCTCGAAACAGAATCTGCGTTCTTCTTGGACGGCAGGCTTCGCATTGCAAAGTAAGACGCCAATCTCGTCGCCTTGTAGGACGCCTTGGGGCCCATTGACTAACCACCCGAAGATGCCATCTCGGCAATAGTACCAACGCCGAATCCAATTGGTCCTCGACGGCTTACCATAAATGGTTCTTAGAAACAGCCAGCCCTGTTTCTCCATGATGGCTGCTGACTTGCCTTGCGTGAAGACGTGCATAGAGCCTCTGGAGCCGAGGAAGGGCACTGTTGATGCGCTATAATCATCGATCTCGCGCGATGGCTTACAGCTCGCCATTGCATTCTCTCCAATGTCACGCCTGGCCGTTTGAAGTTCGCGTTTGAAAACCGACTCGGTCAGCTCCATTTCTTTGGACCATCCCCTCACCCTATCCATCTCTTGGCCGTATTTGGCGAGGCTCCCAGCCGCATCACGGGACTTCCTCATCTCACGCCAGACGTCGGTCGAGATTTGTACAAGCAACTTGTCAAGGTTGAAGCGTAGTTGGGGAGCGAAGAAACAGAAGTCCATGGATGCTTTTAAGTAGGCCTTGCGTGTCTCATACACGGCGAAGGCATCTTCGCGTAGGGAGGAGGGCTCTTTCGTCTTGGATTGGCCGACGTATCGGGCGAGCGTAGAATCAAAGGTCTTTTGAGCCTGCTCTAGAGTCCGCTTGGTCTCCTTGAAATTGCGCAAGTCGCTGGCCAGAAAGGCGCGAACTGGTTCGACCGATAGCGTATCTATCTTCTTTGCGATATTCAAAACCTGTCCCCACCACTCTCTCGACCCATCACCCACTCGCTTCAGGGCGAGCGCAGTATAGTCATGGTCGACGGAAACGATTCCTGGGGAGGGAATGAGCTTGGTCAGGTACTGGTTGATCGTCTCCTCCAACCCCAGAATGTCGTGAGTCAATTTAGAAGTCGTCCTGACATAGCCCTCCAACCAGCGTTCGATAGCGTCAGCCTGGTCGGCGAAGAAGACGGCAGAGGCGCGGAAGGACGGCGAATCGAGGCCAGCTTCGTTTAGTGTGACTGGTATCGAGGGGCTCGAGCGCTTCGGTAGGGCAGCAGGAGATGGGGGCGCAGGCGAGGCAGCAGCGGTGTTGTCAGCCATTATGGAGGAAGTCAATAGTTCCTGTCAGTAACCGTCCTAGGGGTGCTACAAAATCATTGGTGTGATAACCTGCCGCTGGCACACGGAGCAGGTATGGACGAATCTCAGATGGGATGATAGCTGCTTAGGGTTGAGGCGAAATCGCAGAAGACGAGCGAAGGACGGAAAGACGGGCAATGGCAGCAAGAGAGGTGGACAAGACCGTGGAAGGAGGCGTGTTAAGCCGTCTATCAGAACGATACTATACAGGAATAATGCATATGATTCAAAGGTCGGTAATTGGTCTCTTCGAGGCCGACAATGAGCGACAATGAGTTAGATAAGGAGTAAACGGCAATGGTTCGTTGGCTGCCTGGCTTGCCACTGGAGGCTCTGCAACGGATTCTTCTATCGTAGCTCGATGCTCATGTCGTGTCAAGGCATTGACGATATTTACGAAACCAAAAACAGTTGAAAGAATCCAATGAGCCCAAGGGGAGATGAGATAGGTACTTTACGGGCTAAGCTAATCTGGCTTGAGTTTCGAAAATAATGACAATGGGAAAGCATCATCACTGTCACACCAAAAGGCCGCTGACATCAGTGGCCGACCAAATAAAACGGAACGCTGGGCAGTCGGTCACGTCGGCGTTAGTGCGCTACCTCTCCTAGCTAAAAGTCAGCAGGGACTAGGTACCTAGATCCCCTAAATCCGTACCTACTCCTCGCTATCGATAGACAAGGTTGTCTACCCTTCTGTAATGGCGAGGTCGCCACTGTTGGACCCTCATCAAGTAGGCGCCTATTTGGGGATATCCCCGAGTCAACTTGGAACTTGGAACTTCATCGTCCTGCCTATGTTTCACTTATCCTGACTTATAACATCTGTATTTATCATCATCACTGTAACTTTGGGTATCTCAAAATTCACATGTAAAATTTAACCCTCACCTATCATTATCATTTCCCTATCGAGTCCCCTTCAACATACACTCGTAATTAGCTTTATCTCTCTTAAACTTGTCTTTCTAGGCTTATGCGCACATCAGAACTCTATTTGATTCCAGCCATGACCGTAATGAAGCAAGGAGTCGCCAGTGCCATATCATGTTGCACTTGTGCTACACTGCTGACCGAGGTTCCTCGCCTGGCCGAGTCTGAGAAGCCTTTCCCCTCGGCCCGGCAGTTAGACTGCTGTGGACGAGCCATCTGCGGTCGCTGTATACATGTATGTCATCTTCATTGTCGCGTTCGCCTTCACCCCACCGTCATGGCCGGGTTCACTGCGAACCTCCTGCAGCAAATCAGGTCAACCTTGACTAGACTTGGAATGGGAATTGTGATCGGAAAATGATTGAAATAACCCGCTAACTAGACCACACTGAGCAGAACAACCACCGTTTCAATTCGTACTGCCCATACTGTCAGATATCAGAAGTCAATAATATCCTGCCACCTGGGTTGAAAGCGGCACCATCTTATGCAAGGGCGACAGGCGTCAGTGAATGCGCCCCACCTCCTTACACACCATATCCCACAGACCGCCTACCGCAAGGTTCTTTGGATGAGAAGTCTGCTCCTCCAAACGAGGGAGCTGTAGACGATACTCTCCATTTTCTCGACCACGCACATGACACTATCAATTCCCTCTCGTTACGGTACGGCGTACCTGCCTTCGCCCTGCGACGGGCCAACAATATCTCTTCAGATCATCTGCTTTTAGGTCGCCGGACAGTCATCATACCTAGCCAATATTATAAAGCCGGCGTAAGTCTGTCGCCGAGGCCTGTAGAAGGCGAAGAGGAGGAGAAGCGGAAAGCCAAAATCCGGCGTTGGATGGTGGGTTGCAAGGTGCACGAGTATAACGTTGCCACATTATATCTAGAACAGGCAGGGTATGATCTGGAGCTGGCCATGGACACATATTTCGCCGATGAGGAATGGGAGCGATCACAACAATCACACCCCACCAACGGTGCTAGAAAAAGCAAGAGCCGTCACCCAACGCGAAGGTGATGAATGATATTCGGGTCCCGGTGCGATAGAATTTCGATCACACCACCGAGACGGTCAGCACCCCTTAGTGTGGTAGCGCGTCGACTTTGTCTAAATAGCATAAGCCAACTTTGGCAATTCTCCCCGTAGTTCCTAGTATGCCGACCGAGTTCGTACATCCTAATTCGAAATTAATAATGAAAGTTCGTTACAAGAGGATCAGATGGTTCTAGACTTACCGATATTTTCCTTTCAATCTCTCTTACTGATCGATCCAACTCGCCTGCGATCATCTGCTTCTTATCCTGCGAGAGTAGAGAAAACCTCTCGCATAAATCGCCATCGATGACACCTTTGACAGGGGCATAGTAGCTTCGGTATATTAAGTGGTCTCTTCCAGCGAGCGGCGGATCCTCGCTTCGCATATGCAATTCGAGGCTTTGGAAGAAGTCGACGTCTTCGCGACTAACGAAAGGCTAGGAGATGAAAGTCAGAACCGATCATTGATATAAATGTGAAGCTCATCGTAGAATTATATGGGGCGCTGGGTGCAAAGGAGCGGAATGAGCAGCGAATGTTTCATCAAATCATGAAAAAGGGAATGAGGGAAAACTTACTATGAACACACCAACTGTACCCTGTATACCACTCCAGAGAAGCACGTCTTGACCACCAACGATAAGATTGGCTTTGCTTATGCTGGTGGGGACATCTTGTGCGTAAAAGTGCGTCATCAAGCTCAAACGGTGATTAGAGCCATGGAGGTACTCTCTGGCATGTTGCAGGTGTGCACCAACATTATCCTCATCTGCCTCTTCGCTAGCTTTTTGTGGGCACCGTACAATCCATATGTTACCGAATTTGTCACCCCCTGCAACCGACTCATAGTCCACCATAGTCGTACAATTTGTCCACCTCGGGATGGTGTCATCGGCAAAAGGAATTAGTTTGTTGCTCTCATACTTGTAAGCGACATAAGTAACGCTCTGCTGCACATCTCCGACAATGATGCGGCTGCCTTGCGTCTGTATGGAAACGATAAGCTGTGAAGCTACATCGGCTTGAGACTTTCGAAGCAGTTGGCGCAAGCCTAAATCGTAAGACAAAAGCGTCTTCCCAATACCCGCCAATAAGCGACCTTGAAATTGGGCAAGAGCCATTGGGGGCTCGTCGACTGTTGTTTTATGAATAAATTCGATCTCCCTGCCATCCTCTCGAAACCTATAGACGTAGATGAAGCCTGAGCTGAACTGCCGGGGGCTGAGAATCATGTCTTTTCCGGTTCCAACTACTAAGAACACTTCATTGTCCTGGCTAGCGAAAGAGACAGTTGCTATACTAACGGCAGCCTCATTGTCAGTGAGATTCAGTGTTTGTAACACGCGTTTCTCGATAAGGGGATCGACGACACTGATACAAGATGCCCAGCGACCCCTGCCCTTCGGATAGCCAAAATCCTCGGCAGGTAGCACAGTCTCGTCAGTCTTGCCAGTTGCATCGGCAAGCAATTGCTCGCGGAGCTCTGGAGGGAGCGTGTTGTTGTCAGATTCAATGGTGTAGAAATACGGTTGATCAGGATGCTTGACGAGACGTTTAGGAGTGTACGTGAGCGGTATGCTTTGCTGAAGCACTGTGTCCGTCAATTTATTAACGGAAAAGATTCTGAAAGATCCAGATCAGTATGTTTCAGGATACGAAATTCAATGAAATGGAAGACGATGGAGTGCTCAGTAGGAACAATTGGTACAAAATTGCGTAGGCCTCATTGCCAGTGGCATAGGATCCCTTTTTATCATCATTGCACGGTGGGTGCTAAATAGCAGAGAAGTGAACTTACTTAAGGTTTTGTGCTTGGATTCCAACCATGCCCTCTTCACATTGTTCGCTGCTAAAATTCCATCCCCACTCTAGATCATTATAATCTAGTGGAGTCATCATGAATCCTCTTGTGATAGGATCGGAATAACCAAGCCACGTCCTTGAACTCAATGCTAATACGCAGGTTTGGCCTTGCACAGCAACTTGAAAAAGACGGACGGACTTTGGCCCAAGAAATTTTTGGCGAGTATCTGTTAACTCACCAGTAACTTCATCTAGGACTGTCCTCAGATAAACTCCAGAGTGTAGACCGATATGAAGATACAGGGTACGCCCACCCGAGGAAGAATCTTCCATAGACATTATAGACAGTGAGGACGGCGCAGCGGTCAATGCTTGTATAGATTTGTTCTCCAGTGTAGATTCGGGATCCAAACTGAGAACACGGACAGTGCAATCGTCGCAACCCACGGCAAGGAATGAGCTTCGGAGACGGCCTTCTGGGACATCGCCCAAGCTGAGACAGGTAACAGTTCCGAACATCTCCTTTTTTTCATCATATTCAGCAAGTGATCCATCTGCGTCCATTTCGAAATATACAATTTCTCCTGAACTTAAGGCTACTGCAACTTGTCTGGAGTTGGTGGACGCTGCAACGATGGACCGGTGTTGCGGTGCGGGCCATTCGTTGATTTGGCCGTTAATGATATGCCTAATGCCTTTAGGGTGTACTTGAAGAAGGCCATCTTCACCGAGCTGTTGCACAGCGAGCGTTGGCACAGATGTGAGGAAACCAGTATCTGACACCTCTTCTACTGTTTCTCCAATGCTCAAGACTAGGGTTCCATTGCTGAAGGAGAGAATGATGTACGCATCATACTGATCATCGCGGCGGAGTTTTGTTGTCCAAACAGCAGATGGGATACCAGGCAAATCTGATGCCACAATCTCATTTACCTCAAGACCATGTTTCAAGGTTCTGAACGTGCTCCTCGCACCATTACCGCAGATTGCATAGATTTGAGGTGCATCATCTTCGGTCAGATTGGCAACCTTGCAATCAACAAGAGGATTCATCGAGTCTATACTCTCTACCAAGCTCAAGTTTTCGGCGGGTCTTGGATGGAAATATGCAGGTGCGTACACCGCCTGCGGATCGGTCGGATAATCGTCGCTAGAAAATTCCAGCTCATCGTCATCATCGCCCAGCTTTTCAAATTGATAAAAGTGGTGGTTGCCAAATTCGCTAGCCACAAACAGGAAGCCGCTCTTGAGAATACATAAACTATAGGATATCAGATGTCAGTATGAAGCAGCTCGCCATGAAATATCATTAAGAGAAGGCGCATGGTGCAACCAATTCCTAGTAGCAGCAAGCTAATCTTGCTGCCAAACTAGTTGAATGCACCCCGCGGAACACTGGAGCACTAACCTGGTAGAAACTGGCACAGTATCAAAATATTTAATTTTGAGCCTTCGAACTTCGCCTGTGGCTTTACCATCTTCATCTTCAGCCATTTCGATATTGACCTTGAAAAGGTCGCCATCCTCCGTCTGAAGCAGAAAGAAAAAGGCACCTACGTTGCCCTTAAGTTTATGCATAACCCCAGAAACGATGGTTCGCTTGCGTTGAGGATCTTCAGTGGCGCCCTTTCTTCTTGGAATTGGGACGCGAAAGGCATCTTGATTCGAGTGTCGGTATGTAATATTTTCCTCGCCGCATACCAGCACACCACTCGGGCCGTCGTTACCACCCGGGACCTGAAACAATATGGAAGCGGTAGGGTCAACGGCTTCATGCCATCTCCTAACAACATGGTTCAGGCCAAGGTCAAGCTCATAGTAGACAAGCTGTGTCTCGACTTCCTCTAGAGCTTGACCAGTAGGATCTTGGTCTACTTCCGACGTGTCCACCTCTAAAGCTGCGAATACAGGATTCGCGTATCCAACATCGAGGGCCGTCATGGCAAGAACAATGGTACCAGGCTTGTGAGCCTCCAATGGCGAGGAGATGGTAAGTTCAGCCTGGGCATTTCTGTTGAGGACGTAGACGAGCTTTGTCTTCTCCATAGCAGCGATCAGGCATGCTCGTCCTTTGGGGTCGCAGGCTAGATACTGGCCAGGTATAACTCGACGGACACCGGATTTACCGAACGTCTCCAGCTTCTGCTGTTTGAATCGGTTTTGCTGTGGAATGTATTCGACAATGGCAATACGACCAGAGTCGGTAGCCAATATGACATAGTCTATGGAGCATGATGTTAGCCATTGATGCAAGGTCTGTCCAAGCAGCGCGGGAATCCGCACCATGTCTCAAGATCCCGCGGGGGTTTGTCTAAAAACGCAGCTTCGAATCATTATGTGCGGCTTAAGAGAGGAATGGTCGTGTGAGCTTACCTTTATTGCTGCCGGCCAAGCGGAATGTTGCGATAGACCTAATGATGCCGAATACCTCATGCGAAAGGAGCGTTGTCACCTTCCCCTGGGATGGGTCAGGCCGCATTAGAGTAAGGCGCGAGCCAGACGCCGCAACGATCTGCTGTTCTCTTGTACCAGAGAACTGGCCCAACACCGCCTGGGTGATGGATGTAGGAGGCTGGATGGTCAGCGAGTACAAGAACATATTTGATGTGGTCGCCATGTTTCACGTTGTTGCGCAGAAAGCCTGCGCGGCTACCGTCTATGATGGGATCTCCTTGCAATCCGCGTGGATTTCTTGCGGGCTGGAGTTCGAGATCGCGGTGTGAGAGGTAATGTGGTTGGGAAGAGACCTCGGAGCTTCTAATTTTTCGGGGCTGGCATCAGAGCTTCTAGATCCATCACGCGCCAATCAGCTTTCAGCGAGGAAAGCACGCATGGAAGCTGTGTAGGTAGTACTAGAGAAGTGGCTGAAGCTTCCAAAGGTCTCCACCTGTAGCCACAATGGACTCCCTCTCACCTCACAGGCCTGCCCCAGGGCAGCAGGGAAGCAGCTAAACCTGAGTATCCAGCAGGTACCTAGCCTGCAGGGGCCCTACAACTTAAATCATCAATTTGCGCTGGGTACCTCTAGACAAGCAAGCCACTCAAACTACAGTGCTCTTTGAGAGCCTTAGTACCAATATCTCAGTTAGCTTCCAAGTACCTCGACATACCCAGAATAGGTACCACTGTCCGCATGCACAAGCTGCCCAGTGGTTCGGGATATCCAATCGTGCCATCCAAATCCCACCTTTGGAGCTCAACTTTTTCTTATTTGAGCTTTACTGTATGGGTGGGCGATAGCTAAGATGGAATCGATATCCAGGCACGCAACGTCCATTACCTGCCGCAGATGCTTGAGGTCTGCGCTGTCCAACTCGTCATATCCGTCATACTCGCATGTAGCTCGATCTTTCTCTCAGTTTGCGCCATGGTCCTCCCAATCAACTTCCGCCAGATCAAGGCCTGCGCTCCGGAAAGCGTCCTGCTCACGCGGTGCAAGGCGGTCGTTGTCGCTCTTTAGTCGAAAAACCAAAGAGCAAGCTGTCTTCGCACCCAATTCGTCGTCTCAGGAAAATGCCCACCCGCCACGGGTTCTTCGATCCGACGACCTTTTTCATTCCTTCACCAACTCGCCCATACCCGAAATCCGGCAGCGGGCTGCTTTCATAAGACAGCACGCGTATTGCCCCCATCCGGACCATCGCGCAACATCTGGGAGCTCGGACGTGCCCCCATCGAAGCATGTCGATTTCGAGTGTCCCGATTGTGGGATTCCTGTCTACTGCAGCGAGCAGCACTGGGCCGAAGATTACGAGGCGCACCTCCAAATATGCGACACCCTGAGGCAGATCAACGAGGACGACCACGATCTCCGTTCCGGCAGATTCTTCCCCGAGTTTGAGTATGCTGGGCCGCAAATGGAGGAGGCCATTGTGAACATGACTAACTGGGACACATTCCTCTATACGAGAGAGTTTGAAGCTATCAATGATGATCGGAGTATGCGACAAGTTACAAGGCTTTTAACGTACCCGCTCACCATCGGCAGCATTCTTCATGAGCTTAGTCCTTATAACATCAGAAAAGGCGGCCGACTGACAGCCGAAGGACTCAAGAGTCTGAGCGCCCTGCGTTACACCCTACACCCCCCTAAAACTGGCGGGGGCGTGGGCATTGAAGGTCTCCGGCCCGAGGCACCACCAGTCCGGATATTCATACTAGGAGCTCGCGCAGAGTCTTCACTTCCCAGAAATGTTTGGGTACAGCTTGCCCATCTCTTCCCGCGGGGCAAGTTTCACCTCATTTTCATTGGCCCAGAAAGCATGGCCAATCGAGACGATGAGTTCCCCTTGCCCCCTCGAACCGCATCCAATCCCTTTGGTGCTGTTATCGAGGATCGTGTATGGCCTTCCATGAAGATCAGCACGATTGTAGACTACTATCATACTTTACATAAAACGGGTCACTTCTACCCTTACGATCCGTACTTTGATTGTTTCGTCATGTTCCACCCTGGCCTGGGACATCCGGCTAGCTCACATGAGTGGGCAGAAACTGTACCTCTTCTTCTGGAGACAAAGGCACCAATTATAGTTACGGGCTATACACAGCTCGATATGGAAAGAGACATCGCATGGGTGGACAAGACTTGCCGAGGTGAATTCGATATGCTCATGGACCCAGGTGAGAACATTTTCCGGAGCCAACGCTGGGATCTCAACGACCTTGATCCACAGGACATTAGTTGCGGAAACTGGGGGGTTTGGGCCTTCCGGGGCAAACGGTACGTTCACGTTTGACTTCTTCCAGTATGACAAAGCTGCTAACTTGACATGGCAGGTATGAGGCAACTCACAAAAATGCTGAATGAGCATCAACGAGCAGGGATTGATGCTGAACTCTTAGAGCTGTACACTCCGCCTGTCTTGTACATTTGACAGTCCGTTGTATAAATTTAGAAAATTCAGTTTGTATGGATAGTTGATTGAGCAATGCGAAATGACCCAGGGACGTCCTTCGCGACTACATCTGGCCTGGTTATCCCACTCCGAGCCGTACAATGTGGTTTGACATAACACCCAGCACATACATTACCTACCTGCCAGGCGGGTATATAAGCGTACGCTATAATAAATATAAATCTGGAAGCGGATACTGCCCAGGTGGTGTTACAAGTATCGATGCATCGGCTACTAGGTAGCAATGTGCCCATGTACCGTAGTGAGGGCGACCAGGCGGAGAGGAGCCGGTCAGCCAGGCTAAGAAGAGGGGCAGGACCTCCTTGCAAGGCGGGTACTAACAATGGGTACCTACTAACACTCAACACTCAACATCCGTGGGTTTATTGCAGTGTAGACCAATCGTGTGACGTGCGAGACACGCAAACGATTACCAGGACCTACTTAGGTACACATTGCTTTCTCTGACGACTTCACCACATCTTTCTATCGTCACGGCATTCTACATACTCCAGAGGGTCTCTATTTTTAAAAGCATACCTCGTTTTTCGACTCTTCTCTACTGCTGTCTCTACTTCTGTCTCTACTTCTGTCTCTACTGCTGCCTCTACCGCTACATTCTGCCAGCATTACATTCCGTCGACATGGTTACCTCATGATCGCGACCACTCCTCCTGTCATTAACGGGAGGTCATGGCTCTGACAGCTCCGTCCGTCTCTTCGATAAGCACGGGCGGTTCTGTTGCACCCAGTTCGAGCACGCCCGGTGCAGCACAACCAGCTTGCGAACATGCTGAGACAGCCACGGCCGATCAGGAACCGTCTCCCTCCGGGTCAGTGCCCGTCGCCAGTCCATCCGAGACCGCCTCGTCTCAGACCCAGCAACACTCTACGCGACCCTCGGCTTCCGAGTTCCTCTCCGATAAAGCCACTGCGGCCTTGATTCGGCGATGCCTCTGCGCCCGCCATCTGACGGATAGAGGACGAGGCTCTCCCGCGCCAATCGAGGATTTGTTGCCTCCCCTCACGAGCCGGAACGATGTCGATCTGCAGCTATACGCCCTTATATCCATCATACTCAGGGAGTTCGTGCAGAATTGGTACAACAAAATCACCCCAGACGAGACCTTTGTCGCCGAGATTGTTCAAGTCATTGCACACTGCACCCGCGCACTAGAGCAGAGGCTGCGAAACGTTGATCTAGAGAGCTTGCTATTTGACGAGCTTCCAGAGCTCCTTGCTGCCCATATACAAGCACACCGCACTGCTACAAACCCGGCCACGAAGCCCCCGCTTCAAACAGACCTACACCAGATATATCATTCGCTCCACCCTCTACCAGCATTATCGCCAGTTCCACGGGCTGGCGATCAGGCTAGCATACAAGCCCAGGCAGACAACGAGAGTGCATATCGCCAACTACTAGTCCACGGTGTCCTCGCAGTATTACTCCCCACCGAGGATCTTGAAAATGAATGCTTGACGTCACTCGTTGGCCAGCTTCTATCAGAGCTTGTTATTGGTAACCTAGTCGCCGGCAAACTTTCAGAGCCCTGGCTTATATGGGAGCTTCTGATCATGGCTACAAGACTCGTGAGTAAGAAGAACGATTCCGTCCACCCTGATAGTGTCTCGAACAAAACAACATCTCGTGACGTAAGCAGCACGCGTGCTCCGGCACATGAAAGCAAGCCACCATGGTCCGCTCATCAGGCTTTTTGGTCTATGGTCAATGGAATATTTCTGCTGGTTGGGATCATACGCTTAGCTTTTAGCATAGGTGCTCTATCGTGGTCGCTACCCCCCAGACCAAATATAAGTATCGCACGTGCTGTGCCAGAAATCAGCCGTGACACTCAACAAAAGCATCCTCAGTCCGTCTCCCACCAGGCGGGTATTGAGGCTCGCACGCAACCTGAAAAGATAGCAGTTGTCGACTTCCAAATCTGGAGGTGCTTGGGAGACATTTTCGAAGTTGAAGCCAGAATGCCCTGGCTCCTGGGAACCCTTTCCATGATGCAGTGGGTCGCTCTCAACGCCCCGGGGAAAGTCGCTGCAGTCGATGGAACCCTCGATAGGTAGGCACCTTATTTTACTCAATTTCTTTTAACAATTCTTATATCACACTGCATTCAACTAGAGTCATCCGACTTGCCGAGTCCATCCCATAACCCACACATGTTGCATTCCGCGGAATGCGAGCTGCGATTGACGGCCAATTTGATCACTTTGATGTCCCGCTCGAGTTAATGTGGAACTGGTAGCGGCCCAATCTAAAGACGCATTGCACACCACGCTCTTCGCTGCCTCCTTATCACCATCTCTTTGACCGATCATTTCGACACTAAGTTGATTGGCCAATGGCCGCGCGGCCCTGGCTATTTTTCGTCTGACCGAGGGCGCGGGGCTGACATTTATCGACCACCAGAAAGCTCTGTTTACGCGCCCAAGTCAGCACCCACGTGTGCATGGATCTCCCCGTCCCCAGCGGATTGGTCAGTCGATCCAATCTGCATCAGATGGTGTGATGCTCCACGGCTGCCTCTTCCCCATGTCATACCCCAAGTGGTGGCCTTGGACCTGCAATGCACGTGCTGATCCCAAGCTTTGCTACCACACGGAACGATACCGTTCAAGCTCCCGCATTACTACATTGACATACCTTCGTCCTAGAGCTTATTGCTTAGCAGATGTCGGTAGACATTTGGTTTATACTTCAAGTGAATCACGGGGGCGCACCCCTATGTCACCTGAGTATTACAGAGAGCGATATTCTAGACAATAGTACCAAGATGGTGCTAAACAGGCTATCAGACACCGATCCCAGTGAGTGGCATTCTCATCATGAGTCTTGGCACTTCACCTCCAGGCCGGATATTATCTCGTCATTCAATTGATCATGGATCATCCATCCCTCGTTCTCATGAAGCCATGATTGCAACGCAGTTCCGCATCCCCAATCACGGCCAATCGGCTGATCCTTGATATTGCATAATACCATTATGTCGTGCAACGCTACCTGTTTTCCTCTGTACTATTCCGCCACTAGGCACGCATATGTCTGAATCATCGATTTCTCCTATCGCTCCCCCCACGATGTTCGAGTGAACCCGCGTTTTGATGTATATTTTCCATGCCTGGCCATCTCAAAACCTATGGTTCCCTGCTAATTGTGGATAGACTATTGTCGTATTACATTCACATTTATGTTTTAAATCCAGCCCGTCTACCCCCACTTCTTCGAGCGATCCGCGCCGCGTTGTTTCCTAATAATGCTCCAGGCGTGTCGAGCCTGAAGCCCCCATCATCCGGTGAGCAGTTAGCTGCTTTGCGTCGCAGATGCGCTAGTGCTCTTTGGGGGCTTCTTCCGAAGGCGGTGGGCGAGCTATATTACGGCACAAGCAATTGGGCTTGGTCCGGTGTGAAAGCTGACACCACTACTTGTGAGGAAGTGAATCCACAGATTGGCCGGCTGAAGAGAAGCAGTAGTGTTTTGAATCATAGCTCCGCTCCCAATGTCAGTGGCATTGGCGCGGGACCTCCACATGTGCATCTTGATGGCAATAGCTCCACGATGTTAAGTGATGCGACGTTGTCTTCACAGCCCAAAGAGCATTCGCACAGACCCTACGAATTGGCTGAGACACTTGCAGAACATGATGATGAAGGTGAGGCGAGGATAATATCAGAGGTAGAGACAGGAATTGTGGATGTCTTCTCGGATGCCTATTGTAACAAGCATCTGGTCTACGGCATTCTGGAATTAGTTCTCGTTCGCCTTGTTCCGGAGCTTGCCGAAAAGGGTATCGGTGAGCTGTGGGAGGAAAGGTTACACTAGACATAGTTCGCACTTCAGTTGATACCCAGATTTAGTTGCAATTCGCTGCCACTGTATTTCGACGATTCGTGATGAACTGTTGCAGTGACATCACTCCCAAGATTACGCAAATTTCTCTGGGCAGTAAAATTAATGAGTTAATATGTTTCGCGTTCTGTTCCATGAGTCCTTGCGGACCAAAGTTTTACTTCTAACGTTCCTTCTCCACAACCATTTCCCAGAGCAGCACAAAGCCAATTCCCTCAGGAACTTGACAAGAAAAAGAAAATACCTGCAGTTACAAGCTAAGAGACCAAGGTTGCTGAAACAAAATTCAGATTCGGCGAATTAACAACCAGTAAACATTGCTGACTAAACGCAGTGTGTCCTTCGACAAGAGCTCACACGTAACCCCATCAAAAAGATCAAGAAACAAACTAGATAACGAGGCTCATATCTACGAAACGCCAGGTGCTGGAGCTGGGGTGAAACAAAATGTAACCAAAAAGGAAAAAATGCAATTGGAAAAAACTGTGTGTGCGTCCACCATACCGATCTCGTTTCGTGAATGCTCCTCATGTGAGATGGTAGCCGATCCAAAGAAAAAAAAATAGGAGAGCGGCCGGGGAAAAAAAAAAATCAAAACAGAGTAGAACCAAAAGAAAACAGAGAAAAATGAATAAACCAAAACAGTGATATCCCGCCGTTGATTTTGCCCTTGCGAGCCCCCGTGTCTGTGTCGATGGCGCCGAATGTTTTTTTTCTTCCTACCCCCCCCTCTCTTTCTCTGCATTTCTTTCGTTCTCGTTTCCTCCGCGACGTTGTGCCTGTCGGTGAGACCTGCCGGGTGCGTATGGATTGGTGGTGGTATTGGTGATAGTAGTAGGAATGCAACACACCGTGAGGCGGGTTGATTCTGGAACAAATGTTCAACAAAAGCCAATTCTGGCTTCCGAGGAGAAAAGATCTTTCAGTCCAATAACTTTCAAGATTGGGGTTTCCGCGCGAGCGATTAGTTCTTTCTTAGATATTTGAAGCCGATTGCTCGTTGATATGTGTTCTTACTTTTGATTTCGAACTTGGTGTAGATAAGTAGGTAGGCAGGTGGGTTAGCGTTATCCGGTTTTCCTTTTGTGAGATGGTATATAGCTAGGGTGGGTTACACTTGTAGATGGATCGCTCGTGGATGATTTTTTATGTGTATGTGAGCTCGGCGTTCTCCTGATACTCCGAGCCCAGCTCCCTTATGATTATCATTGGCGTCGTGAGACAATTTCGTCGTGTATATTATGTTCATTCTGCTTCCGGCTTGCCGGGCCTGGATAGCGAGGTTCGACTGTGAGGTGTTCGAGATTTAATTATTTCAAAGTGTGTCGTGGGACGGTTGTCTATAATTCTGTAGTTTATGAGACATTCCCTGAGTCGATGGACATCTCGTAGCGATGATCATAAGCTCCGGATCAGGTCGTCATCGTAAATAATGCAAGGCGTTGGATTTGATGCTTAGTCGGTGACGATGAGCCATCGACACATGAGCTGTAAACACAGCGGTAAAGTAGGGTTTCATCCACTCCTTTACGTTGCTTCGTTCTTGACCAAGGCTGGCCCTGTGTTGGCCATCTCGGCATCACCCTCGGGTATCCTCGATAGAACTCCGAGGCCTTGAGTAGCCGAACTAGCCTTAGGACCACCGACGCCCAGTTTCTCCCCCAAACGCAAGACGACGAGATACTCGTTCGGCTCGTACCAGCCTGAGAGTTGGTGCTGCATAAAGCTCAACAGAGTATCGGCAGCGCGTCTAGCATCGTCTTGGGTTGGCGAAGTCGGTGTGGAATTAACTGTTGCTGATACAGTTCCCGAGTTAGTCGACCTACCGGCCAAGCTGCTGCTGCTACTTGCGTGGTGTAGGGTTCGCGGAGAGATGGCCGAGTCTATACCAAAAGCAGGGGTTTGAATCTCATGTACAGGTGACTCCATGGCTGACGATGAACCGGTACCAGAAACACTGTACTTTGGGGTTAGTGGTTCGGTAGTCTGCGCCGGGTTGATGTACTCTAGTGGCGGGATACTCGGGACTGTCTGACTCCGTGGGCGGTGGAAGCTACCGTTGCCAGACAGTACGTCGCCGAACATGCCGGTATTTGGATCGGGCGAAAATGTAAACTGAGAAGTAGATGCCGGGCTGAATGCGCTTCCCGAAAACGTTGAGCTCGGCGGATCCGTGATGGCGCTGTTAAGCGAAGTTGTACTCTGCGAGTGCGGGTGTTTGTAGCCGCTCGTCGCAAAGCTCACACTGAAGCCAGAAGGGTTATCTTTATCCTCAGCTTTACCACTCGTTGCCGAAGTCACAAGGGGTGATCCCCGAGCGATAGGGGAAGCAGGAGAGATTCCACTAGGCGTCTCTGAAGCGGACACTATTGGTGATTCGGTATCCAGTCTGTCCAGACGAGTACTATCCGGGATAGCCGTCTCAGATGCCCGGCGTATCAGCCTTCCAGGGCCCATCCCATGCTTTTGCTTGAACTTCTCAATCCATGCAGCAGTAATCGTCTTGAGGGGAATATCCGAACCGGTGCAAAAGACCTTCGCCTTCTCTTCCATCTCGTAGTCGTTGACAATGACGCCTTTCTTCTGTTGACCTCTCACCCAATTTGCAAGGGCTCGTTCTATATCTGGCGACGACTTCCCTTTGTTCTTTTTGACGGGGGAAGCACTTCGATCCTCCTGGTTTAGATATTGGTCTTTCCTACGCAAAACCTTCGACACGGTACTGTAGATTTCATTAACATGGTGGTCGCCGCAAAACCACTGGCAATCTCACCTTCGTTCGACCCCGAATCTTAGCCCAATGTCATGCTGTTTGACACCAGGATTCTCATCAGCGAACTTGCACATTTCTCGTCGGTCCTGATCAGTCAATGTCCTCCTCGGCTGCGATGTATTGATCGTTGGTAGCTTTGGTTGCTGCCTCGGAGGGCCTGAGACACTAGGTATTGGCACGGGTGATTGGTAATTCTGGGACGGGTTTGTCTGTAGACTGGGCCATGCGACCTGTCCTGGTGTAGGTATCAGCGGCGGAGGCGGCGGTGGGAGCTGACTCGGATAGTTATTTGGCGGCATGTTCTGCGTAAATGGTGATGGTGCCAGTTGACCCCCGAGTGGCTCCGGGGGAAGGCCATGTGCCATGTGCTGCATGCCATAGTATTCCTCCTGGTAGTTCGGCATCGGCATATGATTATAGGAGTGTATTCCGGCCCATGGACTATTCGAGTACGAAGCGTCATGGACGAGCTGATCATCCTGATCAGCGCCAGCGGAGGTAATCATACTGTTATGCATGTTGGTATGCAATCGCTGTATTATTTCCAAGGGAAGGTCCTAGCGCATCGATGAAATGTAAGCAACGCCCGGTAGCAACGATGACACTCAGCATTTGCAGCCAATTTAATCTGGAGTCGCGCCGAGCTCAACAGAAGCCTATGGGGGAGCGGGAAGTCGCGTATTGACCAAGATATGGGGCGTCCAGCACCTATCTGGCGAATTGGGCTCTACAAACGGGAGACAGCATACGTACCCAGTGAAGCAATTGGCTCGTGGGAGGTGTACAGGCCTCGCCGTGTAAGTCAAGGTGCTCCTGTACGCTTGGGAGCTGTATTGGCGAGGGCCGTTTGGTGCTCGGGCAACCTCTCTCGGGATAGCAAAGGGAAATAGACGGGAAGGACTGTATTCAATGGGTAATGAGCGTGATCTTGCGTACACCCGGAGACGGGAGGAGACAGCCGAGTCGTAGCAACACCAACAACCAACAAACATTTAGGTTTACCCTCTCGGTCACAACGTCGGCCCAACTCTTCAAGACTTAATTCAAAATAGAAACTTTTGGATGAGACAAACTCCTCGGCAAATTTTCCGCCTGCTCTCTATGCGTCGGTACATTTAATGAATGAGGGAAATCACGGGTCCCCTTCTATAGATACTCGGTCTCGAGGTGAGTCGGTCAGTGGTGAATTGCGTGTCAGATATAAGGTATAAAATAAGGCTGGCGCTATCAGTTTCTAGCACGGGCCCAAGCCGGATATTGAAATGAGGGACTGCGCCGTGATGGAGTTATTCGCAGCCAAGTCGTCGACATACGACTATCCAAAAGCACGGCGAAGGACGGTAGACTCAGACATGTGGAGGAGCCCATACATTGAGCTACATATGTATGTTTGTATGCAGCAGCAGGGGTGTGTAAGTGCGTGCCGAGTCCGGGGCTCTTGAAATTCCCAGGGGGTGCGTGGTCGTGGCTCTCGAGAGAAAAGACCGGGCCAACATGCGGTATGACAAGCTTGATAGAGCAGGGGTGTTTCTTTAGGAGTATAGGTATGTCAGTAGGTAGTCCAAAAAGGGTGGACTGGGTCTCTTCGTTGGCCCAGCGTGTGGAGGATGCCAATCCACAATGTTACCGTGGGTTTTTTCGCTTGTTGAGGACAACCAGACAGGGGCGTGACATGCTAAATTACACTACACTACATGACACACTTAATCCTATAGGCAGGGCTCGACTCGGAGAAGGGATTATCAAAAGAACATACGCGTGTATTGAGTTTACTTGGATACTAGAGGCCAAAGATCAGAAGCCCTTGGGCGCCTTATCAACATCGACTACCCCCTGCCTAATCAATTGGCTCGAACGACGTGGCACTCGCTCGTGGTTATGAAGTATTATCAAGGCTGATCTCCTAAAGCTGTCTGTTTATCCATTTTTTATACTACACCTGACTAGCCGTTGCCAGGGACCCTCGCAAGGGTGGCTTATACTGGAATAAAGTCAAAGATGAAAGAAGCTAGTGAATATTGTGAGCCCTTCCCGATCTGGTGATCGCACTGCCGTCCGGAGCTGAGCCTTTATACACTACACTGGAAGCGGACACTGCTCACTATTGCTCAAATATGGGAAGGAAAGCAATGTACCAAGACTATCTGCTACAATACATAATAAAAAAGCAATTGGCGAATAGCCGACAGCACGAGCCGGTAGCGGTGTAGGTTCTGAAGACGCACAACTAATACGACGCGCCCTGCCCAAGCGCAATTGCTTCTTCGATTCTGGTGGCCCCGGGAGGCGACGGAGAGAACAGAAGGAAATTATCGAGCTTCTTTCAGCTGATTTACTAAACGTATTGTCCTACATGTGCAACGACATCCAGGCGCCAAAAGAAGCAGGAGCACGAACGCAGATGTCCCAGGCTATCCGGCCGAGATACAACATCCGGCTGTCCTGGAGCATTCAGGCTCAGAAAAGCCCCACGTGATAGAGTCAGCAGCCTTTTCGCTATGATAGTGGGAGCGAGTATCTTCGAATGAGAATGCTCGACGAGGTATTTGGCGACGGCCGTGGGGAGCTCGGCTTCCCTTTTCGTCCCACTTGCGAGAAGAGCTCGTTGACGGCTGACTAGCAGGGGCTTGGGACAGGGTACAGATTACACAATGATCCACCTCCCCATGTCGTGTGCGCTACAAATCGTACACTATGTGGACAGCAGCCCGGTCTTATAGGGCCAACTCGGACCACTCTCTGCCACCTATGCCATGGTAAGGCGATTCCACGCTCTTATTCGATAGTATCGATGTAGAGCAGCAACTCGAGTCCCTACCTCCTCTTAGCACCATTCCCAAGAGCCCCTCATTATCCACATACAGGTACAGTAGTGCAGCTTGGAAAATATAGTCCTCACCTCTCATCTACACGCCGACTAAACAAGACAAGCTTTCGCATTAAACCAGCCAGGTACTACACACTATAATTGGGTGCCTCAGTGCCTCAGAATGACTTCCCCTATCCTGTGACGACTCAATGCAATGCAAATACGGTATGGCAAGGTTGTCTGTCGAGTTCTCCCTCCTAAGTCGGTCAAGATCGGAGGACAGCTTCGCAAAGCCGAACTCCTGAGAGAGGGGAGAGGGGTGGGGAAGCATCATTCTTAGCAAGCCATCTCCACCTCCTACCACCATAACAGCCATTATCTCCGTCTGTAAGACGACGTTAGCCACCTCAGATTGAGATGAGCAGCACCCCAGGGGCCTAGCTCGCCGAGGCGATTGCACAACCGGGGGGGGGGGGGGTGTTAAGCCGAGTATCTTAAACACTTCCGACGCTTTTCCCTCGCTCCACGACTCCACACCAGGGAGTAATTGAGAGCCTCTCAATATACGCAAGCCTTAAAAAGAAAAAGAGGAGTGGAAATCATCATGCGGCATTGATAGCAGCAGAGCGTCATGCCAGGATGAATGCCCCAGGTTACCGCAGTAGACGCCCTACTCATAGCGTTGACGTAGACGCTTCCGCTGGTAAAACCAGACAGCCTCAAAACACCTTTTGCTGCCGTTCTGATAGAACGAATGCGTACGATATGTGAGATAGATCAGGCATTCGTACTTCGATGTGATGAATACAGAAGCAATTCTGCCTGCTACCTACGTATCTGCCTACCTATGAATACGGCACCGCTGTGCGGCGCCGAAACGCTGACGTTGACAGGGGGTATAGTTCTCAACCATATGGTCCTTTAGTGTAGTATACGTTATAGGTATGGGTAGGGTGGGTTATGTAGCACGAGAAATGACGGTGATAAAAGAAAACGAGACGGTCAAGCCCAAAACTATCAATGGGTACAAGATACCTCTTCATTTTGCTCTAGGGCTGGCGGCCACTAGGTTAGGTAGTGTAGATCTGGATGAAGCATGGGACGGACGGCACTGGGACGGGCCTTGTTTCCACTCCCCTCACCGAGCTACAGCTGCATATCGTCATTCTTTAACAAAATTCAAGTCAAACCAACAATGGCTTAGACCTAGTGCGTAGCGCGCGACGCCTGAGTTGTTTGGCTTTCCATGCTTCACAGGCGAAGCGACCAAGGACAACAGCAAAAGACCAGGTCATGGTAACAACAGAGCACACACACAGAAGCGAGAGTCTCAGCGACAACCATGCAGCGATTGGGCAGAAATAGACAAGAGGCCCAAGCGAGCCAAACCGATTCCGTGCACCGGGCTCTCTTCCAGTTGGTGGGCTTGTATCTAACCCATGGCTAGCAATGAATGCCTAATAACTCGCCAGAGGCGTGAGGAACTGGGAGCTCGGCCCCAATCAAGCTTAGTGCTGCAGTGAAAGATATGAGGCCAAGGGATGGCTTCATAGACTATTATATACCTATTATATCCAGTAGGTACATACTATAGTAGTAAGACACACCAGGCCAATTTTTCGAAGAGTGCGAGAAATCAACACGCGTGTTACGCAACACAAGGCAGCTGCGCAGCAATCCGATCTACGAGCATTGTCTTCCTATTCAAGCCAGATGTCGGTAACTCTTCCCTGAATAGTACGAGTATACTCCAGTTGTGAGGCTACACGGTCGCAAATTGCCCGCGATTGCAACCCTGTCTTCTTATTTGTAGCCCCTCGCGTTGTGTTCCAGAGAAAGATGAGCACAGAGTTGCAGGACGTACCCTGCGGTCAAACCTCGACGTAACGTGGTTTGCCTGATAATGCGCCGTACTTGGAAGCACTTGAACTGTTATGACGCTCTCCCTCCAGTTTAGCCCGGGACGACCCCTGACCTACTAGTAATTACTTACCCCGGCGTGTCTGTGTAGGTAGTATCCAAGGCCTGTACCTAGGAGAACAACTTGTGGTTGGAGCTCGACCGGGATCGCATACTTGTCCAGACTCCAGACCATGTTTTAGTGCATCGAGGAGACTAGATTTAAAATCGAGCTATCCAGTAAATAGACATGGTTAGAAGCCTTCTTCGAGGAGAAAACGCCCAGGAGCGCTAAATTTAATCACATAATCAAGATTCAACAGTTAGAAGGGCACCCGAAAGTGGTGGAACGCAGCGCAGCGCGACATCTCACCTATGCAGATTCTCCAGTCCAAGTCGCAGGCAGATAGTGGTATACATACGTAGAAGACCAAGCTTGGGCAGGTATTAACTCGGCAGGGGTTCTTCCCCAGGTCAACTCACTGTCCGCCTGTTGGCAAATGCGCCTCCCATGCCTACTAGGTATCTCGATACTACATCCAGTACCGTCCAAATCGAATCTGCGGTGTAGATAGGTGGGTGGTTCATGGCGACGCTTCCCAACTTCGCATTATGTTGCCAAAAACCGCGCTATCGAGACGAGACAGAGCTACCTTAATGCGCAACCCGCGTCGTCCTTTTTCGGCGATAGGCTCGTTCCAGCCTAGTGGCCTACTAGCCGAGCAGTAGGCAAGACGCGATAGATCATTTTAGTTAAGACTACTGAGATCGTTGAGCCAAGAATCATCAGCTGTTGGATGGGAGTGAAGGAGAGGGAGCGCGACCCTATCCCTCCCCCAAAAAATCGTATGGAACTTTCTCCACGATTGTATTGTGGACACGGCCGGCGGCTACAGCAGCGCTGTGAAAGGCTGGAGCAGGGGACAATCCACACCCCTCGGCCTTTTGTTGGAGGGACGCTCTCGACGTTGACTGGCCCTGACGCCTGAGTGGTTGTAAAAAAGCTCCGATCGTTTACGTGCAACGATGGGATTAGGCCAAGCCCACGACCGGCAGTATTCATGTCTCACTTCTTTGTACGCTGCACTGGAGTTCATCGTCCTCTTCTCCACCTCGATACCTAGTTGTACGCACCGTATAGGTGTTGTGGAGCATGTCTCAACGGCTCCCATACAGTTCTAGTCTGCTGGTCCTGCATCCCGCACGCTTCGTCGGGAGAGGTGGCCGCATAGACGTGGCCCGATTGCTGCAGGTCCTCGTCTAGATTCTCTGATCATTTCATCATTGGAAAATGCGGCTTACTGTCATGGGGGGGTTGTTGACCAGCACAAAATCTGCCCATCATACAGCTAGCTATTTAGAACATCAATTCTGCTCCAACATCAAAGCCGGCGATCCATATACCAACTACCTGGGGGAATATAGCACAAGTCGGAGCATGTAATCATAGCACAAATACTACAGTACTAGCACTGCTACTAAT
Source organism: Xylaria sp. MSU_SB201401 (assembly GCA_002288965.1). Lineage (NCBI taxonomy): Eukaryota > Fungi > Ascomycota > Sordariomycetes > Xylariales > Xylariaceae > Xylaria > Xylaria sp. MSU_SB201401. The sequence continues at coordinate 134,395 of NPFG01000023.1, forward strand.
AATAATAATGGCCGCTCTTATGTTGTGTGCATTTATACTTGACCATCGCCCGCCCAAGCCCGATTCTTTACTAGGCATGCATGCGCCCAATGCTCCTTTTCAGCAAGGGCCTGCGCCCTAGACTACCTTAAGTAGCTTCAATTCCGTTGTAGTGAGATTATCATATCACTCCTCCCCTTCGTGGGTTGGAATAGAAACTGGAAGCGAACCATGACCCAGTCATATGCACCAAGCGCCAGTTTTTTACCAAGACTGACCTTCATGACAATGAGATTTATCGCGCAAATCCTGGCTCATGCCCTATCGAGAATCAGATGCTTGCCATCTGCCCGTAGCATACCGCAATCGGCTGCGGCCTCGTTCCCGACCCGCGGACCGACAAACAACCATAATGTAGCATTGATCATGCGGTCGGCCACCAGCCTTGCCCAAATGAACAATTCCGTGGGCTAGACCATGTCGCTATACCACAGATATGACGTGCTCCCGGAACTGATCCAAGGGCTCGGCGTCGCTAGGTAACACAGTAGCCCGCCTAATAGACATGATAGTCTTCACTAAGACGTGCCTTCGCATGTGAGGTCAAGTTGCGAGAAGGGATTCCACGAGCATGGGCAAAATTATCTCTTCATAATTGTCACTGTGGCATAGGGGGTTAGCATACAGCCAAGAATCGTCCGCCGGGTGTGCGCATTGCGCTCTAGGTATTACCTATGTCCTCATCGGCTAACTCATGAGACAGCCCCACACGTTGTGGTTGGTGCTTCACTGATTTTCCGTATACGATTGCGGTTTTAAACTGCTCAACAATGCTTCTGTGGATTGCGTTGCACTTCGACATGTTCGGTTAGCAACACCAGCCCCCGCTCGCACCAGAATTTTCATGATCGTGACTCACAAAATCTTCGACAGTACATTTCGTGGAACGGAGGACAACGGGCGCCGAATAATCTGGCATTTTGCCTTTTGGTTTGGTGTAGACCCGTACTAACTTGAGCTTTTCCCACCTAAAAAGCGAAAAGGTTAGTTTCAAGGTTACTGTTGCCGGTATACACATCTTTGCAACATACATGACTTCCATTAGTTCATCAATATTCCATCCATGCTCGGAGCTAATAGGCACCGCATTGGGAATGCGGTACAATAGGTCCAGCTCTTCGATACTTATCGCATCGATCTTGTTCAACACATAGATAACGGGAATGTAACTGCGACTTTTCGCCTCCAGAACGTCGATTAGATCGTCAACGGTGGCATCGCAGCGAATAGCGATATCGGCCGAGTTGATGCGGTACTCATTCATGACCGCCTTAATTTCATCGTGATCGATATGTGTTAAGGGAACGGTGTTCGTAATGTTAAGACCACCTTTATCCTTCTTTTTGAAGGTAATGTTCGATGGCTCTTTGTTGATACGGATTCCGAAACCCTCCAACTCTGATTCGATCACTCTTTTGTCTGTTAAAGGCTTGTTTACATCTAGAACGATGAAAATCAGATGACAAGTCTTCGCGACAGCAATGACCTGGCGACCACGACCTCTTCCATCTTTGGCACCTTCGATAATACCAGGAAGATCAATCATCTGAAGTGGAGCACCTGTTCAATAGAAATTAGGAAACATTGAATATTAAATGCGAGATCACGTCAAATGCCGTAGCAACACTGGAACCCGGAAATAAAAGGGGCCGAGTCAGTGGAACCTACCGTTATACATAACTTGACCAGGCACAGATGTCAGCGTCGTAAACTCATACGCTGCTGCCTCCGAATGCTGGCCAGTGAGTCTACTCATGAGAGTAGATTTACCAACAGATGGAAAGCCGATGAATCCAATACTAGCAACACCGGTTCTAGCAACGTCGAAGCCTGCCCCTCCACCACCACCTCCGCTGCTGGACGGGGTAAGCAATTCCCGCTTTAATTTGGCCAATTTTGCCTTCAACTGGCCAAGATGGAATGAGGTTGCTTTATTCTTTTGAGTTCGGGCCATCTACAATGATGCAGTGGGTTAGTAGGCCATGCTGCCAGCACTAAGGGGGGAGGCTACACATACTTCGGCCTCGATCTCCTTGATCTAGTTACCAGTTAGCAACGTTGACAGTATTGGCTCTTTAGTCAAGAACTTACCTTCTCCACAGTAGTCGACATTTTGAATGTCCAGAATCGTACCGTGCAATATCTCCTGATTGAGTAGAATGAGGACGAGGATGTATTTGAGGTTGTTCGCCAACGCCAGGCAGCATTGAGAAGTAATCAAGGTGGGGCATTCAAAGAAATTCAGCAGTGATGTCAACCCCCGCTATCTACCGACGTTTATCCGCTGACTTATTATTCAGTTATGCCGCATAATACCTTACAGCAATATTCATCTACCAATAAGTGCGTTTACAAACCCATAGATCTCGCCCTCGGCTTGTATCTACCTCGAAACCAAGGTATATAGGTTTTGTCTCAGACAAGCCTGAATCCCAGAAGTAGTAACTCCAGTAAAATCTGTGATTCTAAAATCTAAATTGACTCCAGAGTGATATACCAAATAAGAGTGCAGTTCTACGGGATAAGCTCCCCGACGGCCAGCCCGTATATCATGATGCGTGAACTTTAGACATATCATATACTAGGACCTGCTCTGGTTTCATCTTGCTGGAGGGTTCACCAGTGTTCAAGAATCTTTATCGTGAAATGAATGCAGATAAATCCCCACTAAGTAACATTTCGCGTCACATATCTTTTGCTTACCCTCTATGCCTTCATTGTCTTAGGACGTCTCAGTTGGAAAGCTTATAAGTCGGAGCTGAAAGCCTTATTTGCGCTTGATAAGTAGCCATACAACCTCCGTGTCATGTTCCGGGGATTTCATTATAGACTGAAATAGTATATGAAAGCTCCATATTGCTGTCATAATGCAATGAGAAGCCCGATTAGGAGTCAAACGAAGCCTGAACACACTCCAGCCTTTCAATATCGATATACAGCAAAGGTCTGATGTCATAGCCAGTTTTTGCTCTCTTGTTGTCCCTCAAAACTGCAAACGTGGGAGTACTGAACGACAATTTCTGTTGTACCGAGGCTTCATCAACGCCTTTGTGCCTATGTTGGGGCAAAATATACAGTGACCCTCCTTGTAATCCTGCTTAGCGGTTTCACGACTTTTTGGCGCTAGATATGAATGTCAGTATTTGCTGATTTTCAACACTCATGCATGCTGAATTGTAAAGATGGAACTTTGATGTTGCAAGTCACACGCTCACGCCGGGGAGCATATCCCTAACGGATATGCATTTTACTTACATAGTTATTTGTAGGCTCGCCTCAGCTTTCTAGGCCGAGTCATTAGGGATATGAACCTCACAAGATATTTGACGACCAACAGCGGGTTAACCTACACTGTGAACTGGTGCGCTATATAAAAGAACTTAAAACGCAGCGACTGGGACTAATATCTAAAGTAGAATCGAAAGGAAGTACCACCGGTTTAGTTTAATAAGAGTGATTTCCTGCGAGGCTGTTCGCAGATAGGTATTGGAACCTCACCTGGTAAGATATTACGATGATACCGCTTTGCTCGCCGTCACAGCTAGGGAGGCTATACCACCCTGCTGGTGGTGATTCATTGGGATCTGAAGGACTGTCTAGGTTTGGCTATTCATTCTTGACTCGAAAGCCATATTTTCGGCTTTGTATATTCTATATATAAAGTCGCCAGTCATAAAATCTATAAATTCTGCTTAGGCCTGGGATGAAGTGTACCTCACCAGATGGATTTTCTCAGTCTCTAAACGTTAACTTCTTTCATTTCCCACAGCTATGCAAGGGATCCAGAAAAGAGCAAAGAAACTCGAGAGGACTACAATTTCGAATTAATTACAATATCGTTATTATCTATGAAGTGTAAGGCACTCCTCGGAACCTCCGTGAATGTTGTGTGCTCAAAATCCTTCCGAGAAATATGAATTTGAGAAATCACCTTCCAAAAGCAATGTGAGAAACAGCAACGCGTTACATCTGTTTGAGTACTTCGTCCCTCTTGCCACTATTTTGCCACCATTCTGCTAATACTCAGCCCTGCTTTACGCTCACATGATATTCCCATGAACAAAGAGCATACTAAGAAGCCAATTTAGTTTCACTTTTGTCGGCAGATATACTAAGCCTCAGGGTTGAAATATATCATGTTTATGGGGAAAATTTCAAGGACTTTTCATGGGATCTCAACCGGGATGATTAAATTGGGAAACTACAGCTAAATTGATATTCAGTTTTGAAAATTTCTTGTATGAACTGGAATTTGACCGAACAGCCCAATTATCTCACAACAAGTATAAATGAAGCCAGGGGGCTACTTGCTGGTAGATACGCATAGCTATGCATCGAAATTAGCAATTAGATGACTTTGCCTCTCATAGGCTGGAAAGTATCTTGATGAGTATGCGTGGAGATATTGACAACGTGAGAATATCAGTGAGTGTGAGGATAACGATGAAGATGCTGGGAGCGCAAAGCAATTGACGCATCTCTTATACTTCGACTGAATGTGGGAGTGAAGACTCGTTTAGGCGACCAGATAATGATCTTTCAAATGTGATGAAGACGGTTACTAAGCCAGCGGACCGATCTGAAATATCAAGCTAGTAAGTCTGAAGTGAATGGGTATCGGTCGAAGCGTATGCAAGATATTTCAATATTATCTAATCTCGTAACGTGTATACCTATACACCATATCATCGCGCATATGAGGATTGACTATGACATCAATGCATTACCAAAGTGATGATCTATTTTTGTCTGGATAGCTGTTCATGCTTGACGCTGTGAGATGAATGAGAAGCTCTCGTATTGATCGAACATCTCATCGAACGTCCCAAACTGTAGCTTAGTGAGCGCTCCCCTATCATCGTAGTTTCTGTTTTACAGTTGTCGAAGACTATAAAGCCGTACATGTATACGGATTTAAATTACCAGCATTGCTGTCGCAAGGTTTGCAAGCAGTCAGCCTGCCTCCTCGCCTCTCTGTGCGCACTGGACATCTAAGGTCAGGACATACTCCTAGTAAGGTGATGCCCAAGCCAATAAACCTTCTAATTGCATACACAGGAGATTTACCATAGCTAAGGTTTTGCACGCACCTACCCAGATGCTAAAAATCTTCTTTCTCCCTTCATGCCAGCCAAAAAGGGAGAGAACGCAGCAATTCGATTCAGTAGCATAAGAACCCGAGTCGCGGTCTCATCAATCAATCTATTGCGCGACGGGACACCGACATGGTGGCGACAACGGTAGCTTGTGTGCGTGACTTTGTCACTCATTTGAGCCCAGCGGAAATCTGCCAGCTCTTCTACGTAATGAGCGCGGCGACCGTGCTGGCAATTGCGGCGGTACCTGAAGCAATTCAGCGACTACTCACTCAGTATGGTGCGCGAAGCTCTCCCGACATACCAGCCTCAGCTGCCGGTAAAACTCGCAAAGGCACGGGTCAAGAATTCAATGATATTGATAGAGGGAGTTTTTTTAAGTTGGTGGCTCGCCTCACGTCTGTAGGCATGGTTCCCCATTCATGGTTCATTCATTTCTATATTCTTTCTATTTCCTGCACGATATTTTGGGCCATACAATTCATCAACCACGGAACTGTGCTAGAGTTCATTACGAAGAAACAGCTACCTAAATCCACTTCAATCATGACCCTGAGACAAGTTGTTCTTGTATGGCTTTGTATGGGCTTACAGGGCGCACGGCGCTTATACGAACACTTATTCGTCCTACGATCTTCGTCTTCCAAAATGTGGATTGTCCATTGGCTCCTGGGCATGGGTTTCTACTTGTGCACAAGTGTATCAATCTGGATTGAAGGAGCTGGTAAGCCGATACTGCCTACGGCATCTCTCACCTTTTTTTTTTCTTTTCTTTTTCCTTTTTTGACGAAGTCGCAGAGTCAATACAGTGTTCTGGTCTAGACTGTCGTAAGATCGACTCCCTGCAGCTCAAACCGATGGTAGCAAGCCTGGTCTTCCTACTTGCGTGGGTCATGCAATACCGATGTCACCGGATTCTCGCCGGCTTGAAGAAGTACTCGCTGCCTAATAGTGGATTATTCCGGTACCTCGTGTGCCCACATTACACGTGTGAATGCTTGCTATACCTGTCATTGGCAATCATGGCAGCCCCCCAAGGTCAGCTCTATAATCGAACTGTCATTTGCGCTATGCTGTTCGTAACGATCAACCTTGGTGTTACGGCAAATGGTACCATGACGTGGTACGGCGACAAATTCGGTAGTGACAAGGTGCGAGAGAAATGGAGAATGATACCCATCTTCTTCTGAGTAATACCAGATAAAAGGATTCATCGTTTCTGGTTGAACATGAACTTGCTTCCTAGCTTGGTGACACTCAAAACGTCTCGGTAGGTCAAACTGGTACGTGTTTGGCGTGAACTCCGGCCGCCGTCAAAGATTGAACCTGATCGCAGTAAAGCCCAATTGGCAATTGTGTGTTCCGAAAGATCGGTGTCTTCTAAGATATCGTCAATGCCATGAAGATAATCTGTATAGAGATCTGCTGTTGTAATTAGAAGACTCCTAGGTTCTTGTAGAATTCGCCAGGTTGGAGCTCTGTTGAGTGTACCATCCTCCTTCGTTTCATGGATGTTAAGGCAGATGTTTGCACCGAGGCTCACTGTAGCGACAACTGGATGATAAGCAGCACCGTCCTTGTGTGGCATTATACCAATACCCGGCAGATACTCGTTTATAAGTACGTGATTCGGTCGCTTATGAGGACTGTCAGAGAAGATATGCAATGGAGAGGCTGCGTCTTTCCCTAAACAAAGCGATAGTAGTCGTGTGACAATGGGCTCTTCAAGCCATGACGGCAGGGATGCATCTACTAGTTTGTTGTTGATGAGGTCTGATGGCCAGGTTTGCAGCCGACGCCGACTTAGTTGCTTCCAGCGAGGCTTCGGTGCGGACGCTATTTTTTCGAGAATGAGTGCTTCCTCATCCTCGGTTATAAACTCCGAAATATAGAAAGCGGCACGTGGTAGTTGGGGGATTCGCGCCTGGTCAAGCGACTGTGGAAGTAGAAGTTTGTTCGACGGTGCATCCATGCTATGTGCGACTAGTCGAGGATAATGGGCAGCGTAGCGAATGTTTCTGATACGGCAACGCTTCCTCTGAAACTGTCCCGTCTGTACACGATAGGGTAGTCACGGCTAGGAAAACAAACGAGATCAAGTCGTGCTACCGATAGCCGATGTTGAGATCTTATCCCGGAGTTGTCTATGGCTCGGGCACTTGTGCCTGGGGCTTGTAGGTAAGTGCCTGAAACGTGATGATGCAATGGAAACGAGATCGTCCAAGGGTGGGGGCGAAGGGCGATAAGTTGTGCTAGCCTTGATGATCGCTTCTGTATGCGCCTAGAGTCGCTTGAGGACAGGTAAAGACTGCTCCCCAAATTCAGATGGTACCTGTGCGCGGTAGACGGAGCCTTAGGTAGTCTGTTGTACAGAGCTAATGGTCAAAGGGAACCGGAACCCAGTGGCTTGTGGGAGAGAAATTGGACTCCTATAACCTAAATCAACTGCATGAAACCAACCCCCATGCGACGGAGGCTGATGAATATCTACTACCTGTGTAGCAAGGCAGATGGACAGGTGATAATAAATGGATGGACAAAGTCGAAGGAAAGGGCGGGGGATAGAAGAAAAGTACCTAAGGGGAGGAGGACGGCCAAGCAGGCAGGCAGGCTCAAGGTTGTTTACAGTAGTTTACAGTAGGTCAAAGTAGGTGGCAGGATAGGTTGATGGATTGATGAGTGAGAATAGAGGTGGTGTGAGATGTGGGAGAATGGGAGATGAGGGGCGGGACGTTGTGTTGTTTTCTTGATTTCCTGGTCTGTCCTGGTCTGCCTTCTGCCCTGGCTGGCTTGGAGGCGACCCGAGGCGACCTGGAGGAGGGGGCCAGCCGGAACAGGGGGTGGGAAAGGCAATTTTGCGGCAATACCGGCCGCTGTATGCGGGCTCGTGGCCAATCATCGGTCTCGGAGCGACACAATATAATGCTGGAGTAGGCTGGAGCTAAGTCCATATGTACAACTACAGTGTCTAAATGTAGCACAGCAGGTGCCTAGGTACCTGCCTGTGGGTACAGTATGTACGCTGCTGATATAGGTCGGGTGGAGTCTGGGATGACGCTACTTACTTGGGTACCTAGGCAGCTTAAGGGCACCTAGCGCAGCATATCACGTCCGGCTTGAGGAGCGCTAGACCTATTAAAGGGCATAGTATCTACGACTTAACCTTGGCTTGCACTAATCATACAGTATCAGATACTGTATAATAATGGTTTACAGAGTTTATCTGACAGTTAAGAATAGACTACGGTTAGACCTACAAGCACGGTGGTAAGGTACTGTATGTGACCAACTAAATATGCACTGTATAGTTACCAGTGCTTACCAGCCGCCTAAGTATTTAGGTGGTAGTAACAAGTGCACTTTACTGCAGGATGTCCTGTAGGCAGACTGCAAATTGTATGGCTCATATGAGCGGCGACCAGGGATAGGATAGGATCATCATTCAGGAGGTAGTAGTGTAGTACTGACAGTACACTGCATATGAATTTATCTGTGGTGATAAGCCACCTCAAGTTCTCGGTCCTGGCGACCTTCAGGACTCCCCTCCTACACCCTATCTAGGCGTAGCGTGCTTACGTGACCTATCGCCCGCCATGCCTCCTCCTGTGGGCATCGCGCGGAACACCAACATCAGGCAAGGTCTTGAGGGACGTGTGTTGCAACCACTCTTTCAGTTCGCCGCCTTTTAGGAAAAGTCTGCCTACCTACTCATACATAGTAGTAGGGTAGTTGCCTACACCATCCACCTATCTACAGTCACACCTATTTAGAGGACAATTACCTATACACTACCTATATACCCAGGCTGTATCAAACTACAGAAGTGTACTTAGGTACCTACCTAGTAGTGTACCTAGGTACTGATTGCGCACCTAGACAGCAGTAGTGCTACGCTACTGCACTTATAGGTAGGTACCTTAGGTAGGTAGGCAGATACGCACGCTTCTTCCTTGGATACCTGTTGAGGTACTGGAGGTCGATAGGTAGCTTGCTTAGGTGCTGCATGTACTGAAGTGCAGACTATGAAGCACGCTACCTGCGCTAACCTACTTACTGCATCTACCGCCTGCTGTCAAAACGCTACCTGCCTACTCCTAACTCTAACTCTAACTCTTCACTCTTCTGTTGCTCTTGTGCATCCCATTCTTTCCTCCCACTCTCTCAATTCGATTATTATTTTTTCTCGCCATCCACAAACGAGCATTCTCCAATCCGCTTTCGTTACTCGCCTCTCTAACTCCGGCCAGCATTCAGAAACTAGCAGCAATAACCTCTCGAATACCTTACTTGTTGCCTGATTGTAGTGCTAACTCTAACTCGTCTCTCGCCCATCTTCAGTGCCGTTGTCTTCTACCCTTGTTCGATCGCTCTGTTTGATTTTGCGACCGGTTGACTGACTCTGGTCTTGCGACACGAGACGCTAGCGACCGAGACGATTCGCTCATCATCGGCCTCCCCCTACGGCCCGCGCGCTCATTAGCCAGCGTCGTCGACGAGTGGCCACCATGGTGTACTGTATGAGACCCTGGTACCTGAGATAAATGCTATGGATGCGCAGAATGCTGCCGAGTCCCCAAGTACGAAGCAGCTCGCTTCCCCAAAGGAAGCCGACTCGGGCGCTGACGCCCTTAAATCAAAGCCGACTTCTGCGACCGCGACGAACTTGCTCAAATCCCCCACGAACAACAATAAAGGTATATCTCTAGCCAAGGATTCCCGGCCAGCAACAATCACGTCTAATGTAGTAGACGAAGATGCTTCTCTTGATCAAAATTCAGATGCTGAGACAATCGTCCTCCCTGGCAAGGATAGTATCTCACCATCAAAACCTCGCAAGGCTATTAAACACGAGGACAAGAGCGATGAGGAGATGAATAGTATACCCCGGCCTCGAAAGCCCTTGAAAGACACGAGAGATGCGGACCGCAACGGTGGTCATTCTGACGATGCCACCTCAATCTCGCTTGGGCGGAGGAAAAAACGGCAGGCTGAGAAAGAGAAGCAGCGGCCCAAAGAAAACTCTGCTGCACCTGGCTCCGCTCCTCATTCTCCAATTGTTCATTATCGCACTGGCAGCGCGCCATTTCATAGACGTCGCAGGTCTGGCGGCGTTCAATCCGAATCCGAGTCTGAATCCTCAAAGTCACGGTCGCATAAGGTCTCTCAAAAGGACGAGACCAAAATCGTCGAGAGGCATCCTCCAGGCAAACGGAAGTCAGTCAAGACGGAATCAGATGATGAAGGGGAGGCGCGCAAAGCCCGGAGAACGCGCATTTCAGACACTGGCGTCGATACGTCAGTAGGTGTTCGAGATAGGGACTACAAAATATCTATCGGTAAACACACAGATAAACAACACGGCCCGCGGAACCGCTCTACCTCGCCACCTTCTCGTATACATCGACGTAGCGTCTCTACCCAGTTGCCCTCTCAGTCTTTGAATGGCTTGAGTAGCAAGAAGCGCCGTGTCCCGGCGCCGCTTCAATCGACTGAGTATCAGTCAGACGATTCTTCGGCAAGTGGCAGCCCTCATCCTCGGAGCTCCAGGATAAAAAATATAGCCACCCCCATCACGGGCGAGTCAACCATATCTCCAGCCAGGATTCCAGGTCACAAGAAGCATGTCGATAATCATGGCCAGACACTCTTCGCAAAGGCTTGTGCTAAAGGCGAATATGAAACAGCCAAGAAACGGCTCGCCGAAAGACCAGAAGATTTGAATTTTGCTGATTACGCAGGAAACACCCCTCTACAGGTAGCTTCCTTGAACGGCCATGAGGATATTGTTCAGTTACTGATCGAGGCGGGCTGCAACTTGGATTGCCGCAATAGTGACAAGGAAACACCTCTTCTAGATGCGGTAGAGAATGGTCATCTTGGTGTGGTGAAGCTCCTATTGAAAGCTGGGGTTAATCCTCGGAAGGCTGATGCAGAAGGTCACGAGCCTTTGGAGAAAGTCCCAGACGATCTGGACAACGCGGAAGAAATACGTGCGGCTCTAAGGGAAGCGAAAGAACGCGTAGGCGAAATGCGTCGTACTTCTGAAGATCACCAACCTCAGGACCTTCACGATACTCTTTCGTCTCACGGACCCGATAGCCCGCGCGAATCTCCAGTAGCGCCAATGGGCAGTCTTCTCGCGGAAAAGCGTCGTGGTGGAACAGTGCGCTCGACGAAGACAAGTAATCACCTATTATACATGAATCTAGATGACAAAACTCTCCGGCAAGCGGCAGCTCGCGGTGACAATGAGACCGTTACGCGCGTGTTACAGGTCAAAGAGCGCTGCGACGATCCCGAGGCGCTAGTGAATGCGGCGCGGGGAGGCCATAATGTCGTCGTTGAGCTTCTTCTTGCTTTAGGCGGTGCAAACCCTGATCCCAGACCAGTACCTGGTCTTCCAATAGAACATGGAACCCCAATGCTTGCGGCCATCGGACAGGAGAACATTGAGGTTATCAAGCTACTTCTCAATGCTAATGGCTTTAATCCGACACGGCAATACAAGGGGCAAACGTACTACGAGATTGCTCGACGTCGAGAAGGCCCGAATTGGAAAGAAGAGGAACATATCTTGAAAGAAGCCTACGATCATTTTAAGAAAGGTTCGAAGGGCTCTTCAAAGTCTAAGCCATCTCCCAACCGGCGTGAGCGGGAGCTTGACCAGGATTCCAGACGGGGAAATCGCGCTGAACCTACTTCGGATGCGCCTCGCCCGCAGAAGCGCCGGACTTCAGCTAGCCCGTCTCGTGACTCTGAACCTAAAAAGAAACCCAATTTTACCAAGGCTGCCAAAAGTCCAAGGGAGAAGCGTCGCTCGCTCTCCTTCGGCACCCAAGACGAAAATACTTCACCAAAACGTGGACCTGGCCGTCCCAAACGGGATGGATGGGGGTCGAACACTGCCTCTTCGGATCGTGAAATTTCTCCTGTTAGGTCGAAGAATGCCGCTATGCCAAAGTTGATCGAACCAGAGGTAGCGGGATCTTCTGATGGCGAGGCTATAAAACCGCGGCGAAAGCTTATTTCGGGCAAGGACCTTAATCGCCAGCGGGAGAGACAGCGTCGCGAAAGTTTAGCGTCAAATGTTTCAGGGCTCGACCGCAGTGAATCCAAGGGTGAGGAGTCTTCAGAGAAGCCTCGAGGGGACCGCGAAAAACATCTCAGCCGTACAAAGATTTTGAAGCGCGAGGAATCAACCGAGAGATTGTCCACTATTGATGCTTCAGGGAAAAGACATCGTTCGAGTGCGAGTCCCTCTCGGCGCGGATTGGGTGATAAGGAAGATAATGGTGCGCCTATGAAGAGACGTAAGTTAGATACTGACGTCAAAGAGAGAAGGTATTTGGAACCACCGTCTCCCGAAAGCCGGCATACAAAAAGAGAGCTATCTCGTGATTCTATCCACCGGCAACGCCACCCCGACAACGACCGTAGAGAAGTATCAAAACCGACGAAACTATCTCGTGATCACACAGAAACGGAAAGGTTGTATAACTCCGATAAGAGCATCACTGTCGCCTCAGAAGATCCCGATGTCGAGATGCGGGATTCAATACAAGTATCTGAGGAAGAGGGAGAGATACCAGCTACTTCTGAGAAGGAGGGTTCTAAGAAACAACGGAAGAGGACACCGCTGGAGCCGTCTGTACATGACGAAATCAAACGAAAGGACGCCGAACATGAGTTGCAGGAACGAGGGAAGAGGAAACAGGAAGAAGAGATGAGGCGAAAAGAACAGGAGGCTGAAAAGAAACGACTGGAGGTAGAGGAGCGATCGCGCTTGGAACTTGAAGAGTTAAAGCGAAAGGAAGCAGCGGAGAAGGCTCGACTGGAAGAGGAGAGAAGGCTGAAGGAAGAAGAGAAAAAACTAAAAGAGGAGGAAGAACGTAAGAAGAAAGAACAAGAAGAACTGAGGCTGCGTGAAGAGCAAGAGCGCCGACAGCGCGAAGAACGCGAACGGCAACAACGTGAAGAAGAGCAGCGGCGGCAACAGGAAGAACTGCAACGGCTGCAACGAGAAGAAGAGATGAGGATCCAACGAGAAGAGGAGGAGAGGATCCAACGCGAAAAGGAAGCAGCGGAAGAAGCCCGTCGCCTTCGAGAAGAAGAAGAACGCCGAGAGCGGGAACGTGAAGAAGCCGCACGGGTTGCACGTGAACAAGAACTACAACGAGCAGAGCAAGAACGCATACGTGTCTCCAAGTTACCTCCGCTCCTACGTTGGCTTAACATATGCTCGAATCCCAAACAAAGAGAAATTGCCGAACTGTTTGTAAAAGCGCAAGGGGTCAGATACGATACCATTGACCCATCGGCAACTGGCAAGGCAGGCGGGCGGGACCAATGGCTTCTCAGTACCCAAGTCGCTCTTCTCTTAGGGGAGAAGGATCTCTCTTTATCTCGTTGTAAGCGCCCGCGCTCACTAATGTTGACTAGATTTGTGCTAACTAACTACAGATTCTTCTTGGCAACGCGTCCCCGTGTCCAAAATCGCGAAAACGGTAATATGGCGTCTAGAGCAGGATCGATATGCTTTGACGGAAAGCAAACTTTATCACCTAGGGGAACAACTTGCCGATCTTTACGGAGGAGATCCGCGTACGGTTGGCTACAAGAAACTGGAACAAATCCGTGGCGAAGCAGCCAATCTCTTTTTTGAAACAGATATGTTCTTTGTAAAAGTAAGATGTGTCGCTACAATTTACCATTGCTCTACTAACCGCGTTTAGGAAACTGATTTCCTCAATGTCGTTCCCTCAATTCCCCATCTTAGAGATTTGAGACTTTCCATCTGTTATCGCGAACTCCCGGACAGTGAAACGGCCCTCTTTACCTTTAGCGGCCCGAGCAAATGGAAGCAAGACCCCGATGCTGCCAGCAGGGGCTTTTTTGCCCCGAGGAACAAGTATTATATCAATGGCCAACTCATCGGTGAAGAGAAGCCAGGGAAATACCGGCCCAGCAGAGAGCCTTTCCCGGAACACAGGGTACCCAGGAGACATGGGTTGGTCAAAGTGACACCAGACGAACCTGACTATGCACGTCTCTGTGTTGAACAGAATCTGGCCCACCTTTTAACGGAGCAACAAAAACAGGCAGTCCTGACTCATTTGACTCCAAAGAGTATGGCTTCCAATGAGCCAACAGAGTACACTGGGGACAATGTATCGCCGTCTAACGCCTCCCCGCAAGCGCATCTTGTGAATGGTTTTCGTAGAAATCCAGAATCCCCAGGCAGGCTACCGAATGGGATTTCTGGTACCCATCACGACCATCACGATGAACAACACTGAATACGAACAAATGGCTCCGATGAGCACCATATCCACCACTTGTCGACACTCTCACCAATTCACAACCGCTACCACTCCTATGTATGATATCCTGAATTCAGCGCCAACCACACGACACTGCTTGGAATGAATTTTCTGCTCTTGAGTTGGTTTCATTTGTTGTCACGGATCTACGACTCAAAAAGAAATCAGTACCCACATATGCCATTCACCTGGCTTCATGGATGGAGTTCTTGGCTTTAGGTTGGCTGCCCGTGGCTTTCATCCTTCGACGGGGCTCTACTTTCTGCGCTTGTCGGTGTATATCTCAGGCAGTGTTATTTTTACGACCAGTCTAGATGAGGCCTGGGGGAAAGTCGGATTACGGAGCATGGTACATTAGATGCTAATGCAAGTATATACTTGTTTTCAAACTATAGAAACATTTCTCATCCGTGCCTCTTCTGATATGGTGTGTAGCACCTTTTGACCCCAACTGTACTGTGCCAGAGAGATGCACGGCGGCTTTCCATGCCAAACGCTCTTCTGTAATCCTTCAGGGAGCCTAGTTTTGGACCTGTACCCTACCTCTATCTCACTCGACGCTGTAAATGTGTGCACCTCTTGGTCTGACTATATGCGACTCGGGGTCGTGGGTTGAACTGTTGTGACCCAGCATTTTATGCGGTAAGAAAATCCCATAGAGTGATAAAAGGCAAAAAGCCTCCTGACAATCCCCTGACAGGGATCTCAATATGTTGTCAATATGAGATAGTGTTGCTCGCCTATTTCAAGCTTGGTTCAATTACACTTAAAAGGGCGTCGATTTCTTAGGATTGAACAATAATTGACATACATAAGGTCAATAACAATTCCGCACTCTGTAATTCTGTCTGTACCTGACCTACCTACATGATGATGGCCTTGATCGTATTACTGACCGTGTTGTTGGGGTGTCTAACTTGGCTGGGTAAAGATTGCCGGATGAAAAGCGGGACAAGACACGGGTGTAAATGAGCCTGCAGAGCCGCAAGCGAATCATCTGCTTCGTTGCTCTAAATAGAATGGTTGCGGCTGGGTTGTTCGGATGACGATGTGCTAGCTCTTTGCTACCCACAGACCATGGTACAGCTATGCGCTGCTGTTAGCTGTACGAACCCTTGTCCTGCTGCCGCCTTATGCTGTGGATGTAGCTAGTCAAGCCAACAGCCAGCCCTTTCGCCAGCTAAGATTCCGTCTGGGTCAGCGTCCAGTCTCATAACCTGTTGCTAGCCGAAGGCAGTGCCACGCGAATGATTGTCTCCATCTGACTTGATTTATGTGGGGGAAGAATGGCTTGGGCAAGGTGTTGACCAGGATGGACTGCGATAGGTACTGTTGGGAGTTCACGTCTCGCAGTCTTCCCATCCCACCCTCGTATCCGTCGGGAGGTGTGCCATAGACACAATCAATTCCCCCAGATTCGTCCGAACAGCCTACGAGGTCTGTAAACAATGGTCATCCGAGGCAGGGTCTTTTCATCAAACGACTATTGATTGATCGATCGACGGCTTCCACAGAAATGAGGGCGTTTCTCCCTACTCCTCTGCTCCTCCCCCTGCTTCTCCAGACAGGTTCGTCGTTCGCGGTAGTGTACAATGACTTCAGTCCTTATCCTGAGGGCGCCCAGTCGTGTCTGTACGACTCGGCAGATGACGCGGGCTGCAAGTCAGGGTCGACTGGGGCCGACCTTAACAACTGCCTATGCAAGAATAAAAACAACTTCATCTATAATAGCGCGAGCTGTGTCGCCAGAGAAAGCCCTTCGGATGTCGAGGCCGTCTATGAGACGCTGAAAACCAACTGTGAAGGCACCGGGGTTACTCTCTCTGTGTCTAAGGAAGCTTTCTTGGCTGCTGCCGCCGCTGCTACACAGACCACATCTATTCCGAGCTCTACTACGACCTCGACGTCGGCGACTTCGAGTCCGACCGGTTCCTCAGGCGACGAAGATGCGGACAATAGCCTGAGTACTGGCACTAAGATTGGGATAGGCGTGGGTGTGGGATTCGGCGCTATTGCTGCGATTCTCGCGGCATGGTTCATATGGGCATATCAGAGACGTCGGCGCTCTGCAAACTCAATACATCGCAAGAATAGCAACGATGTATCAGGCGAAGGAGTTGAATCTCCTTACGGCGGTGCGGGTGCATTCACCGCGACGAGCAAGTCTCCCCACGAATACGCACATGACAACATGCAACAGGGAGCTGCTGAGTTAGCCCCAGCCGTCTGGAGACCACCTGTTGGATATGGGTTGCAAGGCTATACAGGTAGCGAAGATAAGAGCCGCCCTGCGGCTGGGGTACCTCTTCTCGCGGAGCTAGGGACAGACTCGGAGGCGCGGCAGAACGCTGTCGAACTTCCAGCTACACCAGGATATCTGGGGTATTCCAATCGGTCTCCAGGGCATACGAACGAGCCCGTCACACCGGACGCTATTTCGCCGGCGACTTACTACTCCCAGGGGGGAAGGGGCGATTTGTCGCCATACACTCCTTCGCGGTCATCGGACGGCGGCACATATAGATAATTTTGGCAGTTAGGTTTTCAGATAATTGTGACAATGTAAGGCAAAGGGTAAACGGGAGCGCAGTAATGTTACAGAAAATAAACTGGCCTAGAAAGGGTAGAGCATAGTGTTTAGTATATCTAATATTTATATTGACAGCACCGAGATGGCGTTTTGCAGGCCCGACGATACCTCCTTTCTATCAAGGAGCATGACACATATCTGATTATTAGAATAGGCTAATACTATCCTATTCATAGTTCCCATAGTTCTAAAAAATTTTAGTGAGAGAATAAGACCCTTCAAGGTGATGTGTATATCACGACATTAGATATAATAGAAGTAGCAAGCAGTGACGGCCTGAAGTTATCATATTCGCGTAAGACCCCCAAATAGACCACCGATGGGACGTTTCCAAGCAACCGCCAATTTCCTTTTACCAGGGCCATCTTTATCCGACTGCACACATAGTTAAACTCCCTGGTGCATATCTCTCTGAAGTTGAGAAGCACGAACTGAGACGATTACATATGTCTTCAGCCTGATACCCACAGAAGATATTACTCAGTCCAAGGTTGATGAGGTCCTCGTGGTGATTGAAGATACGTCGCTGTCTGTATCGTCATCACGATCCCGACGCCAAAATGCCAGCTTCCTAAACGCCCTAGCAATCCGGGCTTTGACACCTGTTCGCTTCGCTCGTTTCTCCTCGTCGTACTTTCCTACCATCCAACTCAACACAGCACGCTTGGCCTTAGTTGGTTTGTGGCAAGAACATCCACAGCATCCACAGCAACCCTTCGTGGCCACTGGTGGTGGAACTCCTCGCCCCATGATAGGTACTGGGTGTGGTGGAAAAGAGATGGGAGGCCCAAAGGACGTGTTCGCGTTTGGATCGAGGGACATGTCTAGTGCGAGTTTACAGTTCTCTTTCAGGCCAAATGACCCGACGACCTTGAAGCGCCTTTGTCCCGCGATGTAGCATAGGAACTGTGCCGCCGACTGGAGAAGGGCATCCCCTTCGAGGCTTTCCTTTTCTTTGAACGTAGCCCACGACAACAGCCCCATACCGCCTAGCGACGCAGTGACGCTTTCTAGTAAGTCCAGAGTTGGTGTGATGTACGGCGGCGCACCGCACAGTCTGTTCATCGGTCCAGTTGGCATCTTGCGGTGGAGTCGTGCTACGCGCCACGTGCTAGAGCACTTGAAGTCAGCAAATAGTCTAGGAAAGACAATGTCGAAGCCCAGTCCATCTCGAAGTGTAACAATATCCTAGAAGAGATATTCTTCCCCCTCCTGTCTAGGAGAAAAATAGGTAGCTTACAGTGAGTCCCACGACGGTGTATCCATTGGCGGAGGTGGATTGATTCCTTCCATATTCTCAAGACGACGAACGCGCATGTCTAGTTTGTCAATCTTGAGGCTCTTGTGTTCTTTGTTAGATAGCAACATAATCCCCTTCCAACCCTCTAAGTTGGAGATGACCGTCGCGCAATACGACGGAGCTAGCATGCTTTCAGATGGCTTTGAAAATTCCGCTTCAATTGGATCCAGCATTTCCGACTTCATTGTGTCCGCCATTTTACACATGGGAAATAGAGTGTGAATAGTGCGCTATAGTTCTTATGGTAGATAGTTTTAAGGGCTCACAGTTATGGAACGTGAATGGCTAGGTCCCTCATCTTACGACAATGTTTCCATGAGTGGCAAGCCATTGGATTTAATACTTGGCTCTCACCCCTCTTGGAGCAATAGCAAGAGTAGTAGGGAATGAGGATGCATCACTAGTTGTAAGCTTCTCCGCACCGTAAGCAAAGAAGACGAAGTGCGAATCACGAACCTCTCTGATCTAGTCACCGCGTTTCTCATTCCTATATCTCATGCTCCCACCTGCAGGCTGCAGGCAGGCAAGCAGGCAGGCAGACGGCCAAGCAAGAAACTTGCACAAGAGTCGATATTAACTGCAGAATAACGGGGCTAGACCGAAACACCCTGTCGAATGCGAGGGCGAGAAAACATGCTACACATGCCCACTGCATATGACTGCATTCAGATTCTCGAAGCTAATACGATATGATATGATAGCTGCCAACAGACAGCCTTGTCGCAGTAGACCTCTCCAAAATTCTTGGGGGCCATTGCGACTCTTGGTATGGACAGAGGGTAGATGAAACCGCATTGGCCTACTATTGCTGCATATAAGCAGCCCTATTACCTCGGTAGGCTCTGAGGGCGACCATTGCCTCCGCTCGCTGCGTGCAGTAGGTGCTGCATTATCCTGCAATATCTCACGCGCATGCTGCTGTGCTAGGTTATATTGGGGTTGCTTAGAATGGTACATTGGGGGCGGTCTTTCGCGCACACGCGAATCAAAACATGTATGTGAGTAGACTAGTTGTAGGATGCCTACGACTTCGTCTTTGTCTAGGCATGTTATCGCAAGGATGACAGGAACGCCATCTCCTCACCCTTGCTTACCCACCTTACGAAATCGACGCGGGGCATCACAATAGTCCTCGGAGGTGCTACTCGAGGTTCTTTCTCGCGCATCCGACAATGCCTAGGTAGGCAAAGATATGGTTAGTCTGAGGCGGAATAATCCGTCTTCGAATATCGCTGAAGCCCACCACTCTCCACCCTTCTTATCACGGGTTACTAACGCGTATTAGCAGTAAACATGGATAGTGAACTGCGGTCACAGCAGACTTCTGTTACGCGACAAGTTTAACAGAGTTTGGGAATCCTACACTGAAATGCCAAGATGAACCAATGTCCCAGCAAGTAGTACATACTGTCGAGATCCCATAGCTTGCGGTAGGCGCAAGAAGTACAAATGTGGATATGTGGGTTCTAGAAAGAAGTTCAAGCACGAAATAATTGCGATACTTCGTTACATATTAGGCTGCACAACTGAGGTTGGGGAGTTGTTGATTCATCTCCAAAACGATACCTTACCAGAAGATAAGTTGATGATGAGGAGTGTCTGCAGGGAAAGTAGATGTCTGTAGGAAGCAGACGAAATCCTACCCTATGCATATGGCTATGTCCGACGAAAGAGGACATAGCCTATGTGGGTTGCCTCGTTTATTATCACACGCATGATTCGTTGAACCCGTGATAGAGTACATGGAGAAAAGGAACGCCAAGGTCATTCAGCACAAATGTCACGTTTATGTATTCAGGGCTACGTTAGGGTAGGCTCGCCACCTCTTAGACGTGAGGGGAAGGAGATGTTCACCGAGTAGACGGAGTGCATAGTCTACCCATTGCTACACCGCCTTTCATTCTCAAATCACTTCGCGGGGCGTTTTATACTTCAAAGGCCATAATATGTAGATGTAAAGTGGCTAATGGTGTGTCGATAAGTAGATTTCAAGGTGACGTAGCTTACCATCGGTTCGCCTAGCGTGGAAGCGTAGTCTGCATAGGATGTAAGGAATAGCAATTGGATTTAGGCATAACAAGCATTTGGTATAACTACTGGTACCTTTATCCTCTAAAAATTGAGAGTCGAGATATATCGCATCCAGGCGATCACATGCTAACCTCTTGAGAGATGGGGATCTCCGTCACCCGTGACCACCTAACAGATACTCAAGAAAGGCACTCTCCTTCACCCTCACCCTCGCCCTCAGCCAGACTATCAGCGTTTCGTAGTCTTGTCATATTTCGCATTTGTAGAACTAGGTACGCACAATTAGTGATTATCGAAAGGGTAAGAGTTTCGACCCATTTCCCGGTCGCATTAGGAGCAAGCCTCGAGACCTGCGAAGAGTGTGAAAGGAGAAATGAATATCTAAAGAAGACTAACCGTGCTCCCACTCAAAAGAGTTCTCTCCAAGAGACCAGGCCGATATACCGCCAAGCTTATTCGTTGGGTTATTGACAATCTCGTCAAACTTGCGAGCCATCAACGCGGTGTTTTCGAAAGTCCAGAAAAGCGTCGGTGTAGTCTCTTCATCAAAGTAAAAAAGACCACCATTCTTCGCGTCATATTGGGGGTTTTGACGTGCTCTCTTGAAAGATGCAATGGCATCTGGGCCTCTACAATCACCATATCCAACTTGACAGCTTGGAAGACAGTGCTCGAGAGTGTCACCGCACCACCCAGACTGGCCGCAACAGTATGACGACGCGCATTGCTTCCCAGACTGAGTGCCGTTTGGCAATACGCCACAGATTCCATTGACGGTCGGAACCAATGTGGCAGGGACGGGCAGGGGGTCTAGGTTATTTGGTTCGAAAGTCAAAAAACCGCTTTTATAGTTGTCCGTTCCATCTGGTTCTTGGGCGGGGATAATTTCACAGTTGTCTACACTTGTGAAATCAGTGCAATTACCCATTACTTGGAAATACTTTGCGTAAAAAGCGAATCCAAGGTTCAACTTCTCTGGAGGGACACCAAGGTCGAGATATCGTTGCACCGCGGCTTTGGACCCTTCCAGGTCCGTATGGTGTCCAGTCTTCTTACTGACACGATTGACGTAATCGTAAGACATGATCGTGATAAAGTCAACTGGGCCCCAAATAGGCTCCATCTTGCCGGGTTTGAAAGCATCCATGCCTACTGGAGTGCCAGTCACAGCTAGGGTAATACCCATCTCGGGTTTCAGCGCCTTTTTTATCTCACCCAGGAGCAGGGGAAAGTTTTCAATGTCGGCTGTAGCATTGGATGGCTCCGAAGCCCCGTGCCCACCGGGGTACTCCCAATCGATGTCTGGACCACGCCGGTTAGCCAAGGGGTAAAGTTGACATAGCGTAGGGAAGTTGAGAGCCGAGTCTCAGTATTCTTCATGTATAGTCACTCAAAGCTCGATTATCACTCACCGACAAAATCGTAGCCGTTTTGCTCCATCCAGGAAGCTAGGTTGGCTGAGAAGTTACATCGGTTTTCCGGTGTCGCGGCTATGCTGAAGCTACTGCTAAAAAGGCCCCATCCCCCAAGAGCAATTCCAACCTTCGTCCCGTCGTCAAACTGTGCCCGCAATTTGTCGGCCGACATTACAGGAGGAGCGAGCGAGGAGTAATTCGCCATAGTGAAGTTCAGTGGGTCCGCGAAGGCTACTATCACATGTGTAATACCCTCAGTGATCGTGTGGTTATTCGGAAGAGTTGGGTGCCATCTATCAAGAGTGTTAGCTAGAGAAGTTATTATATGACAATGGCAGTGCGGTATACTCATCAATATACATGACGTTACGGAACTCATGAGCAGAGATAGCAAAGTGCAGGGCGACAGCCCAAGCCAATAGTCTCAGGAGGTGCATATTGCAATGAGTAAGGGGGAACGTTGAGAATAACGTAGGAAGTTGTGAGCAAAGTGTGATGGTGTAGGTGAAGGTGATGGAGTAGGAATTAGTTGAATGGTTTTTAGTTCTGAGTGCAGACGAGAGCAGTTCGAGGTCAATTTATAGACAACAGAAACATCGTCTTGTAAGGTAACTAGGGAGATTTGTCACAGGACATTCGATATAGCCACAAGAGTTGAACAAGGGGAATGTGTCGGACTGAGTAAGTAAGGCAGAGTCGTTGCTTCTACTCCAATGCTTCATTTTGTGCTCGGGAACTCCAAACTACTGTCATACTAGAGCACCCATCCAGGGCGGAGTCAACTACCTGGGAGGCAATGTAAAGAGGCGAAGGGGTGATACAATCAGTATCATCTTGGGCGTGCAAAGGTTATTTGTTCTTCGATGTCCCCAATCTGGGGTGGGCACGGTTGAGATGAGCAGGATTACACATTATTTCGAAAAGATAGGCTCATCCAGGAAAATAGGGGTGCTCTAGAGTCTCGTACTATAGTATTGTAGGCACGGAATCAGTCTAGGCCGTGATCAAAGCACTGAGTTTTGGATGCATGGGCCATAGGATATATATGTATGTGCTACACTTGTGCAACATAAGGTCATGGTGCTGTTTGCACACCACGCTGTATCTTTTTTTATTACTAGTGAACATCTTCAAAGTATAACTTAGTGTGAAGACAGCTATGATGAAACAAGTGCTCGACATTCCCTGTTGAGGTATTGTTCGAACTCTCCAATGTCATCATCTGCTAAAGCCCATCAGGGTAATAATTCCTCATGTGGGCAACATAATCACCATTTGTATGCGAGATGCTGATACTAGGAAGAATTTCGTCATATTAAATATATAGTATTAATCTATCTAGTTTTCAACGGCTGTTCTAGGTGCTTTATAGTCATAAAGGTCCACACCCACCTTTCTCATATTTCTATGAGATGATATAGTTTTAGCAGCTCTAACTGTGTTACAGCCACATTGTTGCCACTCCCTAGCGTCGTCACCTGGTAACATATATCCCTTTATTAACTCCTTGTGTTCTCTTGCTCGGAATCCACCCCCCTTTTTGCTTCAGCTTCCATCCTCCACTTCTTACCAAAATGCCACTGTATGCCGATACCAATTAAGGCGACGAGCAGAGCAGCAACAGCAATCGTGAACGTCCATCCTGCGCCAACGGCATTGATGAGAGGCCCTACAATGCTAGTACTGCCAGCTGCGAGAAGACACCTAGCTAGGTTCATACTCGCACTCGCTGCGGCTTTCTGGTCGGGGAAGACGTCGACTAAGTATGTCATGATAACGGATTGTGTTGAGACTAGAGCCCAACCTGTAAAGAAGGTGGTGATGATAGGCACAGCAATGTGTACACGTCTAGAGTATTGGATAGTCCATCCGAATACGAGAATCGAGGCACACTGAAGACCAGCGAAGATTGGAACGAGACGCAGGCGAGCTTTTTCTATTGGAAACGTAGCATTATCAGGACCGTCCTCGGGAGCTTGAGATTCGTGCTTGGTCTTGACACGGCGATAATCTGCATCCAGTATCTTTCCTGTAATCAAAGTCCCGATGATGGACCCCACACCGTTCGCGATATATGTCAGTCCGATTTCTGTTTCGCTAAGACCGTAATTGCTTTTGAAGAGGGTAGACATCGCCGTAATCGACATCTGCCACACAGCGTAGTATACACCGAGAAAGACGATGATGGGGGCTGCTTGTTTACTAAAAAGTATACGAAATGGCCCGATCAAGTCGATACGGCTTGCTTTGGCGACGTGTGTAGCTTGCGGTCTGAACTCTACTTTGGTGGTCTTTTGATATATATTGAGTGGAAACCTAGCTATGAGACTTGATGGGCGCACACTGCCGTTTGATACAGCCGATCGAAGTGTCTCTGGTAAGAGGATGATCAGTAAAACGAGGAAAACGGCGCTGTATATCGTTAGGAACCAGAAAATGGCCCTCCAGCCCAGCGTAGTCAGGGCGCCTCCAATGACTGGTCCGATCGCCACCGGTGCGAGCAAGCCAGCTTGGAAGACGCCCATGAACCCACCGCGCTCCTCCCGGGTGGTAATGTCTCCGATGACGGCGGCCCCGATAGCTATTGTACTCGCGCTGCCGGCGCTCTGGAGGCTCCGGAGCACGATGACGGTAGCATAGTTCCTCGACTCAGCCAAGCCGACGCATGCTCCTAGAAATACCAGGAAGGTGAAGCAATAAGTGATTCGACGTCCTTTGACATCGGAGAGCGGCCCCCAGAAACTGGGCGTGATTCCTTGGAATATCAAGTAAGATGTTACAGTAAGATTGATAAGCTCCAGAGAGACGTCCAAGTCATGCGCAATCGTCGACAGCGCAGGGAAGTAGATGTTAGAGGCAAAGCCGGAAACTGTCCGCCATTAGCTTGGAGTTAGATAACTATATTACACGAGATCACAACATACATGTGGCGGCAGTTGAAGTTATTAGTATGATCAACCACTTTTGCCTTTTATCGAAGATGCTATACGGTTCTTTGATATGGCCGTTGGATGGAGGAGGCTGGCTCTCTAATGCCATTTTCTTGTCTTGAGAATGAAAGTATTCAGGCAGTATCAGTATAGAATGAATGGTTACATCAGATCGATCTAGGTCTTAACTCAATTGAAAGATGAGCAGCCAGGAAAACGGAGACCATCTCTTTTATAAAAGCCGTGGCCGCTGCATGACATGAAGTAGATAAGCTCTGCATTGCAATTACACCGGATTTCGGACCTGAGCTACTGCTGATGCCATGTGGGCCCCCTGGAGCTCAGGTCTCAACTCCGGCGCTCCTTTTATTCCCCATACACACCTAACGAGTGTTGCTGCTAGGGGGATGACTTCCAGTGTCTTCCAACCTCTAGGTAGGTATCTGATACTCACTACCACCAACAAGTGGCTTCTCCTATTCTCTTCGATTAGATAGAGTTCGGGTGATGTGCATAACTCACAGACGAAGGACTAGCTGGAGGGGTATCTCTTAATTAAGAAAACTGATGAAGGAGCTACGGACCTCACCACTTCTAACGAACAAAGCGTGATGCCCTCACCTAGCTCATTTGTTGCTAGAGTTAAGCACAGGTTACTTCCACCGAATGAAGGCGAATTCGCAAGATGTATGATGGGACATATGATCTACTGCGGAGGCAAGGCGACGAAGTGTGCTGACATTCGACGAGTAGTCGGCAAATATATTATGCTTAAATCTTGGACGTTGTAAAACAAAATTTTGGCTCCCCATACTTACATAAGGGAGACAAGGACAAAAAGAAAAAAGGTGGCACTCCCAGACAAGAACAATATTCTTAGTATTGCGCACAGCGCGGACTTTGAGCGCACTCTCTAGTCCTTTTGGTTTGAGTATAGCCTCGTATTCTAGTTGATAGCGCGAAGGTATATAGCCGTGGGACTATGAACGCACTGCAACAAATCAGTAAGCCAATGAGACAGACGGTAGCAAGGTCTTATATATAGGACAGTTCACAAGTGCGTTTTCCGTCTTTCTCCTCTTAGTAAAATAAATTCTTGGATATAGCGGGAAAGTTCTATTAAATTAGATATTGTCATTATTTCCAAAGATAGCCATGAAGGCTGTTACTAACAACGCAAGAAATCAACACGTCGTCTATTGCTACGTATGCTAGACTAACGTGGTAATTAGTAGTGCTGTTTCACCAGTAATTGAAGTATGCTCCCTACCCATTGATACCTATAGTGAGAGAGGAGTAAGAGTTCAATGAGTGTCATTCAATAAACAATACTAAACTTTCGAGATGTCTAGAAATTGTATTACTACTGAGTACTAATACTTTATTTACTACTTTAATGTTTTAATCAAAAGTGAAATTGATAAACCACGCAGTGAGTGTCTAGGTTTCCCTACATTCATCATCATCATCATCATACTAGGATAGCTATTTTGGCGGGGTAAGTGGGATGAATGCAGTAGTGCGATAACAGTATCTCATTGCGGATGCCGCGCTCGCCTTTTAATCTATCAGACACATTTAGTTCATCTCAGTCTAGGTCAAATTCGACATTCGAAACTCAGATAGAAGATTGATTGACTGTCTCTCACGCGCCTAGCGATAAAGCTCAAGATGACTGTCACGGGTGCGAACGCCACGATATTTGGCCCAAATGTCTATGTGTTTGATCCAAGTATGTCGATGACGGCAATACAAGATACGGTCACGAAGATCTTCAAGAAGATGGAAGCCAACGAGTTCGGTGCGGATCGCTACGCATTACTTTTCAAACCCGGCACCTACAATATCCTTTTCGATGTCGGCTTCTACACGCAAGTCGCAGGCTTGGGGAAGAGCCCAGACGACACGCTCATTCATGGTGGTGCAAACGTGCCCGCGTATTGGATGCCCAATCGCAATGCGACGTGCAACTTCTGGCGCACTTTCGAGAACTTCGCCATCAATGCCTCCTCTGCCACCAACAATACGACGACCATAGCCGTGTCACAGGCAGCTCCCATTCGGCGGATGCATATCCGAAGTTCCGGTGGTTTATGGCTATTCCAGGTCAATCCTAGTACAGGATTAGGCGGTTGGGCCTCTGGAGGCTTTCTAGCTGACTCGGTTGTCGACCATGTCGTACTTCCAGGGTCCCAACAGCAATGGCTGTCACGGAACAATAAGTACGGTAGCTGGGCGAATGGCGTATGGAACATGGTTTTTGTAGGCGATTCAAACGCCCCAGGCCAAGATAACTTTCCAGCAAGTCCCTACACTACACTTGACCGGACACCAGTCATCCGTGAAAAGCCATACCTGCACATCACCGACCAAGGTCAGTACGAAGTGTTCGTCCCTTCTTTGCAGGAGAATACTCGAGGACCTAGCTGGATCAACGGGAGTGCAACGCCGGGCAATTCCATTCCAATCAACGATTTCCTCGTAGCAAAGCCGGCTGGTGCGACCGCTACCAGTATCAACACGGCGTTGAACTTAGGGAAGCATATTCTTTTCACTCCTGGCATCTACAGGCTCGACGACGCTTTGCAAGTCGTCAAAGCAGGCACGGTTATTCTTGGGTTGGGTCAACCGTCTCTCATTCCTATCAATGGGCGCCCGGCGATTTCCGTCGCCGACGTGGATGGCGTGACGATAGCAGGGCTGATTATTGACGCTGGTGAAGTCAACTCACCAAGCCTGGTCGAGATTGGACCTCAAGGTAGCTGCGCGAATCATGCAGCCAACCCCACGTTCCTCTATGACCTGACTGTGCGTACAGCGGGCCATTGCAAGAATGATATGGGCATAGTAATTAACAGCAACAATGTTGTCGGAGATCAATTGTGGCTTTGGCGCGCGGACCATGGTGACGGGGCCGGTTGGAACTCGAATCCCACCAAAAACGGCGTCGTCGTGCACGGGAACGATGTAACGATTTACGGGCTGTTCAATGAGCATCACAAAGAGCATCAAACACTCTGGACTGGCAACGGCGGCAGGTTATACTTTTATCAGTCGGAGATCCCTTATGATCCGCCAAACCAACAGTCATGGATGTATGGAAGGACTAAGGGATTCGCCTCATACAAGGTTGCAGACACAGTAACAAGTCACGAAGCCTGGGGGATGGGTATCTATTCATACTTCCGCGATTCTCCCACCAAGCTCGAGAATGCGATTGAAGTTCCTGAGACGCCCGACGTGAAGCTGCATCATTTGACCACTGTGTGGCTTACCGGAACTCCGGGCAGTGAAATCAGCCATATCATCAATGGTGTAGGAGACCGAGTCTATGCGAACACCCCCGAGTCGGCGATGCGGCAGACCATGAAAGAATACCCTGGCGCTCAGTAAACCACTCAACACGCCACTTCATCGGCTGTCGGCTCTTCCTATAGTGTGATACTCAAGAGACTATAGTGGATGAATCGACAATTAGCCGAGCCTAGTCGACTCTGAAGCTTCTAGCGGGATAATAATTGACAGGGCGAGATCCCAGCAGGATCCCAGCGGGATCCGGGCACCACTGGCGAAGATCAGCCACACCACGGCAGCCCATGATGTCAACCCCCACACCAGCCACACGTCTCGGGGCTATCAAATGTACGGCTACGTCAAGCAAGCCCAGCAAGCCCAGCAAGCCCAGCAAGCCTCCACCATCTCGATTACATGCCGAGCCATGCCTCCTCCATGCCTAGAAATCAAGTTTCCTGACCAAATATGTGCGATTCTGTGACGTGAGACCAGCTCAGACCCCAGCCGCTCCCTCATCTTTTAAGCCTCAGAATGGGTTATCTAAGGATTTCCGAGGGCAGCAGGGATCTGGTTATTTATCACCCTCGGAAGGCCGTCGCCCTTCAGCTGTGAACTGTGTCTTCCTTTTAGTCCTTCTCAAAAAAAAAAAAAAGAATAGTCTTTCCGCTGCTTGCTATTCTCCCCACCCGTCGAATTTCTGTCGAAGTAATATAAAGGCCGCCCACTAATCTCTACACGATGTCTGACATCGAAGTCAAGCCTGCTCCTTATGCAGAGAGTGCAACGGAGAGTTCCGTCTCGCCGTCTCCTTCACCTCACCGGCGGCGACGTGGTCGGAAGGGCAAGGCTCAGCAGCAGAACCCGATGCAACAGATGCAAGACCCAAACCAGGCCTGGCAGCAGCAGCAAATGCAGATGCAACAACAGCAACAACAGATGATGCAGCAACAACAGCCACAGGACGACGGGAAGAGCGATACGCTCAAGCTGCGGCTTGATCTGAACATTGAAGTCGAGGTCACACTCAAGGCTCGCCTTCACGGAGACTTGACCCTCTCTCTTCTGTGAGTGCATGCCATTTCTTTATACTATTGGTACAACATTCGGTGTCAATTGCTGACCACGCACCTAGGGACACTTAATGCAATACTTGAGACATAGTATCTCGTCGTGTGAGCTGGGCTCAAGCATCCGGATTTACATTTAATGACTTCACCATCGCGCACGCAAATTGGCCGGGACTATGGGCCGGCTTTTCTTAATGTTATTATCCCCTGGACATCTCGGGCTTTTCAATTCACTGCCCTACTGACGGTACTCGTAACCAAGAATGACACGGGAGGGTCGGCGACGTTACTGTACGATATAACTGTACTAGAGATTATGATGCTACGAAATCTTTATTTCAGTTACCTGCCATCTTGAAAAATATTTCTATCTCCCCAATGTAACTTTATTTAATACGTATTCGAACGTGCCAAGAATCGGTTCCCTAGTCACCCAACTCAACATTATAATCGTAGTGCACCGATGCCCACAGGCTTGCATTGAACTATGGCTTCAATTGTAAACCCCATGTTATACAAAAAGATGCGATTTTACACTCGATCAAAGCTACGGAACCCCATCACGACTATTACTAAAACATAATGTCTACAATAGAAGAGCAGTGGCAGGCGAGAACAATCTCAACATCGGTGATGTCACCACATTAGCAGGGGTACGTCGGGGTCTGGCAGGGGTGGAAAAGGTGTTGGCACCCAAACCGTCGCCAATTCGATTGAGGACTGAGAGGGGCTCTCCCAATCATCGAAGAGCGCGCGATGGCACTGGCAATAAACACTGGCAATAAACACTGACACCTGGTCCAAGGCTGACTGGATGCAACCTAACACATCTATCTACTTTGGGAAATGAACCTCTTGAGGTCCCTCGTCAGCAGGGCCTATTGTTACGCAACCCCACCTTCAATGCCTGGTGAAAGGTGTAGGTAAAGGTATAAGTACCTACCTAGGGTCGAACTCAATTTGCGTTTGCTTGTTCACTGGGAAGATCAATTCATCCCCATCCCGTCCGAGGGCTTCATGATGCTACCCCGCGTGGTGCCTGATGAGGGGTCTCCCTCCCTGCTTAACCCAAAGTATGATGAGGATTACAGGTTTCCGCAGTTTGCGCTGTTGCCATGGGAACTTCGCAACCAGGTATGGGGGTTTGCCTTGCGGAAACGACGATTGCTCCGCCTCTGTATAACAGAGCGGCATCCCGAGGGCCTAGAAGAGCACGAGTCGAGGAGCATCAGGTATGGGCGATGTTCTCTGCTTGCCGATGGCTACCAGGCCTTCAGCAAACTGTTATCGGTCAACTCCGAGGCCCGGAAAGCAGCTCTTGAGTTCTACCGAGTCCAGCTCCCTTGTGTGCTGAATAGTTGTTATGAAGAAGGCAAAAACAAAGGCGGCCGGGTCGGCAAACTTCCCTTCAATCCCGAATACGATATCCTCTGGTTCAATCAAAAGTTCGAAGACCTTCACCATTTGAGCGACTTCTTGTCAGCTATCGGCGAACACGACAGTCGTCAGGTCGGGCTGTGCAATCTAGCTATCCCCGTCATTAACAGCCCGATGGCAGCTACCCTAGGTTTCTCCGATCCTCCTCCCACATACCTTGATTCTGGATTTCGGCGGACGGCCCAGAATATTCGCGAATTCTATCTGGTATCTGAAACCAATTCCTATCATTTAGCAAACGTGAAGGACCATTATAATCAGAGCGGCCAACCACACTGCGGCGCCGCGCAGATTACACAAAGCCTCAGTCCCTTGATGGCTGATATCCCCTCCTTCGATGTTCTGCGCCGAGACCCTCGACCTATCGCGAGTGATCTCTTCCGTGCGTTCCTAGGCTTTGATCACTTGATGTCAGAAACGCATTACTGGACAATATATCTGGCGGGCTGGGGAGTCGACGAGTCGCGGCTGGAATCGCGCGTTCTCTTTGTTTACCGCGATTCGAACCCAAGCCTGCCACCCGAAGCTCCATCCTACGAGGGTCCTTCTGTGCAGCGCTCTCGTATACCTAACATGGATCGAGTTCTTTATGAGCCGGCGTCGTCTTCCGCACCTTCCATCAACTTGACAACAGAAAAGCAGCCGTCGAAAGCAGGGGACTGTCTGGCCGTCGGGTTTTGGTTGTTCCCGTTCAGAGCTTTCACTCAAAAGAATATAATTCAACCAGAGGCCGCGCAAATTTGGAATCTATCAAACTACTGGCCCGAACTTGGTCTCTTCCACCTGCCCACCGGCCCGTCCTCTACATGAGACCACCAAGACCAGAATCTAGGACGTTGCCCCCCGGAGAAGCTGCAAAGGCGAACCGCGCGAACATACCTTCAACAAATGGTGACTTAGGCGCTTCCGATCAAGATAGTGTAAATAACATGTATCTTCACTCTCTCTAATGTGAGTCGGTAATGCCGCGCCAAAAAAAAAACAAAACAAAAAACGTATAGATAGGTAGATATTATCATCCACATCCGGCAGACTTCCTCCGAAAAAAAAAAAAAAGTGTAGTAATCACTGGTCAACAATTCCTAGGAGCAATTTTGCAGGTGTTTATACAAGTCTCTTCATTATGTGCGTATTAATCGTGCCCTGGGCCCATGACCGCACAGCTCACTGTCTGCTGAAGGGGCATACTAGCTAGAAGCCGCCTGCCCAAATATTATCATTAAGAGAACACCAATCCCAATCTCGTTTCCCTCAAATCTTCACAGAACCCCCTCTCTAAATAACCTACAGAACACCTCATAGCTGTTACACTAGAGCCACTCATGTGCTCTATGCTGGTTAATGCGACGAATCAGCAGTCCCACGTAGTACACTGCCCATTGCCCTGAACGTTCTTGTTGACGCTGAGGCAGTCCTGGTACTGGGCCTTGCAAGCGGCATCAGCGTCCTTGTAAGGGTAGCTGTTGTAGCCCTTCCTGCAGCTCTCGGCGTAGACGTCCTCGCACTGTTCGTACTGCGACTTGCAGGCGTCGGCGCAGGCGTTGGGGCACTCGGGTCGAGGGTACGATTTGCACTTCTTGCTGTCCTTGTCGGTGTACAGCTTGAAGACGTTTCCGGAGTTGTAGTCGCCCTTGATGTTGTTGCAAGTCACGACGGGTAGCTCGATGCCGCCGACTGGATGGCCGGGACCGTAGCCGTAGTTCTTGTTGGTCGGCTGGGTGCAGATTCCAGTCGGGGTGGGAACGGGGCAGTCATCGGTCGGGTACCCAGTCGGGGTGGTCTTTGTGGTTGTCGCCTTGGTCGTCGTTGTGACCGTTGTGGGGCATGGGTAAGTGGACGTGTGAGTAGTAGGGGGGAGACCCTTGGGGGGATATTTCTCGACGAATCCCGCCTTGTCGCAAGATTTACCAATGCACTTGGTGAGGCAGTATAGGTCAAGAGCAGCACACCATTCCTTGTACTTGAGGCAGCTCAGGGACTCGGGAAAGCCTGCTTTCAGGAAACAACTAGCGCCCTGGAGCAGGCATTTAGATCCAGAGATGAGACAGCCCGTCTTGTCATGCCAGTCAGGAACGGGGTTAGAGCACCATTTTCCAACCTTGTATTCACAGTTTGATGGGGTCGTGCTGGTAGCTGTGCAGACAGGGGCAGTAGTAGTCTTGGTGGTCGTCTTGGTAGTGGTATGAGGGCTCGTCGTAGAGCTTGGAGGCGGGGTCGTAGTCGGGTATGTCGAAGAGCTTGATGTAGTATCCGGTGGCGTGCTGCCACATGGCTCGAGAGACTGTAAGTCTTTCGCGACATAAAGACTGAGGCGAGCTGGACCACCACAGATCTGGCTTGAATCACCATTGCAGGGCATATTGCAAGTTGACGCATCTGCTGCCAAAGTCGTGCCGTTACCGACAACGACTCCACAGTAACATTCGCCACCTAGTATTCTCGAGATGAGTTCGAGTTCGAGTTCGGATGATCGAGCTTTCACATACCGTACTCAGTCCCGGCAAATGGGAAACCCCCAGCAAGGCAGGATTTTAGACAGTTCTCGTTCGTCATTTCAGAAGAAGCAAGATTGTCCTGGCGGTAGAAGAGGGCCTTGCCCTGAGACGAGTCATCAGTCCAGCATCCCACAGCAGCGTATTCCGAGATATCCGTCTGGTCCTCGGGGGATGGAAATGTTGGGTCCATCCAGATATTAATTCTGCTCAAGTTAGCAACATATAGGCATAGTAGCGATACAGCTTATCAATTGTATTGAGAACACAAAAACAAGACCTGAAACTGGGAAAGGGTAGAACTGACTGTGTATCTCCTCCACATGTTTCCGAAGAGTTTCCTGTGCAAGGGAATGTGCATTGATCCTCTGGGAGCAAGGCTGTTGAAACTGTGTTTCCGCAGTAGCAAACGCCATAGTAGGATAGACCAGCCAGGCGGTAGCTGTTGCCTAACAATGATGTTAGCCTCATCCAACTTTATGGACTACCCATGAGCTGCTTACCTTTGCAATGAGCAACACACGTTTCGACGGTCATGTTCTGCGTGTCGAGATCGGAGCGGAGCGACAGAGCCTCCTTGGTTCCGGGCTGGCCATTGTCAAAGCAGCCTGTGTAAACGAACGGCTCGAAGGGGGTGACGCAAGAAGGCAGCTCATTGTACCAGGCCTGGGCAGTGTTGACGAGTGAGAGCGCCGCAATGGCACTCAATGATTTGAAGGCGACCATTGTGGTTACCAAGGCTGAATCCAAGTGAATGTACGGCGCTCTGCGAGGGGCCCTGTGTCCTGCTGATCACAACATTTCGAGAGGAAGTGACAACGACGGCAAGAAGACTTATATATGTATTTTTTTATTATTATTATTTTTTTTAATTTTTTTTTCGAATCTCATGGGTGCTCATGTGCACCACAGCTAACCGCGCCCGCGTTCCTTCTGGCCCCGGTGCCGGGATCTTGCCAAGCGAGATACTGAGCTCGAATGCATACTGGAAGAAGTAACTGTAAGGGGGCTGATGATAACATTAACAAGCCAAATAAGGACAATACCACGCCGTCTGGGCGGTCCAGGCTCTTTCTGCAGTTCAGCTTCCCATGAGGAAACCAGCCAATCCGAAGGGCGTTTCTGTTCTAGTGGGAATAGTGTACACTACGCTGTAACGCCCAACTCGTTATTCTAGGGATAAGGACACGCTTTGGGGTCCATTGTTCTCGAAAGGGTATCGAGGATAGCAGTCCGCCGCTCGTTCGGTCGATGCAACCAACACGACACGCAAGGGTAGCTATACACTAGACGCCACTGGACCAGGCGGAACCTAACTACGCTCAGCCAAGCTTTGATCCGTGTGTTTCTTTCTCGCGTTTTTCCCCACGACATGAGCGCCTCGAGCACAAGCAATCAAGCACACTATGCATGTCCGTTCTGTTAATGCTTGCCCGAATCTCAGGCGACTTTCGGATGGGTATCCTTGCTCATGATGCACACCGTCAGCAGAAAACAGCGCTTGCCTTAGTCTCGCTACCACGCTCGTCAAGGCGGCTCTCGTATTGCTGATTTTGACAATATACACACTCAATAGTGTGACACAACCGCAGGGCTTATGCATCCTACGAGACAAGTATGGATGCATACTACTAGTTGTAAGTTCATTGCGTATCACATGGTATGGCGCTGGGCGTTTATTTTTTTGGTTTATTACCACAGCAATGTAACTACTACACAGATCTCGTATTCAAAGGGTTGATGTTCACTAGGTATATATCAGCCACCACCTGAAACCTACTAGAAATACACAGCTGCTGTGGCTTGATCTAAGGGCTCGTCGGCGTCATCAGGTTTTCAGAAGCCCTCAATTTTACTAACAGGGCATGTATCTCGTTGAGAAGGCGGCCTGCTAAATCGACAACCCGCCAAGAGGTTCAGCGTAGACTAGGTAGATGGCGACAAGTCTCGGCTCGCCGGTAAACTGCATGATGACAATATTCAAATGTTCGGCCGCAAATGTTGGCCTGCAAGGTCGCTAAGAATGCCTCGAATAGCTAGCGTGCCGGTAGCATCGGTTAACGAACGTTGCATTCCGTACTCAGTACGTATCCGCGCCAGAAATGCTCACCATGGCACACACCATATGGCATGACTCCAACGGTTCGCCTTGTAGATATGCCACGCATGAAGAGGCGTTCAATGTACAGTAGTGCGACTATCTATGTATAGCGAGGTGTGCCCGGATCGCCAGGCACAATTGCCCTTTTTGAAAGAAAGGGATAAATGATGACAAGCAAGAGTCTGGGGAAGCTCGGGAAAGTGAATTCGACAAACAGCAGCACCACTCAACGATACCCCAAGTACAGTGGGAAGCTGCCGAGTATACAAATCCTCGGCATTATTCGTTTAGTGCAGTGTAGTTTCGGCTTCTCCCGCGTAAAATCTCCGGAAATAACGCTAGCAGTAAGATGCTCGCAAAAGTCTTCAAGTAACAGGGACCGATGGCGGTAACGATAGCTAGACCTTGCTCTCTCCACCGACAACTCAAAGGAGAAATCCAATAATGCAGTGTCCGATGTGACGGCAGTGGGGATCAAGCTCAGCCGCTTCTGTCAATTGTCAAGGGTTCAGTTAAGCCCCTATTTTTTTTTCTCCCCACGCTCATGGCCAATGCGGGCAGGCTAGACTGCAACCCGGCCAATCTAGAATCTGTGGATTGATGTCTTACGGGGATAGGTCGTACGGGTAGCGCAGGTGAAAGAACCCATTTTCAGCGAAGCATCATAAGATAGTGTGCGGTAGAACAAACAGCCCCAGCTTTCTCCGACAACTCGCGCAGAATTTTGGTGTCTGTTGAGCCCGAAAACTACCACGTTCACATAGGACTCGCGAGGCGGCCTGAAGAAAAGTTGGCACCTCGAAAAATCTCTATACTACCTATACTACTACCTATACTACTAGAATAACCACTTATTTGACCCCTTATTCTTAAAAGTTATTTAAAAGCTGGTATATTAATTTTTATAGCTTTAAAAAAGAAGCTATTCTAGTAGGTATAGGTAGTAGTATTTCTTCAGATCGCCTCGGACTCGGAAGTCAATTGCCTAGTCTTGGATCAACGTCTTGGCTTGAAGCTAAAACTCCGTAGTGGAACAAAACACAATAACTCACTCAATAGATATGGCATGTGCCGATGCACTCCGTGCTCTATGCACTTCCGTCTTTTATCATTCCCACCAATCCCTATCATTGTTGGCTTTTCAGCTACGCATGCTGCCTCACCCGACACTTCCGACCAGATCGCATCGTGGCTGAAAACCTACCACGTTACAGGCCCAAGCTCAACGTGTAATTGGCACCCGGATTCTTCATGATAATTATAGTATCTTAGATAGCGTTGGGTTTACATAATCAAATCCCTTCAATAAATAGTTTGATCAGCCTCTACAGCTATTGTCCCAGCTCAACTCGAGTTGCGGTCCTGTGACGCTCCTGTCACATGTCTTAGCTTATATGAGCACTCTTCATATGGGTGTACAAACTTGGGATATGCGCTTTTCATTTGTATCTCGAAGGCTTAGATAGAACTGACTTGAATCTGAGTTCAACGGGGAATTTACATATGATCATCCAGCAGCACAGTACCTAACTTCTGTTCCCCACGGCGCTGGACCGTGCAAGCGGCAAATGACATATCAACTTAACTAGTTTAGAGTGTCTTCAAAATCTCCGGTAGGTTACCGGCACCTCGTATAAGGACGCGGCAGTAGTGGCAAGGCTAAAGAGACAGTTGAGGCCTTTTGATTCTTCTCGAGGCGGCATATCGTTGCGGCTATAATGTGGATCCGGAAGGCGCCGCTGTTTCCCATAGATGGCGAATTAGTAATCGAGACCGCTTTCGAGACAGAAGCGCAAATAGCATCCCACAGCCGCACAATGTCTCTACACCCGATTATCGGCGGGTTGGAAACCGGAAGCGAGATTCGAAAATAAATTACTCGAGTCTTGAATTCCTTCTTTCCCGAAAGTATCTAGTGAACTGAATTGCTTATTCAGAAGACCTAGTCAGTTTATGTGACCTTGAAAAGATTGGACGAGCCTCGGCCTGCCACTCGTCTAATTTATTGGTAAAGTCATAGTAAATATGGTACGGGAGAGCGAGGCCAGAGGCTTACGCTCAGCTTTCTTGCCATTGAATTGATCCGCATGAAAACTTCTACGTCTCGTATTTCCCGCCAGTATAGTCAGGGTAGATAGGCTAGGCAATGCTCTATCACCCCAGATCCCAACATCCGATCAGTGACGATGTAGCAGTACAGCTATCATGGCCGTGCAACACAACATATACATAATCCACAGCCAGCATGCATGCTAGGTATTCCTTTCAACTGACTTTCCTCAGACTAGGTTCATGGTCTGTTCAAGCTGAAGACTAGCAGCAGGTTCTGTACGGTCATCTCCATGAGGCTGGACTCACTTTACCAGTACCAGTATGAAAGCGCGATGATACTGAATGACGCGATTGTTCATACTAACAACCAGTCCCGAACATATCCAGAGTCGTATTGGAGTCCGCGAGGGCTATCTAATCCATGGCTACACTGAGTCATGGCTGTGAGCGCTAGTACAGCTGAGATTGGGCGCCATATAGAGTCTTGACATTATTCATATAGATTAGATACATCAATTCTCTCAGTACGACCCCTTACATTACCTATAGCGCCGATATCTCGATTTAGCCCTGCAGCACAAGCTTGGCTATGTCTCATATTTCTTGCCGGGTGATCCAGGTACCAGGGGTATCTACGTTAGTCTGGTCTACCCAGAGACGGACGAATAATGACGAGCATAGAGGCACAGGATCTATACCGGCAGAATGACCCGAGCGTTACGCGTATGAGACTGGGAGCCCGTACAGAGTAGATCCTTTCGAATTACGATCATCAGGCGCCTCCCAACCTCAACTGATACGGCTTAGGCTCCAAGTAAGGTGCAGGTATCGACGTTGGTATCATAACAGCACAGCCTGTCAGTTTTCGAGCTACGCTTGGACGCACGTAGGCGGTTGCGCCGACTGTATTGCTATACGACGGCGGCTACTTCAACCTATGGGACGTTGTAGCACGACTAGGTAGACATCGTGAAACGCCGCCGGTCTAGGCCGACTTTTCCAGCTCTGTCCTCAATAGCCACCATCCAGTGTTTTATTCCGCCTTAGTGGCCAATCGCTCTGGACCAGGCACATCGGCATCTCGTGTAGGCATGTGCCATAGCCAAGGCCTCGTCGGCAATGAGCGTTCTTCCGACTCAATTCGTATTTGCTTTTTCCGTCTTGGGCGGAGGTGGGCGGTAGCCTCGTTTTTCTTTCAGCGCCTTGTCAGATGTCATTAATGAGACCTTGAACGCCGCCGAACCTCATGTGATTACATTTTGTCTCAGAAAAGAGCGACAGCACGCACGCGAGGTCCTGTTATGTCATGGACAAAACACCTTGTGGAGTGTGGTATTAATTATTAGTCTATTACTTCAAGCGCGTCATGATCTCGTCGTGCTTGCATTTCGAGGTATCTCTGAATCGGCGCTTAACTCTGGGGGCATGACTCCGTGCCACAGCTCGGCGGGTTGGTTGTGGGCGGGCAGTTCACTAACTTCCTGTGCTGGCATTTCTGCATGTACAGAGGGCGGGGAGGGCAGTTCGATGAAGTCTGGTGGTTTAGAAGTCCAAACATCCCCTCCGCCTTCCGCAGTCCGCCAGTTGGGAGGCGGGGAATGAGTTGCGTTCTGCCCATGAGCGGGATCTGTTCCTCCAATCGAGGCCGGCGTATTTCCTGCACCAATTTTGCTTTCCCTCTTCTTCCTCTGCTTCCCCAGTCGAAACCCCAAGAATACTAGTCCTCCGATAACCAGCAAAGATCCTACCCCCGCGCCTACACCTATACCGGCCTTTTGTCCCGTACTGAGGCCGGAGGCGTTCTCCGATGATGCTGTTGAGGAGGGCGTTGGCGTTACAGACGGTGTACTACTTGACCCCGGATCGAAGTCCGTCGGCACGTTGATTGGAGTCCCATTGTCACTGCAGAATTCCTGGTATCCGGCTGCGATCTCCGCTGCGAGAACGTGTTAACCTCTTTGCGCTAATGATTCTTCTAGTAGAAACTGCTTCATATGCTACATGCTAGCGATTTTCTTATACATAGGAAGGCATGAAGCCAAGCACCATGTACGCGTCAAACGCAAACGTTGGCGGTGATCAATAAGGAATACATCTTATACATACCCCTTAGATCTGGAATATTGGTGGCGTTACAACTCGATACAAAGCATCCTATCGAGGGGAATAGAATCTGTCCGAAGTTGTTGCAGAGACAATCATTATCGTCGAGA
Source organism: Xylaria sp. MSU_SB201401 (assembly GCA_002288965.1). Classification (NCBI taxonomy): domain Eukaryota; kingdom Fungi; phylum Ascomycota; class Sordariomycetes; order Xylariales; family Xylariaceae; genus Xylaria; species Xylaria sp. MSU_SB201401. The sequence continues at coordinate 173,772 of NPFG01000023.1, forward strand.
CCAGTGCAGACTTCGGTGTTATTTAAAGTAGTCTTGATACAGGGCAGCGCGCATTCGGGAACATATGTACTAAAGTTCTGCGCTTTCGCAGTGATGGCGACGGCGAAGGAGGCCGCTGCCAAAACCATCGGTTGGCGCATTTCTATGAATTGGCAAGCATTCACCTCCCGCCCAATTTACTTCCTCATTTGTCCCTTGTCCAAGTCTGTTCCTGCGGTAGTATCACACCTTTGATCTCGGCGTATTTTGCGGCCCTGAAGCTGAGAATAGTGACCTAGGATCGTGCACTTAAAAGAAGAGTGAGGGAAGGGAGCACAGCATAACGCCACCAGCCATGGGCGACAGGCATGTGCCCGTATATATTGATGTGCTGTACGCTACATCGCATTCTAAGGTAGTAGTGTCATGTCATGGGTGCTGTGTGAATGCTAGTTCGGCACCGATATATATGCAAGCAACATGGTTCAAATGGTCTACCGAAGCCAAAAGGAGCGGAGAAGGACGGATGCGTGCCAAACAGAAATTGGCCAAGCTCGGCCGCATCCTCGCAGATCGTCCAAAGAGGGAAGCTGGTTTGGTCGCATTTGCAACCCTCCAAACCACGCGCAATTTCTTAGCCCTCGCTAACACGGTAGCTAAACATGATAGCCAAGACTGGTTGTAGATCAATAGGGGTTAAGATTATAATTTCAAAATGGGGGTTGTGAAACGCCAGTTCGAGAATTCAGTTTGCAAGAAGGATTGCCAGTCTGCCTATATCTGACGAAACCTCAAGCTTCAAGGCGCATAGCCTGCTTTAAAGCGGTGTAAGGGGTGATATTGATGCTCGCTGCTGATGCTCCTCTCAGTTGGCTATTCGCAGACGCCTCGGCTCAAACTTCGGCTCCCTCAGTGGTTTAGGGTGCAGGGTAGCCGTGCTTTATCAGTACTCCATCAACATCAACACGATAACTAATGTGCGCTTACAGTAAGTTTGCCTGGGGTGTATGGACGAGCCGAAACATGGGTTCGAAGCTGGGGCGTGTAGCCATGCGGAGTATATCTGTAGGAAGCATCCAGCTCTCGAAATTCGTAACTAGATTTTGGGTAGCGAGAACAGGATGAACAACAGCAAACTAACCGTATCATTCTTCAGACTGATTACAACCAGAAACTGTATAACTGATTTTGCGTTGAATGCTGGCGGCATCGAGAGGACGAATATATAGTATATTTACTCGATAGGAATCAAGCACATACTGTAGTTGTAGTTAATGATCAAGTCAATTGTCGATAAGAATCGCGATTGTCATGTAGCCAAATTTGACTTCCTTGATTAAGCCTCAACCTTTACTTCGACAGCAAGGAGCATGGATTACGGAGTAACAGAGGCCGGGCGGTACATGGTTTCATTCCATCACCAATTTCATATTACAGAGCAGCAACACAATATCCACATGTGATATGAACAATCATGATCTCGTGTTCTCACCAATACGGCTAACCTCACAAGAAGATTCATCTTTTCATGAGCCTAAATTACAAACTTTGGTAAACCCAAACCCCAAACGCCTGTCCTTGCAATGCTTTAAGAACCCTGCTTGTCACGCAAATGCCGAGGTACCCACTTCCCAGGAGCCCCAGATGGCTTCAGGGGCTCTCCAGAGGCAGGTGGGGCATCAGTCTTCACGCCGCCCGCAGGTTCTGGGGGTGCAGCGCCTCCAGCATTGGCCTTTGCGGCCTCACGCTCTCGCCATGAAGGCTGCCCACCAGTGCGGCCTGGCAAGTTGAGACGCGGAGGCCCACTAGCACGGCTGCCGGAATCCGTCCGTTCCATCGGCGGTGGTGTCGTGTTTGATGGCCCATTCGAATCATTTGAGGGAGTACCAACATTTCGCGTAGCTTCACGGTCACGCCATGATGGCTTTCCGCCGGCAAGCTGAAGACGGGGCGGGCCAGACGGACGGTCGCGAGAATCGGTACGTTCCATGGTGGTTGGTTCGCGGCGGGATGGAATATGGGCGGCCTCCTTCTCGGCCTTCTTCCTGGCCATGGCCTCCTCTTCTCTTCTCTGTTGCAGAGCAGCTTTTTCCAGGGCTTCCTGCCGCTCCTTTTCTCGTTGCTCTTTGTTTCTTGCCAACTCCGCTCGCTGTTGCTCGCGGCGTCTCTCCTGCTCTTCCTTCTCTCTTGCAGCTCGTTCTTCGGCTTCTCTCAGAGCCCTCTCCTTTTCTTCTCTTTCGCGCTTCTCCCTTAGCTTGCGCTCTCTGTACTCCTTCTTCCTCAGGTTGATCTGCTTCTCTAGCTCACGCTCAGCATCGCGTTGACGTTTCTCAAATTCGTCACGGCGACGGTCGTGTAGTGATTTCCTGAAGGGTTCATAGTACTGCATCAGACGGCTTAGACGGTGCTTCAGCTCAACACTCTCCTTGTGCTTCGCTTCCGCTTCTCGCAGAGTCTCTTTCTTCGACTGCTCATATGCGGCAAGATCACGCTCTCTCTGCTTGGCGTAATCCTCAGGCAGCTTGGCAGCTTCCTCTTTCCTGAAGGCACGCTCCAAATGATCGATACGCTTGCCAGTGATACGAAGTCTCTCTTTGATGTCGTTCTTTTCTCGCTCAAGTTGAGCAAGTTTCATGGCCCGAATGTCAATGTCATTGAGATTTTCGACGTCAATTTCAACGGCATTGGCGCCTAACTTCAAGTCGGCAATTTGCTTCTTGAGCTCTTCCTTGCGAACACGATCCCGTTCGTCTTTGAGGCGCTTCTCTTCGCGCTCTTTCTGCTCTTGAGCTAGACGACGCTCCTCGGCTTCAGCTAGAGCTTGCTCTTGAAGTCGCTTCTGCCTAGCCTTTTCCTTTTCTCTCTTAGCTTGCAGCTCAGATGCTTCCTCCTTTCGCTTTTGAATGATATCTTTACGAGCAAGTGTATCGCGGTGCTCCTTTTCAGCGCCAGCCTTAGTACGTGCTAGAGCAGCCTCACGAGCTTCTACCTGGCTTTGCCGGAAGGTTGGGTCAATGTAGAAGCAAGTAGTATAGAGGGTGTTGGCTAGACGAGACAGTTGAGACCGCACAATCTCGGATGGGGTGCTTTGAAGTCTTTGGACCGTGCCAGTCTGGCTTTCTGCAGAACCTGCGGCAGAACCGGCATGGACGGGTTTTGAAGAAGCAAAGACATCCTTATCAAACTTGAGTACACCCGTAGCGTGATCCATACGAATAGACAGATCACCCTTTTTATTTCCATTCATGATGAACTTCTCAATAGTACCACGAGAGATCTGGTATGGATCGGGGAAGTTGGCGAGGCTTTCGACAAAGGCAAGATCAACACTCTCGTAGACCTGAGAGAGTTGCTGGAAAAGACGCGTGAGGATGACTTGTTGAAGAGGAAGGATGTACTTCTCCATCTCGGGGTCGGTGCCGATCTTGGTAAGAATAGGCGAGATCTTCTCGCAAATGGAGAGGGGATGGAAATCAACTTCCAGGATATTGTACAGATCGCGGATTTCAGGGCGAGCGCGTTTCAGGAGCGCCTTGGAGAGAGCGTCGCGGAACAGAACAGCCCGAGTGGGAGCAGTAGACATGCCCAGCAGATGGGTCAAGCGCGAATTCTTGTTCTTACGCGCCTCGTCAAAGTCTACCATTGCACCTCGCGATCGTGTGGTGCTAATGACGGGGATGGATAACGCAGATAGCAGAACATAAGAGGCAGCTTTCTGTAGATCTGTATCGGTTGCAGAGGGGTTATCAGCCTTCTTGCCTTGGCCTGAGGCTACCAGGGCGGCGGATTGCCGGAGCAGGTTATAATATCTCGACCAAGCAGCAGCATGGAAGAGATAGTTTTCGCCGACAAGGAAAATGCGGGTGAGCTTCTCATAGTAGTTGGCCATCATGATATTTTTAGGTGGACGTTTGCTGAGGTTAAGGAGCGTGTGAATATCCTCGACACTTCGGAAGGCTTCTTGCCACAGCTCAAGTTCCACAGCCACATTCAGCTGCTGGAAACGTGTCTCTAAATGTCGCTGAAGTGTATCAGGATCGTTGAGGTTGATAGCATGCATTTGGCTGGAGTACTTGGCGGCGGTCTGGACATGATTTCGTAGTAGCTCGCAGAGACGGCGGAACTCAGTCTTTCGCTGATACTTGAGGCAAAAGTCGAATGCCTGCAGAGCAGTGCTCTGGTAGAGAAGTTCTAGCCGTGCATTGTTGCGCAGAATATCGAGCACGGTTCGGTAGGCCTCCCATAGAAACTTGAGCCAGGGGGTGACAACGGCGCGCTCTGTGCGATCTCTGGACTGCTCGCCAGATACGGTGGCGAGGAGGATGGACTCGGGAGTCTCGGTCGCCTCAAGATCTTCGACATTTGTCGTTGCTGTGGCATCGAGGCTCTCCTGAACCTCGTCGGCCTTCTTCTGGGCGGCGGTGACCCTCTCGGCGGCTAATTCGATAAACTTTTTCAGGACTAATTCAATAGTGGCGATATTTGTGTTTTGGGCGATGTTTTTGTAGGAGTACAGGGCATCCTTGGCGAGCTTTCCCTTCTTCTGTTCAACAGACAGCTCGACCAGGAGGAGCATCACAGGCTCCAAAGAGGCGATGGGAACATTTCGCGACCGCTTTGATGTGATGTGGTCGTGGAGGAGGGTGAGAGCGGCAGGAGCCTGGTTGACACCGATCAGCTCGTGTGCACGCTTGAGCACGTTCTCCGGCTTCTGATGCGGCGGCGGCGGCATCTTGAGCAATCTCTTTGATGGTAAACAATCAATAGAGATAGGTGCGGCCGGAGCGACGTGACGTGTGGTGGGAGGGGGAGGCACAGAAAAGAAGATTTTTGATGTGTGCCACATTTCGTGGGCTAGAGAGGACTGAGCGAGGCGGGGCACGGGCTTTGATTTTCTGGATCACGTGATGCGAGTTGTTGAAACGGATCGAGTCCGAACGTACCTATCTAAGTAGACACATGCACTTAAAGGTTGTGGCCGTGCTCTGCCTTGCCCACCTACCTAGGTACCTACTTACCTACCTAGGTAGGTACTCGGTAGTGTACTTGTAAATACAGCAGAGACACTTACAGGTAAAGATGCACACCAAACATACCTACCTACATACTACCTAGGTATGCATAGATTTAACCATTGCCCATTCCACAATAAAGTAGTGTCTTTTACCTCTAAAGGCACGTGTCCTGCGGCGAAATCGAATTAATAAGAAATCTTGTACAAATACTTATACGACGCAAGACACACACATACCATTGCAAAGCATCATGGATGTAATGGAGCGTGGCAGCTGTTATATGTACCACTTCCTTTGACCAGGAATCATATGCCTCTGTTTACCTAGGTAGTGTGATAGGTTGGTCCTTTTGCTGGCATGGGAGGAATTAGTGGCTTATATTACAAATACTGAGCAAGTTGAGCAGCTGAGTAGGTATATGTCTCCCTAGCAAGCCCTTCGGGAAAGCACAATTTCAAGGTTGTTTGCTACACTTACCGACTGATCATTGTTATTAATTATTGCCGTCGTTTTATTTTGCGTCTCTCTCTCTCTCTCTCAATTCAAAGTTTTGACGAGACCTCTTGGTATCCTATGCTAGTGGTGATAGGGTTGTTGGCTTGGCAATAGTCCCGCGACTTAGTATTAGTTAGATGAAGGACCTCTTAAAAGATCCAGAAACGGCAAAATGTCTACTAGTAGCGTAATTAGGACCACCTATCTATAAACACCCTCAATGAACTGTCGAGGGCAGCCTTGACGTAAAGGGTGTCTGGACACATCCATCATACTCAGCAGACGTCAATGTCAAGATCTGTAGGTATCTATCCCTCAGCGTCTAACCTGTACATGGAACATGTACTATATGTCTATGTTGGCGTATGACCTGGATCCATAATTTGATGTTGTAGTGTAGATCAGCGAGGTTCGTGCGTCAGCTTTAATGCACTTACTAGCAGTATCTCTTAGCTGTTCTCCAAGGTCTGTCATGGCATCTCAATACCTAATCATCAACATTTTGAATTTTTCTTTAAATTTTTTTAAAAATATTTTTTATAAAAAAATACATGCCTAGGTATGGCCGTACGCCCGGAACGTTACCCAAGGCACGGATTACTTAGTGCAACTCTTTAGGAAAGAACCTCGGGAGCGCACAAACCACGACCGAAACTCGGCCCACCTGGAGTGGCCGTAGATGCAGCCTGGGTTAGCCGTATCCATATCTATACTTCAGAATACCTATTACATACTTATTTAGAGTCACCTTCTGTGCCAGCAGCTACGCTGCTGCGAAAGGACCACAAGTTCTACCCCTTTTAAATTGCTTGACTTTCGGGGGGCATATGATCCGCGCCGACGCCCACTCCAAAGAAAGAGTGAATAAAATCCTATCTTGGTCCGCCGCTTGCGCCCTTCGGGGCTCATGAGGCTCCTATAAATAAGTATTTACTTGTAGCAGAAGCATGGATACCAAAGTGGCGTAAGTGGCATAAGAGGGTCTTTACCTAATTAGGTAAAGTTACGGCCAACCCAGGCTGTATCTACGGCCACTGCAGGTGGGCCGCCGAAACTGGACCATCAATTTCCCAGTCTGCAGGGAGCCCCATCGTCATTCCCCCCTTAGAATGACCGACCAATCAAATCCCGCACAGCTCCTAGATAAAAGTCCTAATTCTGCTTGGTGCCGGTGCTGCACTGGAACTCTTCTCCTCTAGCTGGCTAGAGGTTTGGAAGTAAGTAACTAGGTACGCTGGTAAGTGCCTGCTTCCCTTGCGCGCGCTCTGCAAGTGCTACGCCGGCTCCTCTTCACCCAGCACAGCTACTTCCTTGGGAGTACCTCTCTACTGCAGCTAGTGTTGCACAATCATAGGCACGGGGCGTAGCGTACTCGGTAGTACTTATCTAGAGAGTTAGGTAGGCAAGGTACGCACTTTAGGTAACCTTCAGAGGACCTACAACTAGGTACCTACCTAGGTAAGGGGTATAGTAGATTACGCTGTACTTACTATCGGTAGACTGGTCCTGTCGCCTCCACCCTCCACCCTAAGTCCCTACCTCCTACCACTAAATCCCCTACCTAGCCAACCCTGACCAGCTCCCCCGAACCTCCTCTCATCTCATCTATCTGCCTCTACCTACCTGCCCGTCTACTTGCTCGTTGTCTTTGACAGTGGTCATTCGCTTTCCTCTCCCTCCACGTCGCCATCGCCCATTGACAACGACATCCGATTCCGAACTGTCTCGCCGCTCTGTAGATCTTGAGACTTCGTCGTCTTTCGGTCGCATGGCGAGTCTTCTAATTAACTAGCTGTAAGTTGTTCCTATCCCATCCGCACTCGACTCCAACACGTCCGATCGCCCACCTAAGAAATCCGTCTGCGGCCCACTCCATCTCTTTTCGCTCCTTTTTGTCGTCAACATACAAAGGGGCACGCGATGCAATATCAACAATCACGTCCCAACGCAGTCAACACATCGCTGGATAGAATCATTGAACTGACGAGTCGCGCGACGGAGGAACAGGAACGCGCAATCTACGTTGTAATCTGAGAGACGAATACGGCCGATTAAACACAAGCTCCAGTCCTCTTCACCCACACTCCTTTGCTTCAACCTTGTCCAACAATCCGATTCTACCGCGTCATCCATCACCATCGTCATCATGCCTGCGTACACATCAAGAGAGGTCGGCGACCCTTCGCAAATAAAAAAGAACAAGCAATCCATGGCAGATTTGAAGTTGCGACGCTTGACCGAGCTAAACAGTAGGCTACGGGAGGATTTAGAACGGGAACGAATCCCCGTGTCACAGGCTGCTAAGAGGTGAGGCGAACTTATCGTCATTGAACTGTTTCTTTTGAAAGTAGCGTGCTAACTTGTACGTCGACAGTATAATTGCATACTGCAACAGCACAAGGGATTATATGGTGCCTTCAGTATGGGGGCCTGTACCAAAAGGCGAAGACCCCTACGCGCCGCAACAAAACACGGGATGCTGCTCAGTTATGTAGCTGCAGACACATCCGTAAGCCGATATGATGGGCTGGAGAGTTCCAGGAATGAATAGGTTCTTGGGAGGGCGTACGTGGTGATGACGATGTTCATTGGGCGGTCGGGCTGGCGATCTGATTTCCGCGGTGCTGCGACCAACGGCCGATTTTGGTTCTGTTTTTTCCTCTTGCGTACCAGCCGTATTTGAGTACATGTCAGAAGGCATGCCACAAAGAGGGAGCGAGGAGAGGAATGGAAAGGGACATCGAACCCTAAAGAAAAGGCAAGATGCGACAGCTCAAGCGGAGGAAGGGGCATCTTTTTACGATAATCAACGGCATACTTTCATGTTTCATGCTAAGGGTGGCTGCCGGATTGGACAGCCGCCAGATGAAGACGTGATGTCGGAAAGCTCTTCAGCATGTAATATTTATTGCTTATGACCTGTACTTTGTCCGGTTTTTTCTTTGTCGAACACAGCACTCGATGAAATGTGCATAGAAATACAAAAAAGGAAGCATTAGTTCTCTACATATTCATGTCCCGCATGCACCTTTTACCTCCTCTTTTGTGAAACAATCCCTGATATCCAAGGGATAGGACCGTCGTCAACGATTGTCTAAGCTGGATTTATATCGTGGATTGTGTACAGTTATAATACAAGAAAGATACAGCGAGGTCTGTTACGAGCACCGTGGTCAGCGGCCCAGGTCGTGGCCATGGGCCCTATCCAAGACGTAGCCTAGCAGATCGAATTAATAAATGTGGAACGAAGAGATATCTCGCGAGCCAACCAACCATTGATTGATTGGATTGTCACAAGCAAAGCTTGCCGCTGCCGCCTGCGTCCCTCGCATACATGTTGTCTCCCCTCACTCGACGGCAGCAGCAAAGGCGAGCAGGCAGGCAAGGCAGGGCATAATAGACGAACTAGCGGTCTAGATACCTACCTAAGTACCTAGTCATGCCGTACGTGCGTATGGGATTGTATGGTATTGCCTGCCGCCGTGGCTAGCCAGACTTCTTCGTTAACGCTGTATGTTTTGCTGCACTCGGCAGTCGAGTCTCGCGAGATACTGTAAGGTAAGCGGGAAGACAGACGCTTGTAGCCCGCATATTTTCTCCTCTTCGCATAAGATGCTACTGTAGACGAGCCGGGTAGGCTGGTACTAAGGCGTGGTAGGTTGCATCCAGGTCGGTAGACCGCTGGTTTAGAAGGAAATGGTGTGCTGGTGAGTGAGTGAGAGGTAAGGTAGGGGGCCCTGGAGTGGGTGTCTGCTTGGGTAGCTCAAGATACTTGCCTACACTACCGACCTCCAATACTACAATACTACATAACATCAAAAGACCCTTACACCGTTGGTACTGTGAATCGCTGCGTGATAGGGAAGACTTCAAGACCAGACTAAGTTAGGTGTATTTAAGATCTGGCTTTACAGACGACAGAGCATATATTTTGTGATCTCATAACAGAGACAAGTAACAACCGGCAGTTCTCTTCTAGCGTCGAACTCCTTCAATCCCATATTCTTGTGGTGTCGCTGATGTTGATGAGGATTGACTTAGGCTGGTTACAAGTAGAGGTCAGCGCAATCTACCTACAGTAAGAACATCCGGCATACCCTAGCCATGACTTGAATGCCTGGCCAAACAGAATAACACCCCATCAGTTCAGCTCTCACTCACTTGAAGCAACGTCCAAGTCGACATCCCCTTCCACTTCACGAACTGGCGTAAAATGACGCAGCACGCCTCGCGCCTTGGGTGATTATACTTACCTTCGTAATAATTAGATAAGTTTCTCCCCGTTACCATGTGCAAGTTAAGATTTTATTTAAGCATAGATAAGATGCTCCCCAGAAGGTTCCAATAGATATTCAGGTAAGGTATGTAAGGTATCCAGTAAGGCAAGTCTGGTATCCCTATCTGGGTTACCACGGTAGGTAGTATCTCGAACAAGGCGGAATCAACCTTGCCCCGATAGGTATGTATGATACCCAGGTAGGTATGACCTGCAGTAAGAATAACAACCTTGGGATCTCCAAGAACGCTAAACCGCTCTAGGCAAGCTCGCATCTGCTGTACTTAGTAGTACGAAGCTACAGTACGAAAGCTACCTAGGTACATATCTGACCTCGTCCACCTCTATAACATCACCGCCAAGCTTCAACGAGACGATGGGGGGATAGTGCTATCAGTTACTGTGTATCATCCATATCACTACATGTAATTGCCATATCTACGTTTCTCCTACTGTATTGTCAGGATTTCAGCGCACATAGAAGACATCTGACTACATTAGAAGATACCTATATCTCTCGTCCATCCCATCTGTCGCATTCCTTTTCTCCATGGCCGAGACTGCGCCGGCAGGCCCCGCAGCCGCATCGCCTCTCCCCCGTATTACCATTCGCTTCTGCACTCAATGCAAATGGATGTTGAGAGCCGCATATGTACGTTGTTGCTATTGACCTTCTAGATGTCTGACCTATATTCCTCTCCTGTATAAATGCGCACCGTCTTCCAATCCTCAGGCGACCTCATGAATACCCACAACCCACCCAAGTCACCCAAAATTCCAAGTCCCCTTGAACTACGTCGCTGATCACGCAACGCGGCCACAGTTCGCACAGGAGCTTCTTTCCACATTCTCGACATCTCTAGGAGAAGTCGCCCTCCAACCTGCCACGGGCGGTATCTTCGCCGTCGAGATATTCTACGCCGACCCAAACCCGCCACCGGCGACCACCACCTCTCCAGACCCTACCACAACCACATCTCCTGGAACAACCGACGGCACTCCCGCGACGCAGCACCGTGTTCTCTGGGACCGCAAGATAGACGGCGGATTCCCCGAGACGAAGGAGCTCAAGCGCCGCGTGCGGGACGTCATCGAACCTGGTAGGAATCTAGGACACGTGGACCGAGACTATCCACGGCAACAGGGACAACTGGACGAAAAGGAAAAGGATCAAGAGAGTAAAGGGGAAAGTATCCCCCGACCATTAGACTCGCAACAGCCTCCGCCGCAGAAGAGCCAGAAGGAATGCGAAGATTGCCAGTGATATAGGTAGGAGGATTTCAATTGCGATAGATACATCACAGCATGAATGCGCTTCAGAAGACTCCGAAACATACTCCGTGCTTAAAGGTAGAGTCTCTTAGAACCTAGCATGCAGCAGCAGCAGCGTCTGGGCAAATTTGCGGCTTGTAAGACAATATGGTTGAAGAAGCACAAGAATCCCCTTAGATCCTCGCAATTTATCCAATGGTTTGTATGGTTGGTTGTTCGGCATATGCATGCCTGCATGACCGGTTTTGCTATAAGCACGTCGAAACGAGCCCAGTTGCTTTTCCACGATACCTCGTTCTTCGCTGCCCGACCCCTTAATGAAGACCGTAAATGAAACTCTTACTGCTTCGCGCCGGACAGTAATTATCGAATACGCCAAAGAAGGAACACCAACGGCGCACTCCTAAAAGCATTCTCGTTAGAAATAGCTCTCATCACATAGACGCAGGCGATTACCTACCTAGGTATATATATATAGCCTTACATATCAGAGTGAGCATACTTACTGCTCACGTGTTTTAGTACCAGGCCAACTGCCCCTCATAGGTATCGAGGAGCGGGACATATATACATTAATTACCCCGCCCTCCCCTTCTCCCTCCCTTTCCTTGGCTGGCTGCCAACCTACCGACCAACAGCTCCACACCTTCGGGAAGCAAAAAAAAGAATGGAGAAATAAGAAAACACCTGCCGCACGAAGACATAGAGCGTTAGCTACTACCATAGGTATGTAGTTGTGTGGCCAACCACCCTGTATCCACACCAGCACACACCCATACGCATCAAGGTAGGTAGTTGTCATATACACTCTCGACATCATATCCAAGTAGGTATCAACGAGAAGGGATGAGGAATGGGAGGTAGCCGGGCAGGGGGTTGGATAGTATAGCAACAATGTTCATACAAACGTATATTACATTACGTGTGCTCAAGAACATCCTCAGCCGTCCCGAGTTCTGTTCCGCGAGGGCACCAAGAGCCATACATACAATTTATGCCAACAGCCCTCTAAATCAGAGACTTGTGGTTTGCGATTCGATTTCAACAGCGAACAGGAAGGTATCCGGGCTGCTTCGGGTGCACTGAACACGGATATTACCGTGATCGAGGTCAGTGTTGCAACTAGTTCATATGACAAGTCATTATCTACAAGTGCGAGGCTCATGTATGGTGCCTGAAGAAGGTAAGGCCAGAGTCACATCAAAAGCATACTATCAGTGTAGCATCGCACGTGAAGCAGTGAGAGTCAGGAATTTTTGTGATTTTGGAGAAATGATTTGTTTGGATGGGGGTCTGTAAAAAAAACCCACACATGTTACGTGGTGAGAAACAAATAACCGTCTACACATCTGCACATTTTACCACCACGACCAGGGCACACTACGGACCCATGGAGATGCCGGGGTCTGAACCTTCCAGATGTGGGGAAACCTGATTTTATTTTCATGTAATAACAACATTCGCCGTCTGTACGGCCATTTGCCATAGTCGTCGGTTGTCTGGTGGCGGAGCGTAGGGACGTCGGCATAAACATGGACATGAGACAGCCTAGACTTGGGCGTCGAACACCGGCAACTCGACTGCCCGTCATCGTCATCGTAAAATAACCCTTTTGTTGTTCCAAGCGGCTGGTGGGTATGCTTAGGCACAGGCTAGGAGCTGAGGAGCGAGCTCATCGATTTCGGCCGAACCTAGAAGACGAGGAAGATCGTATGAATAAAGGCACTCTTATTTTAGGACTTGGGCTGTTTTCTTGGAGCTGCGAATCCGCTGCCTCCGAGGCTACCATGAACGTACTTTTGTTTCTTCTCAGCTGGTTTGAGAATCTGCAGATTACTTGTTAGCACATGTTTCGAGGCGTAGCTTGCGTGAGGAAAGTCAAACGTACTTGGAAAGAGCAAAGCAGGCTTTCATCGACGCTCATCATAGCTCCAGCATTATCAAATTCTCCACAATAGTTGGGGGCGCTGAAAAGAGTGACAAGCTGACGCTTCGAGAAGAATTCATAACCATCCTCAACGACCTGGTGGGCACGGCAGATCAAATCCATATCATGCTTCTGCAGGAAACGAGAAACTACATCGGGGCCGAACGTAAACGACACTCCTCGATCGTTCTCACTCCACCCGGTGATGTCTTTATCGGGATCAGACCATAGCAGATCGCACAAGAGGCCACAATCGGGGATCTACAGTTGACGCAAGTTAGTAACCAAGCCAACACGGGTCAAGTAGAAACCACAAGATAGAGGGGTAAGGGCGGCCTACATCTGTTGGTCGCATGACCCTACGAATCTGCTCCATTGAATTTAGATCGGGACTCAAACCACCGTGCATCGTGAAAATCTTCTCATCGATGATGGCGGCGATGGGTAAGCAGTTGAAACAGTCGGTAAAAGTCTTCCACAACTTGATGTTGTACCGACGTTTGCACTCGTCGTAAAACCCGTAGATACGGTTGATAGACGCACATTCGTGGTTGCCTCTCAGAATGAAGAAATTTTCGGGGTACTTGATCTTGTATGCAAGGAGAAGGCAAATAGTCTCAAGGGACTGCTTGCCACGGTCGACATAATCACCAAGGAAGAGGTAGTTTGCTTCCGGGGGGAAGCCGCCGTACTCGAACAGCCGTAGTAGATCGTAGTACTGACCGTGGATGTCACCACAAATCTAGGTAGCGGAAATTAGTCATTAGATGGTGATGTCCGCTCAACGAAGGCCGATTACCTTGATAGGAGCCTCTAGCTCGAGTAAAATTGGCTGGCTAATGAAAATTTCCCTCGCCTTGGTGCACAAGTACCGAATTTCAGCCTCCAAAAGCTGGACCTGTTTACCAGGTCGGCTGCCGCGCACTTCCAAGAGGCGGTCGATGATGGAATCCAGGTCAACGTCGTGTTCCGCCATCGTAATATGATGGTCCTACCAGCCAGGAGGCCCGCGAGGAGAACGAATACCAGGGTATAAAGGCGATGGGATGGGAGGGTGATGATCGGGATCTAGAAAGGAGCGTGGTGGAGCCCAATACCAGGAGATGATGCACTTCTTGGGCTGTAACGATAGCAAGCGTTAGCGGCAGGTCAAGGAAACAGTTTTGGGGATGGTTTTGGTCATTATGGGCAAATACTAATTGTTCTTATTGCCCCTGTGGACGCATCGGCAATGCATGTCTGCGTTGCGGTGCCAGAGGGGGGAGCGGATGATGGTGGGCGGGGAAGGGAGGGGCGAAAGCGCAGCGGATTTTTCAAGGTCTAAAATGTCATAGAAAAACTCACGGTGAAGTGATCTCGCTATGATGGGGGGGAGCTTTCGAGGAGAGAGCTGCCGTCTCAATATGCCACCCAGTCGAGAAATCCAAATGATTGCTTGAGAATCAAGCGTGCGTCCGAGGATATCTCTTTTTGTACAGTGTGCACAATAAATCGTCGCCAAGTCGTGTGAGTGCCGGTTCGGCCGTCGAAAACCTCGTGATGCAGACAATCCAGGGGCAATAATAAATCGTCTTGGGCGGGTATAGAAACGCAAGAAGAATCTGCGTCGTCGAGACGCAGCACCGCGGTAGCCGAGGGACCTGCAAAGGGGAGCGAATGTTACAATGGTGGCTCCTATGCTGGGTTGGGCTCAACCAGGTGGCAGCGACAGCTGACGTCGAAGTCGTGGAGGCCGAGGGATAAAAGATGGGAATGGAGCCAGGTTGGGTACTAGATGAAGAAGGGATAGGAGAAAGATGAAGGAAAAGGGCGGTCCCGTCGCAAGATACGTACGCTGTTCTCTACGGTGGTGCTCTACAGTAGGCGCGGCGGCGTGGCAAACGCGTACCTGTCGCAGTCGTTGATTGTCGTCGTGTTTAGGTCGGCTTCTTCGCCGTCGTCGTCAGGTGTGCAGAGAGTAAGTAGGTATGTGGTGCGTGGATGAAGAGGTGGTGTGGCAGGAGGAGCAAAATCTGCTGGCGCTTCAAAACAATGAACAAAACTTCTTTCAAACGTGTTCCACAATCGAGCTCGACGGGCGGCTGGCTGTGCAGACAGGCGTGAAGGCAGGCAATGGACGATGACAGCAGATGCTTGTCGCGGTAAAAATGGAGATGCGCAGGATGGGAGAGCCTGTAGTGTGTATCACCGGCACGGTTTCGCGGGGTCTCTGTTGAAGGGAGAGAAAAAGACTGGCGGATGGCAGATGGCAGATGGCAGAGGGCAGAGGATGGGCGAGGGAGCGAAGAGGGAAAAGGGTCACGACCCGATTGATTGATTGCTGGATGGATGGAGAACGTCAGAAGCGCTACATGCCTTGTGTGTAGGTAGGTAGGTAGGTAGGGCCTAATCGCACCTAGAGCGCGGTGCCAACTACTTAGTAACTTTAGTGGTAAACAGGAGAACTCAGGCCTGTCTGCCCTGTGCCTACCTACCTACCTACCTACCTGGTACCTACTACATGTACATCAATGATACCTTAGGTATCTGCAGGCGCTGAGAGAGGCTGACAGCGAGGATTGGTGGTACCTCCTATGGCCACTGTAGACCAGCCGTGTAGCACACCATTCCTTTGTTGCTGGGCTACTCATAGAAAGATGCTTGGGCTGCCTAAAGTACATGTAGCTGTCGCGTCCCGTCTTCTTTTAGCGTAGGTCTAGCCCACCAAATAAGTACCCCTAGTCTACCAGTGGGCGTGGTTTTTAGCCCCCATTCTGAATAGTTGTTTCCTCGAGAAGGCGAGATGGGAGGAATAAATGGCTCTGAAAAAGCAGGCAGATATCGAGGCGCTACAAGTGACACAGCACGTACCGGGTATACTACACATATGTTTACAGGAGATACCTAGCTCAGGTACCGAGTAGAGCAACCGTAAGTTGGCGTGTTACCAATGAGACAAGGAAATTAGTAATTAACATGAATTTTTAGAATATGTAAGTAAGGAAGCACCTGTGCATCAGACCATAAAGGCATTATTTAATCACGATAGATAAGGAAAGTTTATTTGCACGTCTTCTATTAGTATAATGCTGCCTGCAATGTTGTGGTGTCATGATCACTCTCAAACCTTCTACATAGAGAGCATTGAAAACGAGGGTCAGTAGTAAGGAACTTACAGAGATGGGTAGGTAGGTAGGTATCTACAACGGGGCTAATTCGGCAGGTAGATAGATACCTAACCACTGTAATACGGGGTCGGCAGGTAGGTACGGAGTCGACCACGCAAGCATTGGACGGGATCCTGAAATCGGGTGCATTGTGAAGATTTACACCCGAGTAACCTCTCTCTCTCTCTCTTCACACCAAGTCTTGGACTACGTAAGTGTACAACATCTGGGCAGGTGCTTGATTCATAACACGAGGCGCCAGGTGTTATTTAAGTTGGCACGTAAACACATACCTATTTAGATATGCAGCTGTTTCTCTTATCATTTTTGAACCTAACAACTCCCTGAACATCGAGACCCGAAACCCCATGATCCAAGTTGCCTATTATACATTTTGCAAGCGTATATTGGCATCCCGCTTCCGTCACGGTAATTTGTAATCCCTGACAGGATTGGACTACGCGCTGCCAGGGGAGTTTCAGGTCTCCTCGTTCCGGATCTTCGGTCATTGGTTGGTTTACACAGCCTTCTTTCCCCCCCTGCACATTCATGCCTATTCTACTTACGGGCACCTATCTCAGTTTCATCAGGTACTAGTGAGTGTATGCTTGACCAGCTCGATAATAATTTGGTTTTTAAGCTTGGCTTATGAGCAACTACAGATTACGGTCTCTCCGCTGTATGTAGGGAATTTTGCTACCTATTGCCGAGATATAAAGTGGCATCCCGGTGTGTGTCGAACTGCGAACTGCGAACTCAGAAATCGCGATACTACAGTATACAAGGGGCACCTAGTAGAAAGTACCAACATACTGGATACTGCTGGTAGTGGCACTACCTCGCTCCACTGCCTGCGCAGGCATAAATAGGTTATTGGAGCGGCTCTAGATGGCTCTGGGTTCTTGCGCCGCTGGGCGATAGTTATACCTACCATGCCATTCAACCGTTAACGGCTCAGTTTCTCGCGCAGTCCCGTCGACAAGCTTAAACGCCTCAAAATGTTCTGGATGCTGTCAGAGCTACACAAGTAGCCTATCTACCCACCCACCCGTGCCCGATACTGCGCGGGGGTAATGCAGAGAAACACGCCAATATCGTTGGTGCCGCCCAGGCTCTTGTCTGCGGCACCTCACCAACCAATACACGTCCCGGGTCTCGCTCCCACGGGATCGACGATGGTCGATGGCCGGGACCTACCGGTGTCCTGTTGATTCTATTGCTGCGATCCTGTTGGGGGTAAGGACAGATTGGCCAGCATCTCTAGCAAGGTTAATGGAGGAATCTATCTGGATACTGCATTTCTGCCTTTTCCTCGGCGAGGTTACTTCCAGCAGGTACTTGGATGTGAAAATCGGCCGTATGCTCATCATATGCCTATCACAAAAGTCACCGAGCTCCGTCTAATCATTTCAGCCACCAATGACACAACCTGTTGGAATCAGAGAGAACGCTATATATTGCAGTAGCTATATCGTGCCGCGAACTCATTAATCCTTAAACAACAGAGAGCAGTTGAGATACTATCCTATCTCCAGGTAACACCTTATGTATATCGCTTGTTATCATTGTTGGTAATCCTACCCAACGAAATAAGTCTATAAATACAATCGCACCGTTGGAATCGGGCGCCGGCTTTGTTAGACACATGACCACGTCCCCTTGGCATAATGCGCAGTTCTCGAGTAGCCTAACAACAAGCCACTTCGATGCCTTACCGCCCCCAGCAGTCGTTGCAACCAGGTATTGGTTCAATCCAACACACGAATCCGGCAAGGCAAGGCTACGTATCATTGTAACAGAGATGTTAGCTACGCCCGTAACCTTGAAAGCGAAGATAATCACCCTCTAGAGCTTTGCCATGGGAATGATCTTAGGGGTTCGAATCCACTAGTTAGGTAATCATGCTCATTCGAGCCAACACCTACCGTCATGATCGTCAGTCGGCACTCAGATTGAGCATCTGATACCAATACCTGAGTGACGTATGTATAAAACGACAAGCCTAGACGAGTCACATTGTGTAGCAAAAGCAGTATTTCTTTCTCAGCTCCACATTCACGTCAGACAATTTCTTTTCCATCTAAGAACAGAGTAGAGAAGAGCTCATAGAGATCTCCATTGTTATGAGGTCAGGTCACATAACCATCATCTCAATGGCATTCTCGTGTCTCAGATGATATCACCGATTGTCTCTTAGTCGCCGGGTTACTTCAACTCATTGACTACGAGCCGAGGGATATGCCTCGTCTACAGCGAGTGGCTTCATCGGAACCACGTCTAGTTGGCACTGACAGGCCCTGATTCTACGTCGATGGTTTCACAGACTGGGTCCTTTACCATGAAAACGTGTCGAAGCTCCGATTGAGTTAGCATCTCCCTTACATCATCCAGGGTGAGAGAAAGAACGCCATTTCTATGACTCGACACTGTGTAGATCATCCGATCACCCCTCCCGCATCTGAGGCACCCCGTAGATTCGCTTACGTCTCGATCCGTCCGGGTCCGGGGGGGGCGAGGATCGCACTAACACTACGGGAACGGGCCCAGTGCAGGAGTTTAAACTCTTTGCCCGGGATGTTTGTTTGACCGTGATGCCACGGCGCTCAACCCCACCACAACGGCATCTAAAATCCAATCTCGATTCCGTTCTTCCCCTCCCGACATCGTGCTTCGTAAATTGTCCGATAAGAGAGATCGAGGTTCTATTTTGAGATATCTGCTTTGCTAGCCGCTCATATACCGACCAACCTAGTCCTACTATTCGATGTTCCGGCGGTTCCTGCTAAGGTCATCTCTATTATAGAGATCATACATGCTGGTTACTTAATGCAGAAAGAGGAATAGCATGCTGATATCACGGTGAATCAAGTGGACTACTTGAACATATCTATTTGAACATATCTATTTGAACATATCTATTTGAACATATCTATTTGAACATATCTATTTGAACATATCTATTTGAACATATCTATTGCGTTTTTGAGACTTAGGCAGGTGGTTCTTGGTAATTAGTATGAAAAGCGTGGCTTTGTCCATACCAAGTATTACGAAACCCGTCGTTCAAGTCATCAAGCCTACACAGTCTGTTTGAACGCGGCTTTCACTAAATCGATCCTTCTCTAAAAGATCGCAGTATCTGGCAGTTTCTGCCAGAATAGAAACCTATTATCCCACGAACCATGCTCCCCCGGTTGGAAGAGCAACGAACCAGAAACCTCGCGCCTAGTACATGGATTTGGTGGCGAATCGAGACAGTCTCGGCCTTATTGAAGATGAGGCACCTCAGCCCTCTCTAATATGAGACATAATGGCAGCCTTGACAGCTAGGGATAGGTAGCCTGATTATAGATAGGGCCCAGCAACAAGGTACTCTTCTACGGCATACTACAAGTGGAAGAGACAGTCCACATATACGCAACACCCAAGGCCTTTCCTAATAGGAGGCACCTGTCATCAGTTTCAGCTATACCTAGGATTAAATTCACTGAGCACATGTTGGTCTCGTATATTCGATATTCTGAACACCGTGAAGAAGAAATTAATCATGCCTAGTGCTGAGGAACAAATTATGCTTTGGAAACCCGATAACTCGGGAACCTATGATAAGAAGTAAATTTAGCGTATTGACTCGAGATCCTAAGGTTTCAAGATCGATCTAGTTGATCTAGAAGACGCTCTCGGCTACTAACACCTCTCTTAACGAGCCTTAACCTAACTAAGAAGCGCTGCATACCAAGAATGCGATTGAAACCAATGTACACTAGAACAATAAAAATGAAGCCGCGGCTATAACTCCAACGATTACTTGTTCCATTTGTGCTATAAACTTCAAAGCCAAAACCGTTGATCGGGGTGCTCTAAGCCCATCCATACCGTCGTTATCAACGATAAAAACGCCAACGCCTTGGAAACTTCTTCCTACTGGATATAGGCAAGATCTTAACGCATACCTGTCTTAACCCTACCGGAACGCCAGACCCCGTTGCTCCCTTAACCGAATCGAGGCATTGTGAACTGTTCCGTACGCACCTAGCATTACAAAGCTGACTAATGTCACAATACAAAGCAGGGGAAGATCTCAACCTTCCTAAGCAGTATAATACATAACAAAAAATGACTCGTAATGGGCCTGTCAAGCCCGTGGTCAACGTCTCCTATACGTTGCCTTGCGTTTCTTGGGTTTCGATGGCTTCTTCGTGGGACTTATGTGGTTAGTTCCATCGACGATTGGGGTCGTATCTGCTGGTGAAGCTGTGATGCTCTCGTTAATCTCGACACCGAGCCCTTTAAGCTCATCGTCATCGATCTCCGTGAGCTCCTCACTAAGGCTTCGCATCACATTTCTTCCGTTCCATTGTTCTTGGGCGGCAGATGTGCCCTCTGGTTCGAATTCTTGGAGGTACCAGAGGACACCGCCGTTGGTAAGGGTGTCTATCGGCTGCCCTCCCAAGCTACCATTTGATTGTGGGGGGGTAGGGGGCGCGGGTTGAGAAGTGGTTGACACCCCGATGTAGCCATTTGTCGCTGGTGGTGTATTGATAGATTGCGCGTCAGTCGTACCACCCATATCAGGCTTCATCTCTGCCGCGCCGGCGCCTGAATCTAGTACCGGGGTAGCATCCGTTGTCGCTTGCGTGGCTTCGAATTGACTACCCCCCTCGATTAACGATGTATCGACTTCTATGTTGCCATCTGTTGCTGTGGCCTGGTTGGTGTCTACCATCGTAATGTCCTCACTTTCATCCCCGGCTGTTACAATGTGATGATTTGTCCCACTAACGGCAATGACCGTAGCCGATGAGTCCACCATGATAACGTCTTGGCTTTTCTCTCCCTCACCATCAACCTCGACAACAGCAGGTTTAGGGTGATATTCAAGGCTTGATTCTATCATGAGCTCAAGTTCCAGCTTGAGGTTTTCAAACGATCGATGATTTGCATCGGCCTCTAGACGCAACGCCGTCTCCAGCTGTGGTTGGACAGCTTTCAGTATCCTCTTGCCAAGCTTCTTACGATCGCGATAGTCAGAAAAGTCCGTTTTGCTGGACACTGCGAGACCGAGCGATGAGTTTTGTGGTGTCTCAACAACTGTATCTGGTTCGGTATTAATCCCTGTATGTATCACATTGCACAGATCACGGGCGAGGGTGAGGGTTGTTGTGTAGTATCTTTGATCGATACGAGATGAGAGAGGTAGTAAGTTGTCATAGAAAAGGTTCTTGTCGAGTCTGCTCTGCCGTTAGCTGAATGTCTCGATAGAATGTTGCCGTGAGACTTACGCAATAGCCTTCTCAATAACCGGCGGCAGAAGTTTATGGACGGGAAAGTAGCAGGTATCGACAAAATCACGCTCCATCTCAGCAGCATCTAGCTTGCTTTGCTCCCTGTCCACGATCTCCTGAGAAAGAGCCTTGAGCTGTTCAAGGTCCTTCAAGAGCATTTCAGCAAACTCTATTCTCCTAGTTAGTCTAGCCTTGCCACTGGACCCCATAGCTGCAAAATTGCGACGAGTCAATTCCATGGATGAGAAGGTCTCCATCTGGAGCTGTAATCGCTTCAGAAGGGCGGCACCCCGACGCATCTCTCGTTTCAGAGTCCAGTAGCGACAGGCATCCGCCACGAATTCTTTCCGCTTCAATAAAGGGAATCGTTGGAGGGATGAGTCGACGATATCGAAGACTGCTTGGGGAATGACAGGCGCCCCAGAAGGAAGCTTCCATATTGACTTCCCTTGCAGGCCTTTCTTGTCCCCTAGGGCAGCCGAAAGCTTAGCGCCGGTAATCTGTGATTCATCTGGTGGGTGATCAGTAATTAGGTGACGGTGTGAAGCTGCCATTTCCATTGCGGACGCCTGGTTATTAGCCCACATCCGGCCACGCATGGTTTTTTTGTAGAACTTCTTCGCTCTCTTAGTCGCTTGAACTACATCATTCTCCTTTGCGTATTCTGATGGACAATGCTTATCGCACAAGGCTTTCAGATTAGTGCTACCATCAAGAACGTCTAGAGCGCCGGAACTGTTCTTCATCCGCAGGAATAGACGCGCACGCCGAGCACAGGTAACATGGAAAGCGGAGTAACAAGATTTGTTGCCACACTGGATGCAGGCGCCCATCTGCTGATTACAGATATAGCACTGCAACTTCCATCGGCTCTTGGGTACTTTGTCCACGTCCATGACAGGCTCCATGAATGTATGGTTGCCAAGGCTCACCTCCGGTATCCACATGGCACATAGAAGATGTGCCCATTTAGAGGAGTTTGTTTGTTTAAAGGCACCATCGGAGTTGGGGCAGAATATACATGTCTATGTAGGTTTAGTCAGCATGGATATATAAGTTGGAAGGGATATGTGACTTACAGGAACGCCACGCCCAATTAATTGGCATTTTCGACATAACCATTGGCCTTCTGGGATAAATGGAACACCATAGCATTCCTGGTGGACCGCTAAATCGCATCCGTCGCAGAACACGATAGCGTTGGTATTCTCACAGTCCCCATCATCACAGATTGCACATTTGCTATCTTGCTCTTCACCGGGCTGGGGGTCGCCACTAACGGCCGCTGCTGAGCTTGAGCGAGGTCTATGGGTCTGTGGTGGCTTCGGATTTGGCTTCGGTATTCTCTTCTCCAAGGCGTGCCATTCCTTCTCGATCTTGGTAATAGTTAGTTCGAATAATTCGCGAGAGACTAGGTTCCAATTTTGGCTCTTGCGATGTGCATTGTAAGCCTCTAGCCACATGTCGTCCTGCTCATCCATATCATATTCTACGCGTCCTGAGTTGTTTATAGGGGGATGTAGCGCCTCGCGCTCGGCTCTAGAACCAGCTGCGATATCATAGTCATCCTCGACGCTCCCGTCGGTGGCTTTTATTAGCCGGCGCTCAGGTCGAATATAATTGTCGCTTTCTTGATACCCTATATTCATCATAGCTTTATCGACATATCGTGCCTGGCCGAACGTCTTACTCTCGAAGAGTAAGATGCGATCTGTTTTTCGATACGATGGCTGTTTGAGATCAAGCTTCTCCTTGTTGTTCTGGCCGTGAATGGGCAGAGGAATAGGAGTACT
This sequence comes from Xylaria sp. MSU_SB201401, assembly GCA_002288965.1. Classification (NCBI taxonomy): domain Eukaryota; kingdom Fungi; phylum Ascomycota; class Sordariomycetes; order Xylariales; family Xylariaceae; genus Xylaria; species Xylaria sp. MSU_SB201401. The sequence goes on from NPFG01000023.1 coordinate 196,960, forward strand.
GGGTGCTGGCATTGTGTCACCAGCACGTGTAGCATACATTGACTGCCGTGCGCCTCGTCGCCTAGTCGGGGTTGTAGCTACGATGTTTTGGGAGTTGGACATGACACCGTTTGCTTGGATGTTAGGAGAAGCACCGTTTGGATCTTTAGAAGGGCTTCCAGTATCATTGAAATCTCCAAAAGCAGCCTTTCCAGATGGCGTCTCAGGCATTGGCTTGGCAGTGCCGTCGACATCTTCGGCATGAAACAGCATAAACGTGGCTTCGATATCTAAGTTTGGATGGAACTCTTCCCAGCCTCGCTCTTCCCGCGGCTTGTAGCCTTCGCTTTGCACAACGGCGGCTGCAACGGCGGCAGCTGAGCTTATTTGAATCTCGTCGTCTTCTTCTTCAACGCGGGTGGAAGTTCGAATACGGGTACTTCGTTCACGCCGCGGGGGGTATAGGGGAGGGGAAGCAGCGCTGTTGGGAATGCTAGGGCGGGTCCGGGGGCGGGGACCGGTTGTTGCAATGGCATCCATTGAGTCTTCTTCGCTTTTGTCCAGAAACCGTCCACCGCCGCCGGGGCCACCCGGTACATATCGGCGTCTTTTTGGAGGAGGCTCAGTGGCGGCCACGATGCTAGAAGGGCGAGCGCGTCGCGATGTGGAGGTGTTGTCTGACTGGCGAGCCCTTTGGCGCGCCGAAGAGGCCGCCCTTGGCGTCCGCGGGCTGGGAGCCATGGTCCTGGGCTTTGGTCTACTGCGAAAGAGCGACGAAAGAGCTAGACAGACGTCGGCGGAGGACGTAATCAGCGCGTCGCAGGGGTTGGTGCGAGGGGCTCGAGATGTGGCGGGCGGCGGCAACAAGGCATTTGACAGAGTAAAATGGGTTGGCGAGGATGAGTTTGCGTGGCCGAAGTGCGGTTTGTGCGGCCTTTGCCGGTCATTCGTGCAGAAGCTCGGGGGAAGGTGTGAAATTAGACTCTGGAACGCGGTCGTGGTGGACGTGATGTAGTCGTTGAGGTGCGATGGCACTGGGGAAAGCCACAGTACGAGTTATGTAATCAACGGCCCCACTTGCCCAATCGAAGTCTATATCTCCGCTTTTCCCACTCCACTTCGGGGACCCTGCGAGTAGGTACCCCTCAGGGGTTTGCGCGTTGTCTGGCTAGGTACCGGCTTAGCAGGTAACCCTCCAAAACAGGCGGCTATTACGACCCCCAAGATAGCCCTGACACCGCTATAACAGTATTGGCTGTAGTGCGTCCGAGTAGGTACCTTTCTGCTCGCCCATCTAGGTAGGTATTGGCTGAATTGAAGTATTGATTAACGCACACAACTGCATGTTTCGTCTGGATTTGAACATTCACTATGAAATGACGCGACTGTTCTCCATAGCAGTACCAAGTAAGACTTAGGTTTATGGGTGCTGACTATCGTAAGCATCTTAATAGCTCACTACCTCCTACTCAACATAATCCAGGGTAGGTGTGCTATTTATTACCACCTACTCCAACGCATCCTGCATATTGAGCTTGTGCCTTGCATGCTTCTTCTGTCAAACCCCAGTTGCGGATTATAAATATACACCTACTTTGATGTACAATATGATTTCTACTCGATTCTCATTAATTTCTAGATAAGTATAGATTGGGCTCTGTTTTTATCGATATTTGTATACAAGGTGTACCTCTGATTGCGAGATGCTAAGTGTCGACAGACCAGTACAAGAGAAGTAATCCGTTTGGCATTACATCTAGCACTGATTCGACGAACGAATTGTGTTTCTCTAGATCTATTCTGACATTCCTAGATTTGATCGACACCGAGCCCTTTCTCCCTACCCATGGGAATACGGCGGGGACATTTCGTATCGCAAATCACTGTATACATATAAACGGCCCTCGGCCCTAGTATCTCGGGCGAACTATCTACTATCTAAGTTGACTGGGGCCGTGAATTCGAGGAAGGATTGCGATACTCGTGCGCGCCAATCAGAGGTTGTGCGCATTACGGCATATGGACATTAGCCAAAACGGTGAACGGTGGGGTGTCGACTAAAATATATTGGGACCTAGACTCAGCCCTACGAGAAGCACGCGTTTGGAGGACCATTGACTGATGACCGAATCGGCCGGCCTACCTCATTGGGGAGGTTCTTGGTTGCCGCATTGGCCGCCCGTAATCTCGGACCGGCTCCCGCAATCTTGATGGGCGGTATCTGTGGCGAAAAGAAATGACCACCTACCCAATCAACCGTGTTCCTAGCCTGGTCATCATAGCTAGCATCGTCATGTTCCAATTATGTGCGCTGTTACGGACCTCTTTATATACGTGACCACCTCTCAGGAGACTGAGCTTGAGGTGAGCTTAGCAAGGCGCTCAACGTTGATTCTAATCGCCCGTAATTCATCGCACATCTGAGCACCCCACTGCCTAGGCAGTTACCTAGGTAGTTGGATGGAGGACTCGATTAATGTCGTACTCTATCGCTAACCCCGCAATCATAAGACGATCGGTGCCCTGCCCTGTAATCGCTACTCCATTCTGATACCACCCCTTTTTATTGTGTTGATTGTAATCGCCCAATCCTCGCTTGAAGATAGGTACTTCCATCCATGCAAGCCGAGCGATAGGCCGCTTAGGTTTATCGACAGAGTCAGTATCATCTGTTGGTTGACAACCGATTTTTATTTTCCCCAGCGGAGTTGCCACCGTATAAGAGAAAAGGTATCCTTCTCATCATTTGTTTTGAGACCTCATCTAATATCACCATTGCTTTCTCGTACGGCGTTGACAGAGTAACATTTTGCTAATCTGACTATTCGATACATAAATAGGTAGTTAGCTAAGAGAGATCTGTTTAATGGCATCACCGATCAGTGCTGGATTTCGCGCACCACGCTCTTACAAGCCCTATTATATTCCTTCCGACCATTCTATTAGAGATTCAATTCTTAGTAAGCTTATGTATGCGAATATCAGAGTCCAATTAGCGAGTTTTCGCCCAGATTGCCGATCTCATTACAGGTCAACTATTTCGTACACGCATGGAGATCACTTACTGAAGAGGTGGAATATTTCACAAACAAGAGTGTTCTAGCTGGTGACGTACATATGAAGCCGTTCTTTCGCTTGAGTATTACCAATGTGTGCATGTCCAGGACAATTGCCCTCTATCCTCTCATTCATAGTTGATTAACACTTGAGATACAAATAAGCACACCAGACTGAGGACGGAGGATAGCATAGCCCAGTTATTCGGAACTCTGCATTATCAATCGCCCTGTACGGACCAGTGTGCCAGTTTCATGCCGGCCAGGCATGTTAGTCGCCTTTCAAATTGCTTCCGATGCTACTATTTCCTGCGTGTCTAGATCCAAGGATGTAGCCATCCATAAAAACCGCCTTAAGGTGATTGGCTACTTATCAGTACGACTTTCTAACCCTACACCGCCGGCTTTGCACCTTGGCGAACATGGCAGACTATTCAGGCGATAGCATAGACAAGGCAATCGACACCGCGCACATATTTAACAGGCTCCTTGATGAATCTCGATTAGATACGTGTTCCTCTACAGTAGTGCAAGTGTAAATACTCAGGCTGAATCAGAGGCAATCTCTCCATCGTGCTTGAAATTACGAATGTATAGTTAAATGCAAAGGACATGGTACTACTGATATTTTCTTTTAATTATACCGGTATGTCTCGAACAACTGGGTATGCTCAGATGGTGCCGGCGTAAACACACCCCTAGACAACCCCGAGAGCGTATCTGACCAGAGAGAGCGAGTCTTCGATTAAGACTCAACCAAACTTAGAGTTCTAGCCCGTTTATTAACTGCTTATGGACTTGCCTTGCACGTCTCGTTTGCCCATGGGCGTACATCTTCTCTCATACTCACTCATTCATGGACCAGTAAGTTACACCAGTCGAAGTTTCAAGGAGAGCTGTGGTACAAAGATTAGCAAAGGGACTCAAGCACCATCACCGTTTACTTTAGCATTCAATAGTAAGATACTCACTATTTAGGAACATGAGTGACACACAAAGCTGAAAATCGAATGGCGGATTAATTGTATCCGTCCATAACATTCCTCAGCCTACCACTTAGTAGAAAATGGTTTACTCCCTCATTTGGATATGCGCATGTGTAGGTGACCCTGTACATGATATTCATTCTATAATAGTAGCTTCTATCAAATAAGCTAGCCGTAATATCATGATAGAAATCAGTGCTACAAATTGACTACGCAGAAATATACACCAATTTAACCCACACAATCATATACGAGATTAATATCCAAATCTTCTAACTTCCAAGATACCTTATTGAACTCTGCGTGGTCCTCTGATACCTACCTCTTCCACCCAAACAAACCGAGCGCCTGACTTTCGTCACCTAAAACAGCTTCCAGCCCTACACCCACTAGCCATTATCACAAGACCGAGAGGCAGTCACGATGTTGTAAGGTAACAGAGAAGACACCTATATATCGCCACAGCATGGCCCGTTGAACGTTTGAATATGATGGCGTGCAACGAAAGCAGGAAAGAACAGAACAAGAAATATTCGATCAACGAGGAAATCAAACCCTCAGTCTTCAACGACGCCGAGTAAGGGTGTTCAACACCGCGGTAACTCTACTACGCTTCGCTGGACCGTACCAGCTCAGTGAATACTACTCATGCTAACGCTAAGCTATAGCACGCGAGAGTAAGTTAAGACAGAAATATACTTATATATTGTGGTAAGTTGTTAGCGGGTAACGTTAATATTTCATATTTTCTCTAGGGGAATATCTGGTGAAGGGCCAGCTTCGTAGCTTGAGTATTATTTCTAGTCTCCCGGTCTCGTACACCATTTTGACTACAACTGATCTGACGCCCATCTCTCTTCCTTCCCTTTTAATATAGAAAATATAGACACACATACAGAAAATATCCCATAAATATCTGCTTCATAGAGATACATATTAGTGTTGGGGTGGGTGAGATCGCCGTATGTCGAGGAGATTATGTATCGTAGTAAGTTGATATTCGATCAAAAGGCCTACCTGGGTATTAGCAAGTCGGGTTCAACTCCTGACGGCGCTAGCCGTCCTCGCCACATAAATCAACTATTCACGCAAGGGACATGACGACCATATAGGAGGTCGCTTTGCCGGTATAATTTGAAACTGACACACCCATACTAACAACACCAGCCAGTAGGTGCTTGCGTTGATCGGTATACCCTAATGTAGGTACTCAAGTAGGCATGACACTGTATTAGATCATAATTGGCATATCACGAGTGACGAACTCGTATCTAAGTAGCGACCAAGTCGAAGACATTTGTTGAGGAATGGAGAATATATTCTTTTGCACAACCATCATCTCTATTAATGGAAGTGGTCCTCTTTCTACTCTTATCCTCAGAACACCTGGCCCTGTGTAAATGCAAAAGAGCGCAACCGTCCCACGCATCTCTCATGTCGTCGTGTGCTGAGAACCAGAACAGACTGCGTTACCTAGAATCCGGGAAGATCCAAATAGAGATATAAAAAAAGACCACCGCTGGGAATCTCGAAAAAAAAAAAATCATATTCGATCAAATCTAGACAACACCTATGCAGACATTCGGACGACAGGCAGACAGTTTGAACAAGCCCAGCAGGCCAACTGTTCAATATAAACTTTCCGTCAAATTTATCTCAGCTCGTTCTGGGACACCAAACTTCTCTAGGTACCGACAACTTTGTGAGAGTTAAAATGTAAAGCTTGTCATTTTTGTTCGATCGTGCTTGGGTTTTTTTGTAATAGGTATGCGTTGAAAAATGTTCGAGTGCAAATCAAACCCCTTGGTCGTGACGACTCGCAAATGCAATCATGCAATGAGATGATGCCCAACCTCTCCGTTAAACGCCAAACGCTATGCTCCGATAAATAATTAAACAGGATGAAGATTTAATGCAACACGGAGAGAAACTGCCTCTGTCTAAAATAGACAGGCTTGGGTTTTCGAGCAACTTCGCCAAAAGAAGTAGAATAGAACCAAAACGCCGAACAGCTCCGAAATCAAGACATGCTCGCTGCGATGAGTATTGCGATATGTCATCAAACCAACGTACCACCGCTATGAATGACCGGAGTACTTGGTATCCGTGACGTTCCAGGGCCGGAATGAATTGGGGAAGTTGGTCCAAATTCGGTGCTAATGAAAGCTGGACGCGAGGCATCCCAATTCTCCTCATCTAGAGCACTGAGATAGCCATTGCCGACTTTATCTCGCAATGCTTCAATCTTTTGCTTGTAGAGTTCTCCACCAGCATTCCAATCTTCCAAGTCACCCCATGGATGCCGTGGTTCCAGTGTATTGGATGGTGGCGCTGGCTTCGAGACACAGCTGGCGTCGATGGGTGACACTCCATATAAACTAACCGTCGCAGAAGCGGTCGATTCCCCTAGGACCTTGACGGGTAACTCCTGCTTTTCAGGGGTTTGCGATATACGATAATTGTTTTGAGGGCTAGCGGGGATAGCTTTCGCATCCGATGCAATTTCACCAATATCAGACTGTGGGCCTATAGCTGTCGCACGTTCATTCATTGCAAGATCAACAATACGTCGTTTGGGGGTACGGCGTCTGCGTGTGGAAGACGTATTTATCTCACTCGTGACAGCTTTTGGTATTGGGCGAGCTGGCCTTTCTTTTCGTAGTACAGTCGGTTGTCTCGGGCTATCGTAGATGATAGTTGGTTTGCTAACGTCGACCACAGGCAGTTCGGGTACCAGGGGCTTTACAACAGGAACCGCAGGTGGGATAGCAACACGGTCTACGAGGTACTTTCTCTCCGCTGACGTGGGGCCGGAGGCATCTATTATAATATCCTCTGTGAACCCTGGGGTCTCACGGAAGAGGTTGAAGATCGTAATGCGGTAATCCCGATGTGTTCGTGTGAAAGGGTTTCCTTCAACCCAAATCTCGCGGATGTCTGGTATACCAGTGAGGCGAGCAATCTCCATGGGATCCGTCAGACGATTGTCTCGCAGATCGAGCCGCTCTAAGGGATAAAGCTTTTCGATCCCAGCAATAGACGAAAGACGATTACACCGCAGATTCAGCGCGCTAATAGCGGGTAGAGGGTTTCGCAGGAGAGAATGCAAAGAATCAATCATACAATGTGAGAGGTTCAATGCTCGAAGCGCTGTCAGTGTAGCTAAGCTGTCAGGTATCTGAGTGAACAGATTTGTAGACAAGTCCAAAGAGTTAAGGGTGTTAGCTAGCGGCATTAAGCTTGCTGCGGGCATGACTGTCAGCGAGTTGTCCGCCAGACTTAGATGCTTCAAGAATCGCCATTTTGAAGTAGGCAGAATGCCCGCAGTAAGAAGATTTGAAGCACTGTTTCTCGGGTTATGCCAAGAATCAGATAGACTGGAATGAGAGCTTCCAGATCCGGAACGTTTGACTTTGTGCAGACTTCTCGTATTCGTGGATTGGTGACGGGAGCTGGCTGGACGTCTTGGAGAATGGCTTCGCGGCCGAGTGGGCTGCTGAGTCGCCCCCGAGTCCTCGGCTTCTATCTGAGCAACTGACGCACGGCGGCTACCATGTGGTGACAGACTCTCGACCGACTCGTTTCCAATGGAGCCCACATTCAAATCGGCAACTGTGTTCCGGCGTCCAGGGGCAGTGGAGGCCAAGCTGGGTCGACGCAACTCAGCATCAGTTGGGCTACGCTTTGGACTAGAGGCATGAGCGTAGGCGCCAGTGGGCGTAGTCTGGGCTTTCGCCGAACGCCGCCGTCTCTTGTCCATGTCATCCAAGACAATATCAATCAGTATGTCAGCTGGGTCTTCAATACCTGCATTCTTAAGGGTTAGAGAGCGGATCTGCTCCGCGGCCCGATCCCATCCAAAGAATTGTCGGAAATCTATGCCGCTGACTTCAAGAGCCTGAAGATTCTTGAAGACGTAGAGGGGAACAGCTGAGTCAAACGGGAACTCCTCGTATCCCCGGATCAACTTCGCACGCCAGTCTGGCGCCAACCGCAAACATGGTATCTTGGTAAATGCGGAGTAAAGGTATTTCAGATCAGCTTGAAGGGCAGCTTTCTGCTTTTCGTTGCGGGCGGCGGCTATGCTCGACCCAATGCTGAGACTACTCCATAAGGCAGACATACCAGACATGACGCTCCGGATGCTTGAGACTGATCTTATCGAGACCGCATCGGATCCTCGACTCTTGGTACGTTGAGATGGACTCAAGAATGAAACATAATTTGCCGATGTAGTGCTATCGTGTAAATTCTCCAGGCGCACTTTCATAGGACCTACATTGATGCCTAAATCCTCGAATCGGGACAACAAGTAAAAGAGGTGATGAGGAGTAAGAGCAAGCCTAGTTGATTTCGGGCTATGGGATGCGAAGTTCAGGGACCCCAGAGATAAAGCGTTGGCTAGAGCGCTGGATGTTGACGCGGATGTAGAAGGTCGTTCTGGGAGAGGAAGGGAGGTCGTGGATTGTGTGGTTTGAATATTAGATACGCTCTGGCTGGGACCATGTCGAGGCCGTCTTTGCATCTGTAGGGCATTGGCCAACGCCTTCTCGTGTGTACGCACAAAAGTGGTCAGTTGCTGTGAAGCATTAGTATCTTGTCCCAAAATTCCGCATCTCTAAGGCATACCTTGACAAAAAACTCCCCGTCTTCAGAATCCATTTTGAAGACTATTTATGCATGAGAGGTTGGTGGAGTTTTGAGAATCTATATCGAGATGGCGACCGAGACTCGAGAGGCTCTCGAGAATGTTTTGGAGGATGCGGTTCGACAATTATACCTAATGTATCTTCCCAGAGGTCTGATCGGTCGACTGTGAATACAGCAATACTGCGAGAGAGTAGTTAGCGTTGATATACTAAAAGAGCTGATGTTTCAAGTTTGAGTCGCTCTGTCGCCGCTCAACCGGGCTGAAGCCCAGATCGAGATGGCCTAGAAGGCTGGATGCGAGGAAACAAAGTGATATTCGACTTTGAAACACGCGATAGAGGGGACATGGGCTGATCATGACTCGCAGGGAGTCAACAGGCCAAACGGGCGACTCGTTCACATGGAATGGTTCGAGTCAGGCGGCGGGGGAGCGAGGCGGAATTAGCAATGACTTAGGCAACAACAAGCCCTCAATGTGAGCCCGCAGAATATCTTGACCATGTAGACACAATCACGTACAAATACTCGAGCAGGCAGAGTATAGCGGCGGAGCAAGGCGATCAAATGGCACACACGTAGTTCACGACTTCGAGAAGGTAAACAGCGAGAACGACACGGGCGGAGGCATGTTTGCCGGAGGGATAAAATTGATATGCTAGCCAGCGACGTTATAGAGATATAGACAAAAGGCAGCAATTAAAAAAAAAATGTAAAAATAGCATACCTATTATTATACGACACCGGATATCTGATCTCTTTGCTCGTCGAGATGGGCGCCGTAGGCGAACACTCAACCAAGGCTCCAAAGGGCACAGGCAAGCGTTCGGGGAGGGGCGAACGGCGGAGAGGAAGAGAGGAAGAGAGATGGAGAGCGAGTCAGGGGAGAGAAGACGAGGCTATCCCCAAACCTCGACGTATCGCACGGCACGCACGACGACGTGGTGATGGCGTGGGAATGTGTGAACCTGGAAAAAAAAAGGTCGTAGGAAACCGGAGGGACAGGAATCTCGGAGAGCCAGGCCGCGACCCAGCGTCAGTTATACCAAACGGGCTGGGGTCATGGTAAAGTCACACAGCCTTTTGGGTGCTAGGAGAATGGGACTTCAGCGCGGGGCCCACCCTGTGGGAATATAAAAGAGATGCCAAGCTCGAAAGGGTCAGGATGAGAAGGAATATGATCAAGGATATGGTTAGATCGGCACCATGGAAGACTTTGAAGAGGGTCTGAGAGGGTGCTGTGGGAGGGCCCTGTGGGAGGGCCGTAGTGGCATGGTGTGGATGCGACTAATCCGACATTGCATCGGCGCAGAGAGGTATCTGGGTGTACTGTACGCCCGCTGCACTAGCGCCAACTCAGGCACCTGGGCACCCTGTAGTGCGCAGGTTACAGGGCACAATTACAGACTCGTCACCCGTTCTAATGTGCTGAACTGTACTTTGTAGTACCTGCCCTGTTATTCTGCGCCTGCTCGGGCGGCATGCAGAAACAGTGGATGCCAGTGTAATTACTTACGTATCTGGGGAGAGGTATCGAGGTATCTATAGGCATCCCCCCCTACTGCACGATATGACGATGTTTCGGTCGAGGTACATGCTGCTAGGCCCGTGTAAGTGGAAGAAGTAGACTAAATGAGCGGCCAAAATGTCTCTACCTACCTTGCTTCATGCACCACAGGCCTCTTACAAGCAGGACAAATACACAGGATAGGGGTAAGCGCCTGGTTGCACTCCCTTTTACACCCTTTTCATCGCCTACTTTTTTTTTTCTTGTTGATATTTTCTTCACAGTGCGCTTTTCAGTTCGTGGGACATGGAATACCAGGGACATGGTTGGTCATGGATGGTTACTGGCAGTGGTCATACACTGAGAGATTATCAGTAGCCTACCGACTTAGTAGATATTTTAGCTGGGCCCGCCTGGTCACCTGAACCATGGAAGGAAGCGATAAGATGGCGCGAGATACATATTAGATCCCAGCATGACTACACATTCACTAGAGATGAGAAACATACAGCACTGACCTTTTTCATGATAGACAATAGCTAGTGTATATTGAAGGTGCTGGGTTTGTAACCATGTGGACTAGTCCAGCATCCAGCTCGTCAATGACTGTTCTCGTCTTGGTTTCCCACTTCGGATTCGTCATAGGCGTGCATTGAGCGACGAATCGATGCCATTCCATGACCGCTGAATTCCTTATTGGGAGGGATGGAGATATTGATTTGAAAACCTAGTGGAGAGCGGCGCAAGATTGGTCGCATACAGTAGCGTGGCCAGGTATAAATAAGTTCTGCTACAAGGACTTAAGTAGCCTACGTTGATATTGTCCTCAGACCGAAGAGCAAACCCTACCGAGTTTATGATAATACTACCTACTAACAGATTTGAGACGCCCAATAGGTATATCCAACCTAGCGACCGGGCTCTTCTTAGCTGTGTTCCTAGACAATGTCCTCGAGAATGAGCATCAGTAAATATTTCTAAATATCTTCGAACACACATACATATATCACCTACCTACCTTACTGTAGTAGTAGGTAGGTAGGTAGGTATCTACACATACGGATGGAGGCCGCCATAAATCCTTGGGGTAACAGATTGGCGGCAAAGCGTCAGATGCCTTCGTCCGCCAAGACCCGCGGCCGACCAATCAACCAACCACTCAAGCCGATCAGCTGCAACTCTAGCCAATGATTGCGTGCTGTCCTGCTGCATCAGGTGTGCAGTGGTAACCTGCATTCGCCATCCACCATTTTGCATCACGTATCCGTCGGCATGTCAAAAGACGCCGGGTATGCATCACATACATGGACGTTGAGACGCAGTCGACTGGCGCTGGGCGTTCTGTGGCCCCTACAAGTATGTTCGAGAGGAATGAGGCGGCTATTTGGCACTTGGGTCAATATATCGTGTTGACATCGTCAGAACAATGTTCACTTCTACATTCTCCCGTCCCGCAATGCGCCGACCGTCATAAACACCAACTTGAGTTGCAAAAAACCCCCCTAACCTATAGGCATTATAACACCATCTTCTTCTCCAACCCGGAAGATCGGCAACATCCCAACTAACGCCTTTTTGACTGGGTGTAATGAAGAATCGTACGGCTTTAACCTTGCTGCTTCTTGTGTTTGTTAGTTTCCAAGCCGCTATGTTTGCGGCGTTTCCCGAGTGTCGGTCGTAACCCGCCCATCTATACAGCTTGAAACAAGTCCCTAGCGACCTTACATAGCCTTGCTTGAATCAGCGCATTCCATACCCCATCGAAGTAAACGTCTACGCCGCACCGGTCGCCAACCGGACCTAAGAACGATACGTTCTCCATGGTCGGCGGCGTTTCATGAGCCGCTAGCGCCGAGCACGTCCAGAAACAACTTCCAAGATCACCCGTAGTGTGCAGAACTCACGTACGCCCATTGCCGTATTTACTCCCTAAAACTTTGGAGATGGGCAGATACTCTGACGATCATGCGCATCATCTGTTCCGGTTCAAAACCTAGTACTGGTCCCGTGACGGTTCGCCAACTCTTCACCGCTCACAATCCACCATCCTAGAGCCTCTATGACATGAGGTTGGCCTCATGTCATTGCCTTAGTTTTTGTAGTGCACTCTGTAATGTTTGTTTTGTATTTGATTTTTGTCTTGGAAATATCAAGCGTTAGACGAGGGGCTGAGGGGTCGTTAGCATCGTGGACCGCGACCGGATATTACAACTCCATCACGGTGGCCGGTGGTCTTTGCTGAATGGTCAGGTTAAAATTACGATACAATCGTAGCGCAAGCCAGGGAAGTACTGTAGTTACTGGCTGGGACCTACCTAGTACAATAGCATCACCTAACCCCTAACAAATCCGGCCCACCTGCAGTGGCCGTAGATGCACCCTGGGTTGGGCGTAATCCACTTCTATACTTCTAAGTACTTAGGTACCTACCTACCTTTATATAAAGTCACCTTCGGGTGCCAGCGTCGCTTGCGCGCCGAGAGGACCACAAGTTCTACCCCTTTTAAATTCATTGACTTCCGGGGGAATACGCTCCACGCCGACCCCCACTCCAGAAAGAGAGTAAATAAAATCCTATCTTGGTTCGCCGCTCTCGCCCTTCGGGGCTCACGAGGCCCTTATAAGTAGGTATTTGTAGTAGAAGCACGGGTACTAAAGTGGCGTAAGTGGCATAGGTGGGCCCTTACCCAATTAGGTAAAGTTACGGCCACTCTAGGCTGCATCTACGGCCACTGCAGGTGGACCGGCCCTTCAGCCGGGCGTATGAGTCCCTGTACCGTATCTACCTAGGCGGGAAACCCCATCTAAAGATCCCAGGCACTACCCTGGAGAACAAGGGTTCACGGCTCCAGCGAACCAATCACCAAGAGCCCTGTCACCTTGACGAACTATCACTCTGCAACTCGGTGTCTGTGCACCCACTACAACGGAACTCAACGTTCTTTTTGATATTTGCGCCGTTGGCTTGCCCGTTGCCCAATTATAATGTAACGCCATTATGGACCGTCGCACTATTGGCTTAGCTGTCAACTCTCATTAAGACGCAGCCAGCCAATTAACTGTTTGTCAAGGACTTGTGGCTGGTAATTCAAGACAATTAAGAGGCAGTTACTTAGTTCTGCGCAGCACTCGCTCAAACAATTTCCACCTAGATACACTCACAACTCGCAGTACTGCAGCAGTGTAAGTGTTATTAATGGTCTTATTACTGCCCCATGACTGCTCATAGTGCTGGTGATATAGGGTTCTCCATGCAGCGTATGTATCCAACAACAACATTGCTGCTAGCAGATAAAAGCCTCGGACACCACTCGGGCTGTTAGGCAAAGGATCTTCATAGAAAGTCTCCTAATCTTCCCAGACGTCAGATCTGGCGTGATGCAGGACCCTTTCTGCCTCTCGACTCACCCAACCCGCGAGTCCATCTGTACCACCCATTTCGTCATAACTCCACAGGCCGTGTTGACGACGGCCGCTGTGATTGGGAACGCACGGGTGGCTCACAGATGGATCCTTGCTGTGCTAGGCAGCTCCTGGGCTAATCATCTTGGTGGTCTTCCATCTAGCGCATGGTAGCGGATAAATAAAGGTATGGACGCTACTCATATTACCTACACGAGATACCCCGCCATCCGACCTTCTCGTCGTTTACCGTACACATATGTTTCAGAATCGTAGTGCTGCCCATCTTTATTGGATCTTCTCTTGATGCCATATCGTGGCCATTAGCCCGGGGCGGGGTAGCACATACATTGTCAAGTAGGCAACTGATAGACGTTACCAGATCGACCATGCGAGATTGCCATTACTCGATATCTACACATAGGTTCCTACACATACAATACGCAAACGAAACCACAGGTGTATGTATGTAGGTCTCGGAACGACGCCGCGTATTCCATCGACGGCTTTTTCATACCGACTGTGGGAGTGATAGCCTACCCCACGCTAGTAGTGGGAGCTTGCTAACGCCAGCGCTAGTGTAGGCGGGCGAACAAGGTAGGTAGTGGCTTGTGAAAGATGACCAGTTACGAGTTACAGTAATTGCATGCACGCTTTCGCCATTTCCCATGCGTTGTTGCCGGCTCTTTCGGCGGCCCCTAAGACGACGATCGTAAAAGGAACGTTTGTTGTTCTGGCTTGATAAACTCATAGACTTTCACGTCAGCGCACACGCATACACTTACTTACTAGTTGTATGTATCCGCATCTCTTGGGTTACTTCTCCACAAAAGCGAGAGGCGCATTGCATTGGAACGAGCCTGCGTATCATCCGGAAAGCAACACAGAGGGTTGCAATTCGGTGTACACCGCTCGATTGGACGGCATTGGCTGCTGACCACCAAATCTAGGTCACGCAAAAAACCTCCCTTTCTCACCCGTTGGCATAGCTTTGCATCCATTGCATAATACATACACCATCCGGGTACTAAACCCATACGATTAAGAGACTACTAACATGACGCTGTATTCATCTGTAATATACACACACACACACACACACACACACATATATATATATATATATATATATATATATATGTGAGTGAGTGAACTAAAACGACTAAAGAATGACGCCGCG
>NPFG01000024.1:0-209585 GCA_002288965.1 Xylaria sp. MSU_SB201401
ATACAAAATAAGAAAAGAAAGAAAAAAAAAGAAAAAAAAGAAAGAAAAAAAGAAAAAAAGAAAAGAAGAAGAAAAAAGAAAGAAGAAGAAGAAGAAGAAGAAGAAGAAGAAGAAGAAGAAGAAGAAGAAGAAGAAGATGATGAAGATGATGATGATGATGATTACAGAAGCTCACTGACAGTTCCAAGTTGACTACTTTGTATACCTAAATTCAAACACGAATAGTAAGTAAAGTCAGTATCGTGTTAAGAAACTAAGCGCAAATGCCCATGTAGACAACCATCCTCTTTCGTCCTCATCCTAACGACCTCATGAATATCACCCATCTACAACACAATAGAAACTTCGCTCCTTTTCTTCCATAAAGTACCCAAGCAAGCGAAGAAGAATGCTGACTATATATTCCAAAATGAATCTTCTATATGCACCACACCTCTTGGCCAGTTTCATAGCGGTCGTGATATATAACCTTTAATACTATACATGCATTTTGGATATCCACCCTCCAGTATATATACAAGCCCATAATATACAAAGCGTGCCTCCATGCCCCTGAGCTCAAACATAGCCACATGTATCCTCGGAGGACATGGCCCATCTCTATTCATGTCAACTGGCGCCGAAAGACAAGCTCCTCGCCACTCTCCACACCCCCCGGCGCCTCCTTAACAACCATCGGTATCTCGACCGTGAGGCTATCCTGATCAGAAGGAGAGGACAAAACCAGCTCCCCCTCCCGATTCAACGTATGGATCCTTTTGTCCATCTCATACGCCTCGAGAAGCTTCGGCCCCAGCGCAACGAGCGGCTGCTTCCCGGCCGCATCCTTCATATACTTGTCCATCAAGCTCCCGATACCGAGGATGCTGGCGCCTTGGGCAGCCCCAAACCGGCAAGCGTCAAGCTCGCGCCGGCCGAAGATGACACGGTCCCATTCCTTGAGGAATCCGCGCTGCTTGCTCCATGTGAGCTCGTTCCGTAGCAGTACGGATAACCTTTGGCGCATTTTCGAATCGGATAGGCCGGAGAGCACAGCGTATCGCCAGACCACGCGGAGCATGTTGGGAAGTCGCTGTGTCCAGGCTGCTTGGAATAGATGGTGATAGGTATTCTGATTTGGGTGTACGTTCGGCAACTGTGACAGAAGCGTAATCTGCCCCGGGATCGATCTGGTGTGCCATATCATGGTATTGAGCGTGTACGTGTCCGGTTTCGCTCGTTGTTCGCGTTCGATCAAGTCTAGTAGTTCGCGGCACGCCTCTAGATTTCCACGGGCGCCAAGCACGTGGAGGATCCTATTGAGCGTCATCGTATTCAGCCACGATCGCCCATACTGTGAGTCCGCTGCGTCTACGAGACGCTGCACGTCGATCTCCGCACTAGTAGATTGTTCGAGCTCCATCACTACCTCTTCCCGGCCTATTTTGGCTAGAATGGGTTGTAAGTGGCCCATGCCTAGCCTTCGCATTTTCGCCATAATATGACGCTTAATCACTGGATCTTCGATCATTTTTAGAAATGCAACCCAGGTTTGGGGGCGTACATAGTGCCCCTTCTTAAGCATTGCTTTTAGAACGCTGTTGAATCCTTGGAGATCCCGACCTTTCGACGCGCTGACTAGGAAGTCTTGGTAAATCTTGACATCTAGGGGTAAACGCTGCTCCTCAGCCTGAAGAAGGAGAGTTCGAGCCGCAGGTCTAAAGACTGGTCCCCGTCCGTGTATATACTGGAGTGCCATCTTCAACGCTGTAAGTGTCATGACGGGTTGCAAGGCGTCCGAACTAAAGAGCGTGGTTAGGAGTTGGACTACAGTTGTTTGGTGATCTGGCGTCGTCGGGTAGAGGGACCAGTGTAGCTGATTAGGCAATTTACCAAAAACCAGCTTGGCAACGTATTGTTCGAAAGAGGACTTCGTCCAAGCAGTTGGTCGGGGAATCTCATCAGCACGTGTAGTCAACTTGTATTGCTTGTACTTGGGACGTTCGGACATCGCTATGAAATTGTCCTTGTCGCCATAAACCGTCATTATGTCATCTTCGGCGGCAGGCTCCCCATCCTCGAGCAGTGTGATGGGCATCTGACCCTCGGCATGGTTTCCCTCCCAGAACGTGGGTGATGAGACCTGTAAGGTTGGATCGAGGACTTTGACCGCCGATACTTTACCGATGACCCTGACAAGCTCTAACAAAGATCCTCGGATAGAGATATTGCTTCCCGACAGGCTGAGAACAAGGGGCTCATCCGCGCGAAATCCTGATTCTACGTGAATCTTGCAGTTGTGCCTCTGCTGTATTTGCCAAAGGTTTGTGTCCAGGTCGGAAAGGGTCGCACGCGCTCGCGCTGCGGCTGCTTTCCCAATTTTCACTTTGAAATCCATTATCTCGTCGACCTTGGGAGTGTGCCGAATCATAAAATCCAACGTCGAATTCCAGTTGTTACGAGGTTTGTCGAGGACTTCGTTGAAATATTCATGGAGGGCTTGCCTTCTTCGGCTAACTATATGCTTTCCCAGAGCTCTCTTCTTGGCATGTCGGCTTAGATGTGGCATTGGCCGTTTGATCAGAGGCGCGACGCGGGAGCTGAGGGCCTGCGTCTTCGACTTTTGGCGCAAGAAAAGACGCCCGCGGGCTGTCGGCGTGGGTACCGAGGCTGAGCGCAAGTTCCTGCGCATCTCATCTTGCGGGAGTTTATCCTTCGTCTTCTGGTCGATTTCGACTTTCCTAATCGTCGGGGTTTGGGGCTCTGCTGTCGGAGAAGGGGACTCTGCGGGGGATGAGAGCAAGCATCGAGGTTGAAATATGCTGCCGGTGGGTTGATTTCGAGATACCCTAGGAACCAAGGCGAGCCTCTGAACTAGACCAAGGCGAGACTGAGCCCTCCATAGTGATTTGACTCCCAGGGACATCGGCTATAACTTCGTCATGGCAATTAAGGATGTATACGGGGCTGGTCGCACTGTTGAAGGATGAGGTCGATAAGAAATTGGAAGTCTTATCTGAGGGTGGTTGCGTGTTACCAGTGGATCCTTCGGTCACCGTCTGGTCACAGATGGTCACAGAAATGGATCAGTTTCGGTAATTTGCGTAGTGATTTACGCAAATATGTGCTTAACTACTTACGGTTAGAATGCGGGCTTGATATCTGTAACACAGCAAAACGTTACTCGTTGTATGAGAGTGGAGAGTGGAAACAAAGACAGTAACTTTTTAGACATGAGCCAATTTCAACAGATGGTAACACGGGCAGAACTCGAACCTAACGCAAATGCTCAAGAACCTTTTCCAGAAACACTGGTTGCGTTTTTATCTCAGTTAAACCGGTGTGCATATATTCCAGCTGATGCAAATAAACACTGACAGAACTAAGAAAAGATGTAGAGAAAAGCTCGAACTATCGTTCTTTCGAGACTCAAGGTAAAGACCCAGAAGCAGGGCTACGGGAGCTTGACTCGGGCTATCTACGTCGCTCTCCCGAAGGAACGTCCTTATGGTACGCCATGGTATCCTCGCTCCGAAATCCTTGCTTGCCCAACCCGGTCTGGTGCTGTATGTATGCTCAAGGTCATGCTTTGTCATGGCCCAAGAAGATCCTCGCTTTCGCCTGGGCATTCTCGGCACATATACCCTTCCACTTGACATTCCCGTGTAGCCCAAGCAAGAAAGAACTCGTTCGTTGACACTGGCGTTGATACGTCTAAACATTCAGGGCTGCATGTGCTTTTTTTGAAATTCTCCCAAGACGCTCAAGACATGCTATAACAAATCTAGGTTTGACCCCCTCCGCACGAGAGAGCTATCACAAGAGTTAAGATCAGTCTTTTGTGCCAGACGAGACCTCGGACTGCTTCGTATCTTCGGAGCCGCCTTTGCCAGCCTCGTTACCCGCAGCTTCCTTTTTTGTCGATTCATCATTCTCTGTCTTGCTTGACTCCTGCTGTTTTTTCGTTCCACGAGGAGGTGGTGATGGGGCTCTAGGCGGTGCCTCGTTATCGTCGGCGTTGTTCTTCTTCGATACCTGACTGGCGAGATCTCTATCCTCTTCCGAGTTATCGAACATCTCGGCGTCGTCGGAGTCAGTAAGAACCTCTGTACCGTCCCCGAGGAATATAATGCGCCCCTTGTACCCACCAACGCCGAAATTCTTAGATTTGTTTTCTATATCGAGATCATAGCCGCTGTCGCTGTCATCGTAATTGTGGTGAACACCAGGTCCCCGGAATTCCGCTGAGGCACCGCAAGTCAGTTCGTTCCAGGAGACCCGGGCTCTAAGATGGCATACCGTATTCGGGAGGGGCGCAGGGGCCGTCGCCCTTGGCTACTCGGCTAGCGACCTCTTCGTACCATTCCTCCTTTGTCTTGCCTCTTAAAAAACCTATGACGACCATGGTCATGTTGTCGCAACCCACACCACCAGTCTCAGAGTTGGAGGCTAGGCAGTTATCCATCATATTCTCGCAAATCTTGTCCAAGTCTTGTTTCGCAGCAATGCCTCTACGGACAAACTCGACGACAGCTTGTGAAGATTGACAATCCCAAATGCCTGGAAAGGAGTCAGTCTCGCCAGGAAGGTATCGCACCGGGGCAAGGTGGTGCACATACCATCACATGCAATAACCAAAAACTCGTCATCGTCGGTAAGTTCGTGCACAACAACGTCGGGATAGGCCGTCACTATTTGTTGCTCTGGCGCAAGCTCGGCGCCCTTTTTGAACTCGAAGTCCCCAATGGCACGAGACAGAGCGAGATTGCCGTTGACTCGACCAAAGTCGACGAAACCGCCAGCAGCTGTGATTCGGGCCTTTTCACCTGCGGAGAAGAAATGACCCACGTAAGCATACTATCACCAATGATGCAGGAGACGTGACAAACCTTCATTTTGAGGCTTGTGATCAAAGGAGAGCGGCTTGGCTCGGCCCTTAACTCCCAAGACACTTCTTGAGTCTCCGGCATTTGCCTGTCAGAGCTGGGTTAGACACCTGTACAAGAAGATACTTCTCGGGGTTCGGGGAAGGGTAATCACGAACAATGTAAATCTTGTCACCAGTGATTAACCCACAGCAAGCCGTGCACCCGGACACTTCATCCTCATAGGCGGGGTCTAGGATTCACGTTAGCACCGTTATCACTAACATGGGACAGTACGGACATTGGGTAGGGTGCACATACCACTCAATATCGCCCGGTCTGTGGCGAGGAAGCAGTCTTTGAGCGCCTGTTCATAGTTGGCCTGCTTGAAGGTATCCTGCTTGAGGAGAATATCAGGTATGCGCTTGCCGGCGAATTGAGCGACCTTGTCTCCACCATGGCCGTCAAAGACACCAAAGAATGATAATCGCGATTGATGTGTCTTCTTATCATCACCTTCAGGAGTTAGAAGATTGAGGACAGTGCAATGGGCATCCTCCATGCTAATACGCCATCCCTGCATGGCCGAGACTCCGTATATTAGCCTGTCATCCTCACCCTTCTCCGAAGTCTAGTTATATGAGAAGAAGGTTAGCGGCGACCGGAGAGGAGGACGGCGATACAACAAGAGGACGATGCATAAAATAAGAATAACGAAAAGCATATGATGAGTTCATTGGGCACGCGCTCAGGAGCCAAATTCGGCGACAAGACACGGAAGCAATGCAATTGATATAGAAAGGTACACAAGGCTAGGTCTATACCTTCTCGACAACGGGTTCCGAAAGGGTTTGACCCATGGCGACAAAAGGCGCTTAAATGGGATATAGAGGTCAAGGTGGTCGTAAGTCGAGATGGGCGTCGACGGGCTCAAGGAGTGCTGGGCAGGTTGGTCGTTGTTGGGTCGTCGTCGTCGGTCACTGGGCCACTTGTATTGTGCCTGGCGGAGTCGACGGGGAGAATACTTGAGCAGCTTTGCGCGTGCTCTTGAAACCCCGGAGGTTGCGCGAGGAATAGATGGGGAGCAGAGTGGTAATTAGGAGGGAGAAAAAAAAGTAGGCACAAGATATGGTTTGTATGATATCGCGCCGAGGAATCGAGTCAGGGAGTCAAGCGACCACTACACAAGACTAGCAGGACTGTTACAACTAGAGTTGACTGGTCAGCACTGGAAAGAAATCGAACCCGACCAAAGAGAACAGCAATTTTGTTGCTGTTTTCGTTGTTGTTTACTGTGGGAGGGAGAGAAAGGGAAAAAAGAAAAACACGAGGCAACTGACCAGATGAGGCAGTGGTAGGATCAGTTAGGTAGGTAGGCAGGCGAGACAGAACAGGACAAGGACGGGGCAAGACAGGAACGAGACGGTCATTCACTTGGTGGATGGTGATGATATGGCCACGGCAGGTGGGCTGCAGCCAGTTGAGCGAGGACCTGGTGAGGAACGACGAAGGCGGGGTTGCGAAGGGTACAGGGCAAAATGGGTGTGGGCAACTCGCAAATGCCAAATGACTTGAACAAAAAATACATACGCCATCTCGAGGTACATGCGGAGTACAGGCACCTGTACAGGGACACTTGTACAGGGGAGGGGCCAGATGGTGAGCAGGGAGTAGGTACTGTGCACCTAAGATAGCCATAAGGGTTCACTACCTAACGGTGAACTGCCAAGCAACAATATCAAGTACCTAACCTCCTACCTGCCCTTTGCCCTTTGTGAGTGATCAGATGTGAACACTTGGCCATGGCTGCAAGTAGGAGTTTAGGGCCACTGTAGGTGAGCTAGCGGGGAAATGGGCCAGCAGCATCGCTAAAGTATCTTTGGTTAAGAGAACCGCGGGGCAGGTACCTAAGGCAATTACCTAATGCAGAGCAAGAGGGGAGATGGGCTACCCAAGGCGATAAGCCCCGGCCAAGGATCGTCAGTCCCTCCCAGAACCAAGTACCCAACAAGTCTAGAAGAGGTACCCGATATAGAGGGAGATCTTGCAAGTGCGTTAAGTTCGATACCGACAAGTAAGTTGGTCTTGTGCAGTTGATTACGCAAGGCCAAATTACCTTTTTTGGTACTACACTGTAGTAAGTGTTTATAGGCACATAGGTACATAGGTACTGGGCATGTAGTCAGATAGTGTAGTACCGATAATGTTAGATGTGCCTGTAGGATCCAAGCTACTTGTTTGGTTATTCCAAATTCACGAAAACCTCCCGTTCTCCTAGGTCATGTGAGCTGGTGTAGGTAGGCAAGAGAAGATTCTGCACAATGGACTTGAAGAAGAAAACTTAATTACTGTAGCAACAAAGCCTATCTGGGTGGGTGTCTACATCCAAAACTTACCTACGTAAGTGCATCACAATACTAGTAGGGGACAGAGTGCATGTGTCCAGGGGAAAAAAATACTTAGTAGATGAGACAATGGAGACTGCTGTCATTGGTACCATATGGTAGGTACCATAGATATCTAGGCACTGATGTCAAGGCCCGATTCTTTGACGCCAGTCACAAAGCTATGAGCCTCATGACTATTTAGTAGTTTCTAGACACGTGGATTCTAATAGGGAGTTATGCAGATATGCGACAAACGATTAGCAGAAGTTGGTTGCAGTTGAGTGCCTACAGCGTTGATTGAGCTGGAATCCTTGACTATCTATGATACATATGTATAAACATGAAATTGTCTGAAGCACAACCATTTTTTTTTTTACCGGCATTGCAACTCTTTAATAACTGTCTCACGTGAGTCTCAGAGAACATGTATATAATTGTATAGACTCCGGCTAGTAAGCCTTCTAATTTCAAGTTCTGCAATGCCTGTAGTAGACTATTCTGTATAAGGCATTTTACTCTGTATCTAAGAACAAGCGGCTGTACTCAGTAAAGCTCATTCGGCTCATTCGACACTTCTAGCCTTCAATTACGACTAGCGGAGTGATCTCGGATCTTCAGTGTTTCCAACTGCACCGCCCTACCTTGTCGTGGCTATGGCAAGACAAAGACAGGGAGACCAAATTTGCTGAGGAGGCATGTCAGGAGACTGACCGACCAACCACCACGGCTTCGGAAACGGATATAGAAAACCTTCTACTTGCCAATCCAATCCAAAATTCAATAACATTTCCGCTCACGAACCGCAAAAGCCCACCACGACCCTTATTCCCGCTCTTCTAGATCCCACTTTAAAGCACCAAACAGCGTCTGAGAGCAGCTACAGCCCACCTTGGCCCGACGCGAAATACCCTCACGGATGCCAGGCGATCCCTGCAGGAGGAAAAGTGTTTGCCGTTAGCCCTGCATTGGATGTGCTGCAACACATTATCTATCGTTGCCAAGAAAGCAGTGCAGTGCGAGTCGGTGGCCTACATACATACCTACATACAGTAGTCTACCGAGCACCGAAGCACGAAGCATGAGCACCCAGGGAGAAAAACCAGCGGAGAAGAGAGCCCCTCTATATATCCCAGCAATAGGAGCCCGGCGGTTCATCCCATCCCTAACTGCATGCTGCTGCTTGACTGACTTCCCCTGAGTTTTGCTTACCTACCTAACTGCTTATTTATGTAAGGTGAGTGTGGGAGGTGAACCGAGGCGGTGAGAACGCGGATGCAAAGTGCGAATTTTGCCTCATATGTAGTTTGGTTCGGTCGGCCGAACCCAGTCCAGCTGACGCTGTCAGAGCGATGCCTGGAAACGGGAGACAATGCCTGTCCTGCCCTGCCCAGGTTCTGGGATCGCTGCGGCCTCCTGGTATCCCGTGACCTGCACCACCGCCGCCGTACCCGGGTTCTTGATCAGGGATCACGAACCCATCACCCTAGACGGTTGCTCTCAATGTCATTTACCACGTAAAGCCACGTTTTAAGTGAGACAACTTACATAAACACCCCTTCAAATTATCGCTTTCAATCAACTGTAGAAATGGTGTCCCTTCACAGCCAAGCAACTTAATATACCTAGACTCATTCATGGTCATAGTCGAGCAGAATACGCGTAATTTCCGAAGGAGGAACTTTGATTCAAACTTAATAAAAAAAAAACTTGCTAACCAAGTAAAAACAACAAGATCGGGTATTACAAACAGACCGGCCCCCACGGCTTTCACAGTGACGTGCCCCCATCTTCAGATGTAGACGGGAAAGCTACCATCGCTACCGATGTTATCCCCCTCCCATCCCAATATCACCGACTCGGGCGGCGGTATGTCTTCCCAGGCATCGTCATCGTCGTCATCATAAGCCTGCGTGCTCCTCACGCTCTTATTGCTGCGCAAAGTCTTCACGCTCCGCTTCGAGGCCGTGCTCTTAAGCCCTCTAGGTTCCTCGTTCGAGGGATCAACCGATGGTGCTGGTGGTGGCGGCTGCGGTGGCCTGCTTGGTGTCTCTGGCAGTGGTCTACTAACCCTCGAAGGCGCCCATTCGTTATGAGGTGACGGCGTGTGCGACATCATAACCCTGAATTCGTCGAGCGCTTTCTGCTCTCGGATGCGGCTCAGTCGTAGACGTTCTTCTCGCGAATTCCGCCCCTTGCTCCGTGTATGTGTCGGCGGGGTCTGCGAGAGCGACGAGATGGACCCGCGGATCCGGCTTAACCTGCGCATGGGGCTTGATCTTTTCTTCCCTTTACTCATAGGCGTTCCTGGTGACTGGGTGCTGGTGGCGGGTAGTTTGAATGGCGGTAGCCGAGCTGGCTTGCTGTGACCCCGAGATGTATCGCTTGTAATGGCCTGGCCTGGCATCACAGCCGGTTTGGGCCACCGATCGGGAGATAGTAATTCTTCATTTGTGATGTCCGTAGTCCAGGTATCTTCTCCTCGCTTCTGTGGGACGAGATTTCTATACGTGATACCCAAGGGGGTAGTCACCTGCTGATCCCATGTTGTTTTGGTATCAGTGGCTACGCCTTGTTCTTTTGATGTACGGGGGGAATACACCGACCCTGAGTCCAGTCCAAAATTGCGCTGTGATTTGTTGATGGAACCGCCTGCAAAGAATGTTGTAGAGCCACCCGTCCTTCTGCTCAGCTGTCGCGCCTCGCCTGGCCGACCGGGAATGTGAATAATCGTCGGTTTAGCGACGACATTCGCGCTCGCCGTGGTAGCTTCCTCGGTGACCCCAGAGGTGAGAATGCTCGTACAAGTTGTCGCGTCCGTGGACGCACTGTTATGACTATTCCGTTTCGTATCCCCTGACTTGGACACACTCAATCGCTTCCAGGCCTGGGAGAGCCTGTTCCCAGCCCCTTGGTGGCCCGGTCCCTTCCGGTCTGCGGAACCGACAGAAGGCTGTGTATCTTCGTCAGAGACATAATCATATTTCCCTGCAATCTTGTAGGCCAGATCCGGCGTCGGTTGTATACTGAACGGTTCGGGTACTTCTGGGACATCCAGGCCAATGTTCTTCTTAGGCACATTCTCTCCCGGTCTTCGCTTTTTCACGAACAGGTTTCCGGGATCGTGGATCTGTCGATGACGACTTGAGTTAGATGATAGTAGACTGACTTCATCCGTGCCTACGGGAGACGGCCGGGAATGTCGACCACCCAACCAAGAATTTTTCCTAGTATGGCCTTGATGTACCTGCCTAATCGACCTCGAATGTTTTTTTATAGCAAGTGGCGCGACAGTGTCTACCTGTATCTTCGGCTTCATCTTCGATACCGATTTTGAAGCGCCCAGTGGCGTAAAGGGCCGTATATATGGCGCTTGCGGTCCCGTGTCCACCATTCTACGTACTTCGTCTATCGATGGATCCATGTATCCGTTGGCCACGAAAGTACCCGGAACAGGCCCTGATACCTCTGAGAAGTCAAGCTTCCTCGGTTGGTTTCTCCGCTTCCGCACCATGAAAATCCAAATGATGATCGCAACCGCAATGAACAAGGCCGGAATGATAAGGAGCCAGTATAAGTCTCTCCGGGAATCATATTCCTTCGTGGGAGCCTTCTCGGGAGGGTGCTCAGGCGTAGGTGTGGGCATAACGATTGGTTGGCTGACGTGAATTTTCATCTCTTTGGTCTCTTTCTCATTCGTGCGTACTTGGATGGCGTCGAAGCTAATCCGAATATCGTCGGCAAAAGTAGCATGAATTTCATCAGTGACTTTCGTATCTGCGGGCTTGGGTACCGTTCCGGAGAGAACCATGGAAGCTTCATCAAATCGAATCCAGGAGGCATCAGGCTCTATCTTGGCCACTAACTGCGTGTCCTCTGGGCTTATGAGGAACTTCTTAAGATCCAAAGAGAAGTCATCCCCAGCTGACACGTTCAAGGCAGGAAGGTCGGGCACAGCAAAAATCTCCTTGTCAAAGCCGATGGCCAGAGTAATATTTAGAACATCTGAGAAGTTATCAATCACCGCAATCGTGATATTGGTCGGCTGTGCTTCCATATCCGGTGTCCCGCTGATCTTCCACGATTCTTCATTGAATGTGAGCCAAGCCGGCAGCCGGTCCGCTTTGATAGACGAAATATCTTCTGCCTTTAGAGGTTTCTCGTCTAGCTGTAGAGTGCTGGGTAGATCTGTGTACTCGAATGGCTTTCCCCTCGTAGCGTTTACCATGATGACGGCTTCCTTGCTCGTAAGCTCATGGTTGCCCACCATGATCGAGAACTCGATGGCGGCCGACGAAAACCCAACAACGTCCGAGGCTACCAGCTGGAAGTCAAACCTCTGAGGAGGCTGTGTGATAGCCTCAGACAATGGCGTCTTGCCTGAGAAGGCGAGTCGTTGAGGGTCGAATGCAACCCAGGATGGGAGCGGGGCGTTATTGCCCGACACCGCATAGTAACTCAGCTGGGGCAGCTCTGTTCCGCTCATGGTTCCATCTACGTCTCTTTTGGCATCTTGACTCTTGTCCTTATCCCCGCTGGAGTCGTCTTGTCCATCGTGAGTTTTCGCGACACCGGGAGCGAAAGTATTGGGATCAAATTCGAACTCGAAGTCGGTCGACGGGCGAAGTAATATGGATGATGGTGCGGAATACGGTCCAAACTTTTTGATTTGATCTACAAGTGGTATTCGCACAACAGGGCCTGGGCTCCGCGACACGACGAGCGTTGCGTTTGCGTCCATCGAACCCGTGTCATCGCTCGCTATGAGTGTAATCACAATACCGACTAGTGTCTCGCCCGAGGGTACCGTGGCTTCGTCCGGAGTGCCAGAAAGTGTCCGTGACGCGCTGTCGAGTGATAACCACGGAGGCGAGCCTTCGGCCAGCGCGTAACTCATCTCGCCTGCAGCAGACGAGAACGTTATGGGTGAGAAGGCGAATGAAAATGGCTGCGAGACTCGCGCCACAGGTGGAAGTTGTGAATTCAAAGGAAAGTAGGATATCGGCGTGCTGAAGACCGGCTTAATAATACTGAATAGTAGGATCGCGAGTTGACCGGAGAAAAACGAGTGTAAGCGGCTGTGCGAACCCGTGATGACCATGCCGCCGCGACGGGGACTTGCCCGTCGCTGCGTCACCATCATCGTAGCGGCGAGTTCGACCACCACAGCCGCAGTAGTAAATATCTTTTTGTCGTGAGACTGATGAGCGACCTAGTCGCCTGTTCATGAAGAGTTTCTAAATCCGTGAGACTGTTCCTTGCGCTGGCTGTTCATCCGCGCGTGCCAACTAGGTGATATCTTCCGCATGCGTATCGTGCTTGCTGTAGACTGATCTGCTCCTGCTCGAGAAAGAATATCCCAGATAGAAAGCTTCATACACGCGTAAAAGAGAGTACGAGTCTCGATATCGCATCTCCAGGACGCGACATCCTCGACTAGACTTGGCCCGACTTCCTTCCATCCCTTCGCTGTGTCTTTCCAAACGAAGCATGGAGGGAGTCCACATAAGCTACGCGCCTATCCGTTACTACTAGAGGCACTGCATAGCAACGCAGAAATGCAGTATAGGTAAAAGGCCATTTTAGAATAAGGTAATCCACTTGACCTGTTTCCGAGGTGTCATGTCTCAGAGACGCGACTGGCACGTATTAACTGTAGAAAGGTCTCACATTTTTCTACTTTAGATTGGGAACAGGGCTAGCCTGTCTATGAGGGCATGCGAGCATGTGGGCGGCTCTGAGATCTGGAATTCAGATTGGGTAATCGATGGGGCTAAAATGTCTCACACGCGCTGTCATTGATGTTTGCATTCCGAGTTTAAGAGGGATGACGAACGGTCACATCCCCGCGAACTTAAGATTCAATGTTATTTTATACCTCTACTGAGGGTCGTGAATACTACGAGAGGGAATATATACTTCCGAGTCTTTGAAGTGAGGCGGCAGTTTACGATCCGCAGTTATCTTGCACAACTGTCTTCATCTATCTTCGAGTTACGCCTTCGTACTCATATGGCTTTACAGCCCATCACACAACTATCAATCACTTAAGAAAGGAGGGGTAACAATTAAAGGCGGGAAGAATGTGGTGGGGTAAGACCTCTGAAGCACCTCATCCTTGTCCCTCGACTGTGACGTGTAACACGATGAGTTTTCTAGACGATCACTACGAACAAACCTCTTCTCGAGCTATGTTAGTATTGAACTCGATCTTATGATGGATAGGAAAGGGGGAAAGATAGGATAAATCACGAAAAAAAGGGGAAAAAAAAAAATTCACTCCTACATACTCCTGAGGGTATTGGACTTACAAGTGTAAATATCAACCTACACAACTTACAGCCATATGGCCCATACTTAGTAGATCTCTCCTCATGTCCAGGCGTCAGCCTTAGACGTTATCTACCTCTTAAGAATGGACTTTAAGTCCGATGTAACTACGCCCATATCTCTCAACTCGAGCAGACACTTTCCCACTCCGAATTCAGCCTACCTAGGTAGGGTACAAACTTTCGCACTAGGTAAACTCTATGAGCCCAAGCAAACAAGCCCCACTAAAAGATTTTCATTGATAAACATAGCTTGGTGGTTAACCCTTAACAAGCAGCTTAGGCTGCCCGGTTAGCTCAATCGGTAGAGCGTGAGACTCTTAATCTCAAGGTTGCGGGTTCGACCCCCGCATCGGGCTCAATTCCCGTCGCTTCCTGGTTAACCAGGAATCGCAACCTTGCTTTTTTCCGAATTTTTTTAAATTTCCATCATCCAGAAACAAACGAGTTTATCGCAGTATTACATAAGAGGGCAGTTTTGTCAATGAGTCGGTTGCCCCCAGCTGTAAGCAATGACACAAAACACGCCGGTTCAACTCGTGCTATCTGCCAAACTACGTCATGAGATTGGGGGATTCCGTGTAAGATCACAGATAAATGTGTATGCCACCACTATCATTGTCTGCTTTGGAATTATGGAAGCAATATAAGAGCTCTGAGTCATTTTTAAGATGGCTGCTCTCTCTGGGCTCTTTTGATAAAGAGGAACCCAATGATAGCAAAGAAATATCTGATCTATATATCTATAGCATCATTGGGATGGGAGACCAAGGAGAATGATGGTCATTCTGTTCTATTCCCAACAACTCGTTGAAACAGAATTGAGCTATTCATGTCTTTTAATGGCAGATTAACACTGCTCTTAAATGCTTTGAGTTGAGATTATTTTTGAGGAATTAAGAAATATGCCATTGAGGTCTCAGTTACCATATCTCTCACGGAAGGGCTCGTGGAGACTCAGAAAGTAAGTAGAAGCGATCTCATAGACATCAAAGATTACAGAGAGATTCAAATCATACTAAGTTTGGCTAGAAATTTCCTATATGGACCATACTACTTACTCTGTCTATCTTGCATCTTTCCCCCCTTTTCGAGCCCTCGTCTAGTACCTCAACTACTATCAGTCTTGCCATGCTACCTTTAGTTCCTGTCATATCGTGATCAACCCAAAGAGTGATGATCGTTTCTGAAGAAGTAGACGTACTGTCACAGCTTGATTCATGTTTTCTCACTTGCATGATTCCCACTCCTTGCCTCTCCTACACCCTAACTTCCCAATTCTGTACACGCATATACACAAGCTACACTTTCAGCACCGACAGTTCATTGCGAATCATCAAATCTGACATCTATATCAACTACGTATCATCGAGTAGCTCTACACTCGTTCTCAACCTCTCGACATACCTAGGGCGCTTCACTACTGACACAAGGTTTAATCTCCCACCGAACTCTATGCATGTCCGCCCGTCCATAGCAGTGGCTGTGACTGCAACAAAATATATAATACACTTTACATCTGGGCACTTTTGGCCGCGTTGGTATGGTCTAGCGAAGCATCTCCTACCTACTTAGTATAATTAAATAGCGCCCAGCGTCCCGTATCCCTACATAGCATCGTTAGGACCCGGGGGTTCGATTCCCTCGGTGGCCAAACTTTTCACTTTTTCGTCTCCTCCCCTTCCCTCCTTATATTTAGAAGTTATATCACTGCTATATGTATTGTATATGCTCTTCAGAGTCTTCAATGTTAACTTGGCACTTCTTCTATTTTCTATTAGCCTAGGTTGTAAGCTGGTGACACTCCGGCTATGTATCAATTTGGGCCCTGTGGTTACCCCCTTACGATACCCTGATCACACAGTGATTATACCTTGTTTATACCTCTTGGGCTAATATTAAAGACGCTAGAATAAGTATATTGTGTATGTGCTCATAATCTACAATTACCATTCCCTCAGCTCGCCACCAAGCCTCCTCATATATCTATATATCTTACCTCGTCTGCTTCAGGTCCATCCTTCAATCCCCCAGAAACGGCAACTCCCTCGGCCGTCCCCAGACATCGCACGGCAGGAACCTCCACGCACCCTCGTGTCTCGCCGAGAGCTTATCGGCAATGGCATGGATAGCCGGGACCGAGAACCTGGGCCAGTCGCCTTTATTCCCTCCGCCGACGTTACTATTCCCTCCCATACCCGTACTCACGCCCATGCTCCTACTCCCTCTCCGAGAATGATTCGATAATGAAAACGACGAGGGAGATGGTATATGCATAGCCATAGTCGCGTCACGCAACCGCACGATCATGGGTGGGATCACGAAGTGATCTATTGAGGTCGCGGCTTTTGCTTCGGCTGCGGCGTAGATTTGCGTTAGTTTGTTGGCGCGCTCATCGGCTTCTAGTAGGGCGCGGGCGCGCGCCAAGCGGTCTTTCGCTTCTCTGTCGATTGTCTCCAAGTTTTTAGCTCCAGGATGGTATTTATTGACATTCTTGCCTCCATCATCATCGCTGTCGTTGCCGCTGTTGACATAGGCCTTACTGCTATTGCTATTCTTGTTGTGCGAGCTGGAGATACTACTGCTCGTTTTTCTATGATGGAGCGGAGGAGGTGGTCGCGCGATAGCCGCAGATGGGAACAAGGAAAGTGACACCGTGGGCGGAGAGTGCGCTGGCGAAGATGACGATGATGAAGTGCTCGTGGGCACCGAGGTCGTCGAGAACGTGGATGACGAGGGAGACGTAGGCGGAGATGCAGACGGGGGAGATAAGGGCGCCATGCTAGAAGCAATACCACCAGGCGACGACGAAGTCTTCGTCGTCTTCGTGATCTTTGTCATTGGAAGGGGTAAGGGCTCGGGGATATCTTTCTCCTTTTTCTTGCTAGATGAACCGAGACACATATCACGCATCGAGGCCAACAGCCCGACCTGCTTCGTGAGATGGGGTACGAGGATCTGAGCGAGAGCGATGAGGAGATTTTCCAGCGTCATCGCGTCGTATGCCTCTGGATTCTTGTGCGTAGCTGACGCATAAGCGTAGACGCGGTGTAAGAGGAAGGATATCGTGTCTTCCTCATCTTCCCCGTAGGCGACCTTGTCTTTGCCCTTAGTTGATGTTGTGGCGTCTATAGACGACGGTCTTTGAGCAGTAGACATTGTCAAGGTGCCGGCTGATACGCCCAAGGCAGCTTCGAACCTAGGTAGCACTATGTTCTCTTTGAGCTGGTGGTGATCTAGTACCCATATACTCCAGCTCTGTGTCAGGAACAACAAGTCTGCTATGTCCTTAGTCTGCCGCACATGTCGCCCTTGTAGGTATATGGAGTTTAGACCACGTATCATGGCGTTGTGGATGTGCGAGATTTCGTTCGAAATGTGTAGGGCTGGGTGTATGATCTGCGAGGTGTCCCCCGCGTCAGCCTTGGTCTCCTACTTTGTCTCTGTATCATGCTCCAAGGTATGGCACTCTCTTAAGTCTTAAGGGTATAAGAAAGCCAGACCTCATCAAATAGAGAATACTGAAGAGGTAAGGGCGAAACGAAAGTTTGTTGTTAAGATACGCACATTCTGTGTCCTCGATGGTGCTTCAATCAACGGCCATGGTTGGTCGGCCCAAGGTTTCATGACAACATTCTCACTCTTCGTCCGTTCACCCCGACCCTCAGATTTGTTTCCACTCCCATCTGTCTGTTTAGATCCACTAGACGAAGCAGTACGAGATGAAGACGATCTAAAAGCGAGCAGCCCACGTTCTCCGCCCGGTCTCAACTTGATCAACGATGCCATGGTAACACTTAGGAGAATAACGCCCTGCAATAAGAGGTCGGCATATATCCCTATAGAATAAAGACGATGGAGCAATAGAACTGCAGAAGAGTGGAAATGATCTGATCAGAATGTTCTACCAGACCATAGGGAAACCGGGAAAGAGACGAAGAGATATAATTATCAGTTAGTCCAGACCCCTAATAGGGGAATAAATCGGGTAACCACGGCCTCTATTTACGAGACCAAGTGACAATGCTGCTCTGGGGGACTCGGCAACGTACATTCATGCGCACATATAAAGGTGTCCTTCCATGACACCCAAGAGGCCATCTCACCACACATACATACGTCTATACGTCCATACATCCATACTGTGCACACATGCAGTAACAGTGGGACAGGACATGACAACGCATTATCCACCTAGAATAGGCAATGACCACGAGAGTACTCTACTCGAGGCAGAAAAAAAAAACAGGCCATCGACGCCGAGAACTAGTGTCAATATCACGGACATTTTTCCCACTGCGACGCGGATCTATCCATCTCCTCGATTCAATCGCGGGTAAAAACCTCCTAGATGGCGCGGAAGCAGCCGGGAATGCCATCAACGTCTACCAGGGGTGTCAGATAATCCAAGTCAGGAACAAAAAAAAGGCCCTACATAGACAAAACTGCCTACGATCAAAGATATCGCCTATCTCCTCATGCAGGAACAAGAATCTATCGAAACTCGCTAGAGAGATAACGATTACCAAGCGGGCGGCATGATACGATATATATCCCATATAGAAGCGCCCTCACTGATCGCAAAGAGCTGAACATCCTTACACTATCTATTTACACGTTGGATATACATACCTAGACGTACATACACATCTTCGTGTTCGAACGTGGGATGGCGTCGGAATTTCAGGCACACCAAGCCGGTAAGCGAGCTTACCTCGCCTTATTCAGTACATATCCTTTTCATCCCACTCGCTAACGGCATACATACATACATAATGCGACCCTCGCGAAAAAAAAAATCGCGAGACATCGAAGAATCACTTCCAATAGCAGAAGCAGGTGTTAAGAATATCTGTAGATAACGAATAGGCAGCATTCCCTCCAGAACGCATGCAATATCACCCATGGATGTGGGCGTAGGGTTACCTCCGCCAAAACAGATCAGGGATAATAATTCCTCCCACCCCCACGGAAAGCGAACAAAAAGTCCACGAACCAACCTCTCTTGTTCCTGCTCATGTGTCCAGGTGTAATCAGTACGCGGTACTGTAGCATCTTCCCATACAACGACAGACTTCAGCTGCCCCTTCTAGAACACAACCGTCGTATAATAGACCCAGATCTAGCCCGGGCCGTCCAAGAGCCGCAAGACTCATTGATTCACCCTTGGCGTACGTCTGCCCTACTATTTGCCTATGCTTATCCTACTCTACTCTCCTCTTTTACCAAGATCGATTGAACCAGGTTCCAACGGCTGCGGCTGAGCCGGGAATATCCACATGCATACGTACGTACCTAGTTGTACAATTCATGTGCGAAATACGCGTAGGCACGCAGTAATAGTGTGAAAACGTGCGACTCACCCACTTCAACGCCACGGTGGTACAAGAAACATTCTCGGCCTAGTATCCTTCGTCTACAGCAGCCATACACCCCCCCTCCCCTTTGCAGGGTCGGTACGCCAAAACACGACCTTGTCCCCCAGATTCTCACTAGGACTCAATCGCTTTAACCGCCTATCATATATTCAAATAAAATCCAAAGAAATGCGTGATATATAGTGGACTGTTAATTAAGGCCTACGGAGTCTAATCACGAAGCTTCCCTATTTCTCTGATTTTGATCGAGTGTTTTGAGGCTGGGTAAGGCCGTTTAGTTCTGATGAGAAGCTACTCAGTAGTAGGCAGGTCATTGTTTGGCGTACCGACCCTGCCCTTGGCGAGTAAACGGTTTTTTTCCCTAGGCGCATCGAATAATTGGATTGATTATGCAAGAGCCGTATCTGTAAATAGCATCCAGCGAAAAAAGGTCCACCAATACCACCCATCATACATACATACTCAGTACCCGTTACACATCAAACATCCAATTAACTCCGTACATCTGTAGTTTGACCAGGATATTATCGATAGATAACGTCAAGATGAAAAAAGGCGTGCTCTGTGTGTGTGTGTCTGTGTGTGTGTGTCTGTGTAGCCTCAAAGTACCACAATACTACATGCAATACCACAGTGCTGTAATTCTTGTTCTTCCCCTTGTTTCCCGTGAATAATCTGGGATGCTACATACCAATACTATATACGCATCTATACTTCCTTCGTAA
Source organism: Xylaria sp. MSU_SB201401 (assembly GCA_002288965.1). Classification (NCBI taxonomy): domain Eukaryota; kingdom Fungi; phylum Ascomycota; class Sordariomycetes; order Xylariales; family Xylariaceae; genus Xylaria; species Xylaria sp. MSU_SB201401. Next base: position 19,661 of record NPFG01000024.1, read on the forward strand.
AGGGGGGGGTATCCCACAACCAAAAAATAAATAAATGATAAAAACAATGAATTACCAGAATGAACCCTTATCCCCCATGCCCAGTGTATGTACGTATGTAATGCATGCATGCAATGCCATGTTAAACCTGTTTTGCATGATAAACCTGTGTCCGTGGAAAGCCCATTAATTAATTAATTATTGCGGAAGTTTGTCGTCATCTATGCCCTTCGCGCCACTATTGTCCAGCCCCTGCCACCCGGAATCCCAGCCCTTCTGATGATCCACGGCGCCGGCTGCCTCGCCATTCTCAGCCATCCCCTTGATGTCGCTCCAATATTCCAGCTTGCGCACCTCCTCGTCGGCGTGCTTGATAGCCGCGGCCAGGTTTTCCATCCTGGGTGTTTTTGGTGCCTTCCCTTTATTAGCTTTGCTCGTCACCTCATCATGCAAATTCGTAAGTCGCGCCAGCAGCGTTTGCCGAGACGCCTGAAAGACAAACATGGACATGATGTCGTGCATGTAGTCCTGCAGGTGTAGCAAGTCATCCGTACAGTTGTCAATGTAGTTTTCGACTGCTTCGAGTCTCTCCCGGTCAATCCGTAACTGTCCAAGGACAGTCATCAAGTCTTCTGTAGTCTTGATTTCCAGGGAGACAGGAGAGCTTTCCGTCACATCTGCCCTTGACCTCTCCTGCGACCTCCTGGACTGCCTTTCTGTACTATTTCTCTGCAACTCGTCTATCGTCGCAAAGGGGCTTAATGTTTGTTTCTTGGGTGACACGGAGAAGTAGGCCGGGTTCATGACTGGATCGTCTGTACCTTGATACCCTGTGCCTACCTTTATTCTTCTTCTAATCCATGCTCTTCTCCGAACAAATGAGCTGTACCACTTAGGACCATGCCAGGAAAATTTCTTGGAGAACATGAACGAATATTCCCAACCGTCACTATCGATCTGGATTTGCTCGTCACGGTTTACGCGCCACTCGGGCCAGGCCCATTGCCAGCTCGGATCAGGAACCTGAGCTGTGTAGATATCGGTGGGGCTGGGCTTGTGGGCAAAATTGGTCCATGCTGGGGGGTCCAGGTTTCCCAATGCTGCAGAGGAGAAGAGCGGAATGCCACATAAAAACCCGCCACGTTGGTTCTCGTACAAGACGTCGATTTCCGTTTCAATTTCTTTTGGCGGGTGTGGGTGACCGCCGGGTTCTCTACTATCCGTACTAACTCGGTTTGGCTGCTCCTGGGTATTTGTATCCTGGGTTGCGCCAGAGCTTCCTTCCGGACATGAAGATCCGGCCACATCTTGTTCGGGATGTTCGCTTATACAAGGGGTCTGCGACGGGACGGAGTCTGATTCCTCATTATTAGGTAGCTTTCCCGGTTCGGTGGCATGTTGAGCCAGCGGCGTCTGAGACTCGGGGCGATCGAGGGGCTGGTTAGGAGTGGACGGGCTCGCGATCTGACTTAATTGGCTCGAATAACTCGTTCGGACGCTCAAACGCTTGGCGACGGGGGAGCTAACGGGCTCATCGTGGTCGACGAGGTGAATCTCATGGTCAATGTCTTTGTCGGCGAGTGGGGGCACGCGACGGGAGCTGCGCAAGGACGCTCGATGATTGGGCATGACTAGAGCTTATCACGTTTCCACATAGTAGCGAGCGGGCGGCGACGCAGATGCACAGCACCTAATCAGGCTTCAAGGGACGTCGCTAAAGGGAATTACAATTATTAATAAAGCGTAACTATGGGTAACAATGGGAGACTGGGACGGATCGCGACTCGTGCGTGCCTATGCCACCGTCTCACCCCTGGTACAGTTACAGAAAGAACAGGAAAGGAAAGGAAAGAAAAGGATCACGATGAAAATGGCAGAGAGACTAGCAGAGGCAAGAGGTAATAAGGCGGGTAGTCGGCGAGGAGACGACGGACGAGTTGAGCTGGATATGGCACTAGAGGGACGAAGCAAGGAGGCTAGATATCGAAGCTAGAGCTAGTGGCATCGGTGAGGACGATGGCGGGCGTTGCCGAAGATAGACTAGGCCGTAAACTCGAAAGGGATTGCCTGTCGTAATTCAATTATTTGTGATAGTAAGGAGTGCTATGTGTCTAAGCATCTGCTTGGAGGTTGGTAGAGGAGGACATGACGATAGGTACTACATAAGAGTATCGTGAAGGCAAAAGGACAAGTCAAGTCCGGTCGCACTGTACCTACAGGGTGTATTACCAAATACGCAGATGTTGCCTAGGTAGGTATGTATGTATGCGTATTGTGTCTAAGGGGAGCAGACAACTTTTAGGTGGGACTCGAGGGAGGCTGCAATGATGTAATGACTTCTTTGTGCTTATGAACAGATGGGATTCTAGAAATGCTCGAATCTGGATGGATGAATGCATTGTGATGTTGACTTAATGTTGTTTTAGGACCTCTACTGTTGATCCACTGAGGCTTAGCAGTACAGTGGACACCAGCTAGGGAGCAATGTGCCATAGCGACAAGGGTACCTGATACTTCGAGTCCGCTAAGCTACAGTAGGCACAGTTAAGTTCCTAGAGCTCCCCGCATTCTGGAGCATCTATCTGGTCGAACCCGGCTAGGCATGTTACGTCATGTATATGCCCCCCCCCGAAAGCTAAAGCTCAAGCTCCTAGCAGGTAGGCGGGTAGGTAGGTAGGTAGGTAGGTAGGTAAGTCAATCACCACCGGCAATGCTTGGATCGAGACGGGCACCATGTAATGAGGAGAAAACCTGTCGCAAGCAGAAAACCGACTGAGCGTCATGCCACTCGAGATTTCAAAGAAATAAAACCCCTCTTCCTCCTTTTTTTACTTTCTTCCGCCATCCAATCCCAATCCGACATCACACACCATCATCAATCAATCACTAAGTAACTATTGTATTACTATTACGCCCTCTTCTGTCTTGTTACGAATACCAAAAATTAAAACATCTTTTTAATCTAATCGTAAAAAACTCAACCACACACAATGTCTCGATCTCGCGTACCTCTTATCGTCGGCGGTACCGCTGCTGCTGGTATCGGATACTACCTCTACACTGCCGGCGGTGATAGAAAGGTGGCCGAGAAGCAAGCTGAAGGTACGTAACGACGAAAGAACATCAGACAAATTCATCAAAACCACCAGCGAAAACAATATAAGAGTACTAACACGCAAGGCAAATCACAGTCGACGCACACAGGCTCTCTTCTAAATTCAAGAGCGAACTCCCCGGCCGCGGCCAAGAGGCCCAGAAGGACGCCGAGTTAGTCGGCAGACAGGCCGGCGCCAAGGTTGATAACGCAGTACGTCTCATCCCATTGTATCTTGAGCATTATCTTTCCTACCATGGCCATCTCACTATCTCTCTGAATTCTTAATCAAGTTCAAAAAAGGCTGACCCAGTCGCGCGCAATCAAATAGTTACACAAGACAGAGGCCGAGCTAGCCAGAGCCAAAGCCGAGGCCGAGGCCTACACCAGGGACGCCAGGGACGCCACCATGAAGAAGATCGACGAGTTCGACAAGAAGGTCGAGAAAGAGGCCGCCAAGGCCAAGAGCGGCATCTCAAGTTGGTTCGGCGGCAAGTAAAAAAGTACCTGCTGCCGTGGGAAAAAATACGACGCTTTCTTGTCTTTTAAAGAGAGAGAGAGAATGGGAGAGGGAGAGAGAGTAGTCCTGTGAATGATGCGAATGATGAAAACTTCGTATGCTGTCAGCACACGGGGCGGAAACTAAGTTATGCTTACTTATACAGGTTTAATTAATAGTGTCTCTCTGTATCAAATTAGTCGGTCTTGAATCCATCATATCCTTGATACCATGAACCAGAATTTGTGCTTATTCTAATTAGCTACTGCTTTTCCGAGGGAGATGATGTTGGCGCCGTTACGAGTTGGGGTGCGGCCAACGTGTATGATCGCACCCCTATCTTTCTTCATATCGACTTTTTATCAGGCTGACATCAAGTACTTAGATTAGGACTAACAGGCGACAAATCTTACTATTTTCATCCAAGTCAAACTAACTGAACAGAAACAGGGTATTGCCATTCAATATGGTCTCTCCCAACGCCAAACTCCAACCCTGACAATCTGTCTGCGCAAGGGCAAATCTAGCTCCCATGGGCCCTAGATTGTAAAAGTTCTCGCTGATCGTAATATGCCGTGTCGTAAACGCTCTTCACGAGAAGTGTATGCCTTCGGCATGGAACGCCGCGAGGAGTCTCAAGAAAGCATTTTCATCCAGCTTCGCGCTCCGGCTCTCAGCGAGCTCTGTGACCTCGAGAACCTTGCGCACTTTCTCCTTCACCAGGACCGCTAGGCGAGTCTTTTTGACAGATGATTTCTTGTTGGAGGGAACACCGTCATCCGGATTTTTTGTTGAACCAAAGAACGAGGGCAAGTCATCCCCGTCGACATCCATGTTCGAAGGGTCGTTGTCGTTGTCATCGACCTCCATCTCTTCGTCTTCTCCGGCATCGTCTACGAGACTCTCGTCTATAGGGATGTCATTTTGCGCGCACCAAAGGCGATAGTTCGTTTCTATGACTATTCTGGAGATTAGTAACTTCGCTCAGCAAGCTTTTGGTTGGGGTTTGACAAAAGGCTAGATTTAGACACGTTGCCTTGGCCTGCGCTCGACAGTTTCGGACTGATGTTTCTTCCTGGGCGGACTTACGCTTTAGCACTTCTTTGCTACCGAGGAATGCGGATCGAAGAATTTTGCGGGGTCGGTTGAAACAGATTCTCAACATTCCATCAAACTTGAAACCCAAATTAGTCGGGGCTCGTTTTTGGGGTGGGCAATATCATACTTCATCGAAACTAATATTTGGCCGATCCGACGTCTTGATTTCCAGCCTAACGACACTAGAGTCTACCTGAGGGGGAGGACGGACTGCAACAATGATTCAAGGTCAGCGATGTTCTCTACACGGTCTTGTGGCGTTTGGTTGGCGTCCAGTCAAATAATGAAAAGCGTGAAAATCCAAGAGAGACCGAGTCCTGTACTCACAGTTTGCCCTGCCAACTTTCTTTAGGTTGAAATGCTGTTAGCTCTGATTGTTCTGCCCTGCGTACCGACTATTTCCGGTGAGGAGCAGAGATATCACTAACTAGAACATGGGAGATTTTGGCCTAACAAGCGATTAGTATATGAAGGAAGAACTGAGGCGGGGAATCAGATACTTACATATAACTGCGCGTTGACGGAAAGGCGACACTTTTCAAAAAAGAAATTAGAAAGAAGAATCTACAATTAGGACTCCATGTCCAAATCCATAACCATCCAACGAGATATGCTTAGTTTAAGTCGGGGCTTACTCACGTAGAGAGGATCTCCTGGCCGTGCAGTTCTACTTCTATTAGCTATCGACCTCGAGTGCTCAGGATGCGGCCGCAAACTGACAATCGCAATGCAAATTCCTTCTCTGTGTTTTTATTAGCTATAAAAATTCCCAGTAGTTTGGAGGTAATACTTACGGAACATCAGAACGCAAGTGCGTGGCGGCTCTTCAAGTTCGATAGTTAGCAACCGGATAGGAGCTATAGATGACTCAAAGAGCCAAGGCGCAGGGAAAAACTCACTTGGTAACCTCAGAAGCTTGAATATAAGTGGCGATGAAATCTGATAGGGAGTATTGCTGATGCAAACCTTTTTCCTATGTTAGAAGTCACTCAGTATATGCGGTATATGGCTTACATCAAAGTTCATATCTGATAAATCCGTTTTAATCACATCACCCACTGTTCAGTTTAATAGTCAGCGTTCGGCCGTGTGGGGATTCTGCAGCCTTGAGATTGCGTATGCAATAGCGAGCTAGATACACACAGAAAGGGGGACGAAAGACTAGAGATACTTACATATAACCTCCAGGCGTTTTTGTTCAGGTTTGCCTTGAACACGTTTCGTCACCTCGGCAGCCACTACAAGTTTTTGGTTAGTAACACAGCATAAGGCGAGGTGCAATAGGAGTAGACTCACTCCTAGGGTCCATTTCGCAGGCGATGACTTTTCTCGCTTGGTTCAATATTTGAACTATAGTTCGCTAATGTCAGCGACCGCTCTCCTAATTCAAGTAAAAGCGCGCTTAGGTAGAACCGCGTGCTCCCTAGACACGGTTCTTGCCCTGAGAAACAAGTATGACCTCGACGTCGGCTGAGGTAGACACTAAATGATATGAAGGCATTAAATACCTGTTAGATTTCCGGTTCCCGGACCAACCTACAAGAGCTGTTAGAACATAAATAGACAATTAGAGTCTAAGGACTATCTCACCTCAAGTACGACATCAGTTGGCTTCAAGTAGGCTTTGTCGACGACTATACCAGATGATGAGGTAAGTGATCTGATAGAAAAATATATAAGTCTGCTGGGGTGCGTACTAGCCTGCGCAATACCCGGGTTCTTTAAAATGTGCTGACCTAGGTCCTTGCTATAAGAGATAGAGAAATTAGTCGTTGACTTTTGGTGTACCAAGATATTGAGGAATTATGAAGAAATCCCATCTCATTCCATCGCACAACTCACGTGAATTTAAATACGTTGTTAACAGCTGCATTGTTCTTGGATTTGGATGGACGCTCATATGGCCCTGTCGCATTCCCACGCTTCGATGTCTTGGCTTTTCCCATTCTGGCCTGGATGAGAGTCGAGCTCTCAGCGCAAAATTTGTTCTTGATCTGCCAGTATAGAACACAGATATTGAGCGCCTCGTATGGCAAGGATTACTGCGAGCAGCGGCAAGTTTGACTGGACGGTAGACGTTCGAGATTATCAACAGTGCGTATGAGTCCCGAGGGGCAATCAGTGAATAGGTATCGATATCCCATCTTTTTTTAATGGATCCTCAAAGTGGGCCGCAGCATCCCCACTATTTAGCGTTATCTTATCTAAGTCCAGAGCGATACCTACCTACCTAGGTACCTATTCAGGGAGAAGCCCAGGTACTTTATTACATCAGGCCTCTCATCAACCTTAATATCTCTCTATTGCCAGGTAACAAGGGCTTAAAAAAAAACCTTGGGTCATCTCTAACTGCTTCATCATACGGGCTTCAGTGTATTCCAGAATTCCCCGACAGTATCGTGAAGTACAGCATAGTGACATTATCTATCTAACTACTGGAGCGCGAGCGAGGCTAGCTAATTTTGCTCTAGTATTCGCCTTTTCAGGTAAAGTGGATGCCTGCCTAGGCTACACGAGCGGCCAACCAAGGTCGCCTTTACTGCCTAGAACCCTGCCTTGACGTCTAGAGAGGTTGCAGCTAGTCGCATTTCTTCGAGCTTCTCAACTTTAATCCTCATCTCTGTCTTTACCTTCCACCCTATTACTAGCTGGTGAAGTAGGGCTCAAACCACGTGGTTTCCCATTCGGCCGTCATTTTTAATCGCGTCGCAAATACCTGAGAAAGTTTTGATAGCCGTCTACCGCATCTCGCGACGTCACCATGGCGGGCCGACGCGATTTCCTGTCTATGCCTGCGCCCGAGAACTACGTTGCTGGTCTCGGGCGTGGTGCTACCGGTTTCACGACGCGCTCCGATTTAGGTCCAGCGCGAGAAGGTCCCTCAGAAGATCAGATCAAGGAAGCCCTCGCGAAGCGCGCAGCTCAGCTCGGCTTTAGCGATGCAGTCACCGGAAAGAAGAAAGATCAAGCCGCGGAAGAGGAAGACAACAACGATGAACGATTTCAGGACCCCGACAATGAGGTTGGTCTTTTTGCTGGTGGAATATACGATAAGGACGACGACGAAGCGGATCGAATATATCGCGAAATAGATGAGAAGATGGACAAACGTCGAAGAGCTAGAAGGTTAGTTCATCCACCCCCTTTCCAGAATCTCATGCTCCCTTTCCCCCCACCCCCTCTTCCAGTTAGTTCACAGTTCATCTCGAAAGTAGTTGAGCGGATTACCGACGATTGTTATTCGACTAGGGAAGCGCGCGAGCAAGCAGAAAAAGAAGAGTACGAACGACAGAACCCCAAGATCTCCCAGCAGTTCGCCGACTTGAAGAGAGGTCTCGAGAGCATTACCGAAGACGAGTGGGCCTCGTTACCAGAGGTAGGAGATCTAACTGGTAGAAACAAACGTGCTAGGCAGGCGAGACATCAGCGCTTCTATGCCGTGCCTGACAGTGTGCTCGCCGCGGCGAGTAGCGCGGGAGAACTTGGCACAACTGTCGCTGACGATGGGGCCGCCTCGACCACCGCTTCGTCAACGAATGGTACCGACGGGACGGTGACGGACTTTGCGAAGATCGGACAGGCGAGAGACAAGGTTCTACAAGTGCGACTTGACCAGGCCTCTCAGAACGGAACCAGCACGACATCCGGAAGTGCAACGAGCGTGGATCCCAAGGGTTACCTCACGAGCCTCGCGAAATCACAAATACCTGAAAGTGCTGCCCAGGTTGGTGATATCAACCGAGTAAGAGAATTGCTCGAGTCAGTCATCAAGACGAATCCGAATAACGGTCCTGGCTGGATTGCAGCGGCGCGTCTTGAAGAGCTTGCTGGTAAAATAGTGGCAGCGCGCAACGTCATAGCTCGGGGTTGTGAACATTGTCCCAAAAGCGAAGATGTGTGGCTTGAAAATATCCGCCTAAACGACCAGCGGAACGCCAGGATCATTGCTGCAAATGCCATCAAGAAAAACAACCGCTCAGTACGATTATGGATTGAGGCGATGAAGTTAGAAGATGATGCACGATCCAAGAAGCGAGTAATACGTCATGCTCTAGATCACATCCCTGAATCCGAAGCCTTGTGGAAGGAAGCTGTTAACCTTGAAGAAGATCCGGAGGATGCGAAATTGCTCCTTGCGAAGGCCACCGAACTTATTCCATTATCAGTTGACTTATGGCTAGCGTTAGCGCGCCTAGAGACTCCGGAGAATGCCCAAAAGGTACTGAACAGAGCTCGTAAACACTGCAGGACATCTCACGAGATTTGGATCGCTGCTACGAGGTTACAGGAACAGCTCGGCGAAGGAGAGAAGGTCAACGTTATGAAACGTGCGGTCCAGGTTTTGGCTAAGGAATCAGCTATGCCTAAGCGAGAAGAATGGATTACGGAAGCTGAGAAATGTGAAGAAGAGGGCGCTATCATATCATGTGGTGCCATCATACGAGAGACTTTAGGCTACGGTTTAGACGAGGACGACGACCGCAAAGAGACCTGGTTAGAAGATGCACGTGGAAGTATCAATAGGGGCATGTACGAAACGGCTCGAGCTATTTATGCCTACGCCTTACGTGTCTTCCCCACTAGCAAAACTTTATGGCTGGCAGCGGCAGATCTCGAGAGGAATTATGGCAAGAGAGAGGATCTCTGGCAAGTGCTCGAAAAGGCAGTCAATGCGGTTCCTCACAGTGAGGTTCTGTGGATGATGCTCGCCAAAGAGAAGTGGCAGGCTGGAGAGGTTGACAATGCACGACGCGTCCTCGCTAGAGCCTTCCAGCAGAACCCGAATAATGAAGATATCTGGCTCGCGGCCGTCAAGCTCGAAGCTGAGAATAACCAGATAGAACAAGCCCGTGGATTACTGAAGCAAGCTCGACAGGAGGCACCCACGGATCGTGTCTGGATGAAGAGCGTCGCTTTCGAAAGGCAGCTCGATAACCTAGACGAAGCCCTCGACCTCGTACAACAGGCACTGAACCTCTTCCCCGCTTATTCAAAGCTCTGGATGATGAAAGGACAAATTTACGAAGCCCTGGGCAAGAAACCCCAGGCCCGCGAAGCGTACGCGACGGGTGCCAAAGCCGTGCCCAGCTCGGTTCCCCTTTGGCTTCTCTACTCTCGTCTCGAGGAATCAATGGGTCTCCTGCCCAAGGCACGTTCGGTACTCGACCGCGCGCGTCTCGCAGTTCCAAAATCCCCCGAGCTGTGGTGCGAATCCATCCGTCTGGAGCTCCGCGCAGGCGACCCAAAACAAGCCGAGTCGCTCATGGAGCGCGCGCGCCGCGACGTGCCCAAGAACAAGCAGGGCCTGCTCTGGGCGGAGAAGATCTGGCACCTGACGGAGCCGAAGCAGCGCAAGCCGCGGGCCGTCGAGGCCGTCAAGGAGGCGGAGAACGACCCCGTGCTCCTCGTGGCCGTGGCGCGCATCTTCTGGGGCGAGCGCGGCTCGACAAGGCGCAGAACTGGTTCGAGAAGGCCCTCGTGCGCGACTCGGATCTCGGCGACAGCTGGGCGTGGTATTATAAATTCTTGGTCGAGCACGGCACCCCAGAGAAGAGGGAGGAGGTCGTCAGGAAGTGCGTCGGCGTCGAACCCAGACATGGTGAGGTCTGGCAGCGGATTTCCAAGGAGCCGAAGAATGCTCGGAAGAGCACTGAGGAGATACTTAAGATGGTTGCTGCTGAAGTTCGGTGAGGCGGGTAGGAGGGGGGGGGTGTATAGTGTAGCTTTTGTCATCGACTTGCCTACATACTTACTTACCTGACCTGCCTAACATACCTATTCGTTCTATACACTACGCTTGCGCAGGTTTGCTACGGGAATGGCTTGGGGAAGGTTAGCTCGGTGTTCTACTATCAAATCGCCCCTGTATTATTCTGTATCTGTTTTGAATGATTATGAAACCGACAGTTAGCTCAGTTTAGCTTGGCTTAACTACCTAGCTACCCGTGATAGGTAGGGTGGCAAAAAGACGGAATAAATCAACCTAAGTTTGCTGTTCAATCAAGTGTCTCTCGTCGATCGCTCTCTTGAAGTCGCCCATATGATATAGTGGTCCGGAAGACTAGTCGTGCAGTCATCAAGCGCCATAATCGCACCAGGCTTACGATCTGTCTGCACCTAATCAGTTGTCCGTTCGGCTAGGCTATTCATCTATTGACTTTACCCGTGTACACGGCGAGCAGGTAGGTATACGAAGCTTCTGCGTTACGAGTTCGAGCTTACGTCCGTATTGGTGTATCTCAGCATGAAAACACACAAAATATTGAGTGTGTAACAGGAGTACTATATATAGTCTAACGTCCTCATGTCCTCGTCATGTTCAATTAGCACTCACACCACGTGTCTATCTATCTCTCTCCTTACACGTTGTCTCATACCGTCCCACCCCGTCACAACGTGATTCACCGAAAATCCAATCCATCCTCCTGCAGTAGCAGCCAGAGCCGTCGTAATTCCTTTACTCACTACCTAAGATCGTGAGACCGCCGAAATGAATGCACAAACAGTGTCAGTAGCAAACCATTTTACACAAAAGTAGGGTCTAATTAATTCATCATTAAAATAGAATAGATTGATTCTATAATAAATGACTAGGTAAATAGTCAGTCAGTCAGGCAGGTCGGATATTATAATCATCGTCCCACTTTCTTCATTCCATTCTTTTTCCTCATCATCCATCCATCCACTCATCCACACACCACTGTCTCTGCCCCTGAGCAACAGAAGACAAGTTTCATCTGTCTGAACTATTTCGTGCCACCTAAGCCAAACCCTTCAAAAGCCGAAACTCGGCAATACTCAAAGCAAGTAATGTATAGTGAGAAAGGGGGTTCTCAGGAAAAAAGAAGAATAATGTTACTAGTTCCCCTCTCATTATTTTCCCCAGGTGTCCTTATGTATTGTGTTGTGTTGAATCTTCTTTGGTCTTGTTCTCGTAAAGGCGTTTGGTGTTTTCTCATTACAAAATACAGAATTTGCGAAGAAACTTTATTTCCCCGTTTTCTGTCTTTGGGTATCTGATCTCATTGGTGGTAGTCGCCAACTCTTTCCCTCTAAATGACGAAATTAACATCCCGTAAGACAACAAAAAGCAGATCTTTCCCCCCGATGCCCCGCCTGTTCAATCTTGGTTAGGAAGGGAAGAGGGGGAGATCGAAAGGGGAGGAAATCGAAAACAGAGCAATACGAAGAAAGCAAGTGAAGCGCAGGTCGCTTTGTAGCGAGCCCGTATATCTTTTTATATCCGTCCTATGCTGTTGCAATGAAGCTCGCATGTTGTATAACGCCGTGGCTATGTACGTGTCTTGAGTCGTTAGAACCGTAATTGCCCGCCCGGGAAAAGTATAGTAGAGATAAAAGCAAATAAGCACGCAAGCCCGATGAGTCCACTGCGTGCTAGCAGCAGCTCGGCTGGGCAAACCATTGAATCCAACGCCAGAAGCTCCGAAGATGCAATATCGTACTCGCTAATATACAGAATCACATCAGATATACAAAGGAAAGTGGTTAGGGCTAGGCTGCCCCAGCTGTTGATGTATCAGAAATTGATACTTCTGGTTTGTTGGGTTCCAGTGTCGGGTCGTTGGCGGCATTCGGCTTGACCAGTGTCTTGCCAGATATCGGTACTTTTCGAACTTTCTGGCTAAGAGGCAGAGTATACTTGAGTACACCTTTGACAACTAGGGTAAACTCATCCGCAAGAATTCGTTCCCATCGCTCTGTGCCACTTTCAGTCGTGTTACCAGGCTGAGAGAGTCGAAGCTCCGCATTTGAAGTTGTATAACCACGCTGGAAGAATGATCCTTCATAGCTCAAAGGACTGTCAAATGTGTGAATATTCCCCAGCCTCATATTCGGAGAAACGCCATCCTTGGGATCGCCAACATCGGGTGGGTCTTCCTTCGGGTCATCCAGTATGGCGAAATCGTTGTCTTGAGGATGCCGCCACCATTCGGAGTCATTACCAGCATGTCGCGATTTGGCGAAGACCTCTATATCCGCCGTATCAATCATAACTACGACGACATTCGGATTATGCGCCCGTACAGTAAGATCGAACATGAGCTCCTGCTCGCTAGCGAGGACATGGCTAATTTCCAATAGCTCGACATCCGTGAGGGGCTGCGACGTCGCAAACATGAAACCAATACCACCCGTGATGACGAGAAGCAGCATCACCGTGAGGACCAGACAGCTAGCGAAACGATTTAGAAATGAGGGATTTCGACGGTATGTCTGCGATTCCAAATTCTGTAGTGGCAAGTTTCGTCTGTTTCGGTTAGATCGAACGGTACGCACGGTACCAGACGGCAGTAGAGGGGTTCGTTCATCATCTGCACCTGGCGTCGTGTCGTCCATATCATACCCGTTAGACAGAGCGGCTTGTCGCTTGCCACTCAATAACCAATTCCGGTTGGGATTGAATCGAGGACTAGGGGGGTTTGACGATTGCCTAGGGTTGTTACCGGAAAACTTGGACCGCGCTGCATTAGGGAAGGGAGACTCGTTGTCGAAGAGCGAGAGATGATTGTTCCCGTTGTTCCTCCCCCAACGACCAGGATGGTGGTGGTGACGCCCCGTGCCTCTACCCGAGCCAACATTGCTCCGACCCGTGCCACGTCCGTCGTCGTCACCTTGGCCACTCTCATTTCCATTTCCAGTATAAGTGTTGACGAATTTCATATTCTTCTTGACGTGGACATTGTGAGGTGCAGTTTCCAGGACAGCATGTATGGATCGCATTCCGTTACGATCCACCTGGCTGGCCATTGATGCTGCACTCGGCGTGCGGGAATGATAGCGGCGGGGACGTTCAGCGTCTGGTGGGTTAGAGTCATACACAAATGTTTCGTCCGAATCAGAAGAGTTGGCCTCTTCTACCGCGCTAGCCACCTTTGCTTCGAAGATATCTGCTTTTGAGGATGCTGGGCGAGGACCTCGCGTTAGTAAACTGGTCACGTGGGAAGTTATACTCGGAGTCCGTGTTGCTGCTTGTCGCTTGACCCGCTGCCCAGGACTCAACGTTGCTTCGTCACTCCACGATCCTTGACAGCGAAGTTTTGGTGGGGAGCGACCAGATGTCGAGGAAATCGATCTTGCTGAAAAACTATGTCGAAGTTTTAGCGCGGGAATGAAATGTAGTGGCTCACCATTACTAGCAGTAACAGAAGCAGCTTTCCTGGGGTGCTTCTTCTTTTCCTTCTTGGGCTTGATTGTCTCATTGCTGGGACGGGTTCTCAGGCTCCCGGTAGCTCGCTGTCCACTAGCGCCAGGAATCAATGATAACGCCGGCATATCCTTGACTTCCTCGGTCTCCACAGTCATGTTTCTAGACGAACTTTCACCGGATGTTTGTCCTCTGCTGTTGAATTTCAGCGCCGAGCTAGACTGCCTGCTCTGCAGGCGTGGTAGAGCAGTGCTACTAGACCGCCGTGTGTTCGTCTTCACACTACCGCTATCGCTTCCACTCTCACTATTTGCCGTATTTTGACTGGACTGAACGCTGGTGGAAATGGTCTCGTAACCCTTAGCTTGCGCCGAATTCTGCGACGTAGCGGTCTCTTCGAGCTTCTTGATCGCAGCATCCAGGCCTGGTCGTGGTGTGTTTGGCTGGCTGACCTCTTCCACAGTTTCAAGAGTCGAGGAGCCGTTGCTCGGTCCACGATTTGGCGTCCTCATACCGGATGACAGATAGGGCTCTTCAACCTCAACGTCCGATGCAGACTGCGAGTTTGGTTCCACATGTGGTGAAGGAGTAGCTCGTTGTACATTGATAACAGGAGGTTCTGGCTCGTTTCTGCGAGCTGACGAGGCAGCTGTCGGCTTGGCGAAAGGCGGAGGGGATTTCAATCGTGGTGAGATAGGCCAGCGAGGCGCGTCCTTGGAAATTTCCTGAGTTACGGATGACGATTTCTGAGGGACGGGCGCTCGCAGCACAGTGTCGGTGCTAGATGGGGGAGGAAAGCTTGGGGTAGTGGTTGCAGAGATTTGCTGCCTTGGAGTTGCAGAGGCAAGGATATTTGATCGTGTCCGTAAAGGGCTCAAGTCTTGGGCACTGTTCTTACGCGACTGTACTGGTGAATTTGACGCACGGCTCGATCTTCCAGAGGTTTTGAATAGTCTTGTGGGCGATGGATCTCTCGACTGGGCAGGCGAGGGTGTTAAGGACGTGGAAGCTGACGTCCACCTGGAAGGCTGCGTATCGAGGTTTGCGCTTGATGGCACAGATGTATCGTTGTCGTTGGAATTCAAGCTCGAAATACTGGCTTCCAGGCCAGCGGTGCTATTAGTATTCGCCATGATGCCCGGCCTGTCAGGTGGTGGTGGTGGTGGTGCTCTACTAGTTGCTCGCTGCTCGTAGTGGGTTCGTGCGAGGAATGGGACCACGTCTTCAGGGTAGTTTCATGCCACCCATCTAGAGATTGGGTCTAGCTTGAACGAATGGCCGGTGTGTTCTCGTCAGCAACGACCATGGTAGTACGAGCACCGTAAGGGGGCGCGGACATGCGGGTTGACCGATCCAAAGGCACGCCGATTGAATAACTTCCGGAGAGCGTCGTAAGTGTTTTGGCTGCAGGCGATGAGAGAGTGCTGGCGTCGTTGCTACTACCGGGTGGTGTACTTGTCCCCCCGGACCCGTTGTCGCTATCCCGTTCGTAGTATGTACGTACGTCGGTCCCAGGATAGGTCTGCACAAGCGACAGCACTGGTTGGGAATCTGCACGAAGGGGGAAAGGGGAGATCACCGGGCCAGGTGTTGTTCGTGGGGTGGTTCGTTGTGGTTCGCTCTGTTTGGCTGGTGATATGCCGAGGAAGAAGTCTGGGGGAGGCAGGATTGGTTGCCGAGAGCACAGTGAGCACTGCTGGGATGACACAATGCGTCCGAGGCGTAAGTCGTGAGAGTACCAGAGACTACTTGGACTACCTAGAGAATGGCATGCAGCGTGGCACAGGCTGACAAACGCAGTCGGTTGAGTGGTCGATAATGGTTTGGGTCAGCCGAGTGTCGTCCAGGACGGAGGGGGAATTGCTGTCGAGACGGGATGATGGAGGAGAGAGAGGTCAGAGTCAAGCTCCGAAGGTCAAGGTCCAAATCAAGGCCAAAAAAGTGCAGGTGAAGTGTGCTGGTGGTTGCAGGCGTTATGCATGGGGAGTGTTTACTCGAGCGTTCGGTCGGGTCGGGAAAAGGTCCAGGACAACGGGATGCGTGGGCGACGACAGAGCTTAGGCAGGCCTAAGAGGTACGGTGGGGTGCGTGCCGGCCGCTCTACCGCAAGTGGTAGTATGTACTTACGTGTGGGTGGGTGCTGAGGTGGTAGCGGAGGTACCTATTTCGGGAAAACAGGAGAAATACTGTATTTAGATCCACTATTCTACAGGACTTGGTACTTTATTCTTGGCTCCTACTACAGTGTACATGGTCGAGTACCCAGGTACATACTACGCAATGCGGTAATAGGTAAGAGAAGGGGTAGGGCGAAACAAGTGAAAAATGGAAGCCAGTCTAGTATGTATTGGGATATAGTGCCGCCGGGGATGTAGACAAGCGTGCCATAGACTTGCAGGTGCCTGAGGAAGTTTCGGTACTTACAAGTGTACTTTGCAAAGATACGAGAGAAGGGAGATGCCTGTACAGTCATACTACGCTATGGTGCGACAAGTACCTAGGAGGCATTACTCCGGAGTATCCTGTACTACTTGAATAGGTGTGCGCAAGCGAACCTGTGTACCTATCGATTCTTTTCTCTTACAAATGCGGCCTGTGGCATCCAGTGTCGGCAGTACTTTACCAGATTTATATTTGTCTCATGAAACCTCCAAGTTCTATCTTGCGGGTTTAGTGTATAATGCACAAACCACGATATCGTCAGGCAGCAACTACTCCTCAAGCTGCCAATTAACTTGCTAAGCCACTAAACAATTAGTTAACCCATTAGCACTACGTGTACGTACAGAATTGTTTTGCATTTTTAAAGGGTTGAGGCATCTGGCTAAGGTGCCAGCTGTCCTCTCATATAAGACATATCACGCATTGACTACCTACTACCATAGTTACTTGCAAATACACGTACACTGGCGCCCACACATGCAGGTGCCTGGCGACCAATTCGATGTACGTGGTAAAGATACGGTACTTTCGTGCACCGCCGAGGCCTACTAAAACCGCGCAAATATCTGAAGTGAGGTGTCGTGACCATACAAGAGATTACGGGCACATCGAGAGAAGGATGGCTTACCATACACTAAATTTGTTTGTTCAGAGGTTAATCCCTGAGGCAAGCAAATTTTCGGGCCAATTTCATCATGATCGAGCTGGCTCTGTCGGATGCAGCCTAGTCCCTGCTGTTGAATCTCATTCCAAGTGACGTATGTGATTGGCCTGGTGGTGTCTCGCCTGTGATGGGGGACATTGAAGACTAAAGGTACATAGGGGATGGTATCTTCATACTTAACCTTGGAAGTGTTGGTGCGTACCTCTCGCTAAGCTCTGTTGGCGTAGCGTATCCTCTTTCTCTCTCCACACTATGACATCGGCTTCCCTCCCGGCTCAACGCTTTTTTATTAGGGTTCCAGGTGCCCATACAGTAGTAAGAGAAAAGGGACCGCTATCGATTTTCTCCCCTTAAAATCCATATTGCATCTTACGGCAATACCGAGTGATAATGGTTAAGTATCCCTTAGCCCGAGGAGCAAAGCCGCGGTAACACCTTATCATCAACTGAGTACAGTGTATACCTAAGCAATAGGATACATAGAGTCTAAGGTTATAACTACTCCTTCCACGTGATGGAGTAAACCAGTACACCACCTTTAGTAGGTCTTGTCACCGACTTGTGGTGGTGGTGATGGTGGAAGTGATGACGGCACAATTCACACCTCTTTCACTCCAAGACCTTCACTGCACGATGGCTGGCAGCTGTCAACCCTACGAAGCTAGAGCACCCCAGAAGCGATAAGACGTTTTCTAAAGCTCCAGAGTCGACCGATCCGCCACGTCGATCGTTGCCTCACTGTAAGGGAGTGGTCGGTCCACTTGCTGCACCGTTACTAGCGCAAGACCACCGGTAGCGTGGTGTGTACGCAGGATGCGTGAACTGGTGATGAGTGAGTGAAGGAGTGTGCTATGTCATATCAAAACATGAAAATTGAAAACATGAAACAAAATATCGACCTACCTACAGATACCTACTGTAAGAATCAGCGTGACATCAATCATGACGAGAATCCATTGGCCTCGGTGTTTTGCTCTAACCTTTCGACACGATAGCTTCACCCTCAGTTGTTCCACCGCCAAAATAAATGGATGCTTTCGTATCCACTACAGCCTTTAGTTTTATTCTCCTCTGCATTCATGAAAACCCTTAAAACCAAAACCAACTTCACTAGCTTCTTCCAGCTAAGGTAGGGCGAACCCTCAAGAAACACGCCGATGAATCCGATTAGTTATAAAATAATTAGTTACCAAATAAATGTCCATGCATGTGCCGAGTAACAGCTGGTCTGAATAGCTGGCTTATGGTAGATATCAAGACGGAAATAAATTCCAACATCGAAGCTCTTTATAGAGACAGTGTACTACTCACCTACGCCGCTAGCTTACAATTGCTGGTTCTTTTCTACACTATATAAGCCCTCTCACAAGCATTCCTATTCACAAGACGCATCGGTTATGTATTGAAGCCGAGGATATCCCATCAAAAGCCATGGAAGTGGAGGATGGGACAATTTCCTCCGCAGGGTCCGGCGCAATTCCCCAATAGAAACCCCAGAGACAGACCCGGCGTTCTCTCTGCAAAAGACGCACACATTCTAGGATATCGAGATAAATTAATTTTGACTCATACATGATTCAGATGCCCCCAGTCTCTCGGGTCGCTCTTCAGGAGCAAACTACACTAAGGGCAAAGTGACGAATGTGGGCGTCAGTGGGCGAGCGAGCGCGAGCCAACGATTACAATTCGAAATTAGATTAGGTATCTTATTCCCGTAACAAGCGAGTACATTCCAAGCAGCCAATTCGCTTCGCCAACAGCCTTACCCAAATACCATCCCAGCCTGCTGTACATGCACGCCACCACCCTCCATCGTGTCACCTTGCCGAGTACATAGGTCTAGTACTGAGTACTTCCTTACAGTAGGGTGGTAGCAGTATGAGATGATGTACCTACCTACCTGCCTATCCGTCCACACACACAAGTACCTAAAGTACTGGTGGGAGATCTCGAAAAGCGAGGTCGTGATGCGGTGTAGTACAAGCAGGGTACTCTGTACCCCGGCAGATCTTGGGCCTCTCAGCGATCGACATGTGGACAGCGAGCCACGCGCGCGATTAAAACCGTCGTTCGTTCCACGCAATACCCTTACTGAGTACACATATCCATCCGTAAGCTTGCTGTTCCCCTAATAAATAACGAAATGCAACCATCATCAAATCCGTTATCACGCTATAATAGGCATTGTACATGAATCACCGCTGTCATTATCACCGCATCGACATACGTGGTCGTCCTAAACGGGACATTCACTCTCGCCAGGCCTGCCTCAAAAGAGGAAAAAACTCTCGGGTCGTCCCATCTCGGACCACCTACCTTGTCGGTTTAATTTCGACATCTGATCTTTCTCGCAGGATCTCACTACTTTCGAAAGCAAAAGAAAGGAAACAGAAGAGAAAAGATTGACGCTTCGCACGGCTACACTACCTTGGCCGCATACATGTCGGTCGAGTCACTGGACATCGGCCCTACTTGGGTTAAGATATTCAGATACCAGACGAATCCCAACGGGACGATCCGCCTAAATTCCCACTCGTCTAACCAAGGGGTTTTGTCTGTCAAGAGCTTCTCATCGTAAGTAAGTAGTATATTTTTATTTTTATCTTTTACCTTTTTTTGCACGACGGTGGTGCACCAGGGGGCTTCATACAGAGTCACCAACCTACGGAGTTCTCTCAGGAGGTATGTTGCTACTTACCCGGATTTGTCACAAATTGTTCGAAAATGCTTCCATGAAACGTGTCCGGTTCACGTCAGATCTGACATAATCTACCACGGCCCGTTCGGACGGTAACGGTACCTCATCAATAAGCCACTCCAGTCCAGGCATTCAAGTCAGTGTCAGCTTAGCGAGAGGTCGCTCACCCACCCCCAACTTCCGCCCCCAAAGTTTCCTCTTTCTGGCTCTTCTCTCCCAGTCCTATCGTCCCAGTCCTGTCAGCGTCGTGGTCCCGTTGACATGGCATCGATCGATTGGGACGACCTGCCCCGGGGGGTGGTGGTCATCTGCGCAGGAACCCGCCACCCTAATAGGCTCGGCTCGCCAAGTCTACTGCAGCCCAGGCATCCTATTCTCGATGTGGGGTGGAAGAAGGGAGAGGGGAAAAAAGGATGGCTTCCTTACTTAGGCTACCCAGTTGACCGCGACATGCGCACACCCAAGGACTCTCTGGGAGGTTTACACAGTAGTCGAACTGCCTAGAATGGTCTTTTGTGCGCCCTTTTCTTTTCTACTTCCGCGCCATAGGTCAAGCCACAGGACAAAACAAAACGCCTTAGACATCCCCCCAAGGCACCCATTTAGAAACACTCACCCGGGAGAACTGAGGTGGTGACGCAATGGCGCATGTCAGACATCCCTCTCCCTTCTCCTTCGTCAGCCGGAGAAAGGATTGGAGTACCGTAAGATGCGGCTTTCACTCGTTTTGCGCGCGAGTGATTTACAGGTAGGTAGGGCTTGACGAAGCAATTAATAGCGCAAGAGAGTGCCTATCTGCTACATACCTAGGCCCTCAGTACGCACGATCGTTAGATTAGAAGTGAGTGAAGCTAAAGATAGGATAACTGGCGGGGTGTCTCGGTGTTGCGCCTACCTGTAAGTATCGTGTCGCCGATTGTGTCTGCAGCTTAATGTCACATTCCACGCTCCTGCGCCTTTCTTTTCGTGTGAAGCGTAAGATGGAAGGAATCCTCACTGCCATGGTATTAGATGCACCAGTTACCCCTTTTCAACAGAGACAACGCTGGATTCCCTCCAACTAACCCATCAGGCTCAAATAACGATTAGACGCCCTCCAACACTATGATTTCCATCTCCATCACTAAACAATAGAATGAGATGCTTCGAACAACAAAACGTAGCTCGAAGCACCCTCGCCGGAAGACCTCTCTCCGTGCAATAGATGAAGGACCTTTTTTTTTTTTTCTAATTTGTTCCTTGTCACATTCATACTGGAAAGGTAGGTTACCATAGCTACTCTATCCCCTAAATCCGGACTACAAATCACGAGAAGCCGATCAACGTTGGCTTCTTTCTCATCATCACCCGAGACAAGCGACCGCGCGTGCTCTTAGGGATACAAGGCAAGCCGCTATTATCACGACCTTAATGTAAACTCGTAGCAGTTCTGTAATCGCACAACCTATGTTGAATTCCGTCCCTCTCTCTACATGCATCGCTCTATCTTTCCATAGATCAACTAGTTGCGCTGCTCATCTCATCAACGCTGACGCAGACGTGATATTCATGTCAGGAGAATCGTGACGCCCCTGAGATCCAAAGTCCCAATGGCTGGGCTTCAGTCGTCCGTCTATCTCCCGTTCCAGTGTCCACTACCATAAAACTAAAGGGAAGCAAATTATCACAGTCACTCTAACATAGAAGAACACGATCCAGAATGGCATATCTTAGGTAAAGAGCAATGTAACAGCTAATCGATCGATTCTCTAGGTTAGGGCCAGTCTCCTCGAAACACACCGAGGTCTTATCATCTCCTGCCTCACAATAACGACCTAAACCTAAGCCTTCATCCCAAACCCAGCGTCCCCTTTAATCTTTCCTCCTTCTAGCCTAACGTCTACCTATTCAGTACTCCTAAGCCTAGGTATCCATTCTGCGTGTTTTTCCAGTGGCGGCAAGAATTTTCGAGTAACAAGAATCAAGACTGACGGAACTAATTACTATTCTTGGTTCCATCCAGCCATCTATGGCCATAACGAAAAAGTAAGGAAAAGAAATCGATATATATGGATATACAGTTTTTTTTCTCGTGGAAACCGGCCAAATGACTAAGCAAATATATTGAGAAACAGGTCTCAATAGGCTTAGGCGGCCATAATGCCTTGGTGAGTACTATATGTATGCTGGCAAAGGGAAAACTGCTGTCGCTTTAATCGCTGTGGAAAGAAAAGTGAGAGGCCGGATTCGTCGATATGGGGCCTGTTCTCACTTCGTCTTCTCGTTATTTGCTCAGCCATGCCTTGAGCTTCTGACCTCTCGTCTCTTCGCCCGTCTCGCTTGAACTTCAAATTTAACAAGGTATTTTCTGTACTCCCGAGCGCAGGCGATCGGCACGACGAGCTTGCCGCTGTTTGCAGCTTAGTGCATAGTTGGGGTCCGTTGCTCGAAGATGCTCGAGATACTCCTCGTACTCCTGTTGTCGCACCGCTTGCACTCCATCTCCGGGGCGGAATGGACGGTCCGGTTTCGACACTGGCTTAGGCCCAAACACATTCTTGACCCAGAGGGGTGTGCCAGTGGCTGGCGCTGGTGGGTTCGGCGCCATCACTCCATTATTACCAAAAGGAACCGCTGCTTGTGGAGGGTTGACCTGGTCGAGGAAGCCATTTGGCAGTGCATTGGTAGGGAAATTCAGACCACTCTGAGGCAACAGGCCATACCTAGTGACTGCCATTGGATTCGCAGGAATTCCTCCTAATCCCATTGCAAAGTTGGGAATTGGGAGAGTTGGCGGAGTTGGATAGGTAGCTTGGTATCCTGTCGGAACTCGGATGTTTCTATTCATCCCAAGGTGGTGAACACATCCACCAGGGACCATGGGTTCACCAACTCCGTAAGGCGCCCGAGTTGCCTTGTATTCTTTAATCCGTTTCTGATGTGCAGTCTGACCATGGCTAGATCCCTGACGCGCTATCTGGGCTTCTAACTCTGCTACACGTGTCTCCAGTACGCGGATTGGATCCATAGGCCCCGACGGCTGATCAGATGTTTGAGCGAGACCCGTGGTAGTAAGAGGGCTTAGGATGACCGGCTTGCATTCGCTGGTGGTAGGCGACTGCTTCTCTTGCGTCTCAAAACGAAACTCGTTGGCTTCGGGGTTCAGGGTTGAAGACCCCTTTCGGCCTTTGGGAGACAGACCACCTATACCCGAGTCTCCAGAAGGACTCTGGGGGTCAACTGCTCTCATCCTCTTGCCGGGGCCAACGAGGGGAGCACATCCGCCTGAGTTGTCTTTGTCTTTGTCATTCACAGTGAATGCGCGAAGACGTGGAGCGCAGAGCTTATTGAGTTTCCCTAGGAGATTGTTGAATTGAGTATCGCTGGGAGTCTCGGTCCTTGGTCCTTGGTCACTAACTACACGACCGCGCCGACCACGGTTTTCGACCGTCGACTGAGCGAGAGTCATTGCCCTGCGTCTTTCTTCTCGTATTTCCTCATACTCTTTCCTGAGGTACTCGGGGGGTAAGCCCGCCGACTGAGGTTCCACGAGTGTTGACAGCTGGTTTCGAATCTTCTCCTCGACACCACTGAGTTCCATGGCATATCTTTCATCGCCCTTGACAGGCCGAATCTCGGCGTAAGGGAAATCGACAGTTTCCCAGCCCTCTGGAGAGTCAGCCAGGGAAACAACTGTGAGAGAACTAGAGCCACGGAGGCGCCTGTGGGTATTTGAGTCTGTATGTTTTTCGTCCCAGCTGAGAATATTCTCGTAACCCGCGCGCTTAATAGGTGTCATCTGATCAAGTCGGACGATAGACTTGATGGAAGGCTGGTAAATTCGCGGGTCGTACTTCGCAGAGCGTTCCTCGGTTCCTATCTCGGCTGTAGAGAACTCGGTTTTGGTAGCTGGTGCCGAGAGACACAGGTCGGCACTGATACTCTCAGGCTTGGTGAACGGGACAAGCTCAGGCTTCACTTCTTCGGGTCTTCTGCATCGGTACGCCGTCCGCTTGAGATTTTGAGCGTAGTCAACCGTCTCATACTCGTCGCCACGGCGAGGCTTTACTTTATCCTCACCCAGGAATTTTGACTGCTCTGGGGGCGCTGACCAAAGCTGCCCATTCATGTCAGGGGAGGAATTCTCCAAATGTTGTCGGTTGCTTCGCCAGTTCTTGTTCAGCATTGCCTCAGCCAGTCTCGGCGACTCCGCATGGCCAACTTTCCAAGCCAGTCTAGAATTAGCAGAAAAACCGCTGTTTTCAACCTTGTAGATTTCCCGGGCTAGTTTGGTATCGACCCTGAGGGCCCTCGGCTTCGGATCGGCCTTCCTCTGAGAGCCATTGTTATCCTGGTAATCGACCGGTGAGAGCTGTTCGGTTGCCGAGCCTTCTTCGAGGATAACGCTCGGCACACCCGGCCTGTTAGACCTGAAAAAGTCCTGAGCGAATCTGGGATCAATCGTGAGGCCCTTCGAGGTGGTTTTAGCCCTGGCACGCAGGTTTTTTTGGTTGGCCGCTAGCATGGCGAGTTCGTTTGCTTAATTCCTCTGGTAGCTTTGGCAGCACAGGACGTCGTTTTGGTCTTGGAACATAGTAAGATTAGTACGTGATCTTCAACGTCTCATGAAACTCTCTATTATCGTAGAGAGAAAATCTCTCTGAGGAGGCTACAGAGGTGAAAAGGAAATGTGAGCTGTACAAGGTTGATAATGGAGCTCAGCCCACCAGTTGCAATGCTACTTCAATCGGCAAATATGCTACCTGTTTTCTTTGTTAGTGATCAATTGGCAAGCAGCCTCCATCGCACTTTACACGGGAGGCGAATTCTCAAAGGGAATCAGGACCAAACATACCTAGCGATAGCTCAAGCACGGCGGCTTTCTTCCAAAAGTTCGCTGTGGATGTTTCGGGGGTGCAAGGTTGCTTTGCTCAAGGGCTATCTGGGCAAGAATGTCCAGAGATACCTAGAAGCGAGAAGAAACAAAGAATGTGAGCCCAGCTCAAGAGAAGGGTTGGAGGTAGTCGCTTGGGGAATGACAAGAGGCTGCTTTAAAGCTGACCGTTCTGTGTCGTTTTGAGACGAAGCAAGGCGAGTGAATGGGGAAGGATATTGTAAGTCTGCTTGGCTGAGGACAATACCAAGCAAAACCAAAAAAGAGTTGATCCAAAAGTCTCGATTTTACCGCGGAACGGAATCGAGTAGATCCAATGATGGGAGTTTGATGGGGAGTATGTATGGTGGCCGAGGAGGGCGTGTTATGATTAAAGATGGTAGCTCGGGATATTGGGAGATGGCATGTGCAAGGCTGTGATGGGAATAGGAGAACTGGATGTTCCTTGAGAAGGAAGGATGTTGATTATGGGTGTGCATGATGCAATTTCTGGAAGCTGCCTCTCACCATATAGGCTCTGAGAAGAAGGTACGTTGTCTATGACGGAACTTACAGCTTAAAGGTTAGGATATCTCCTGGCTAGCCGTGGGATTTGGCTATAGTAGTCAGTTGCTTGAGGGAGTGGAAAAGGAGATAGACGAAGAGAATAAAAGGTATAAAAAGGTGAGGACTAGGGGCAAGAAGGAGGAAAAAATGATTGATGGAAGTTGGTGTATGTGAGCAGAAGAGGGTTGGGGTTTTTTGATCTTGACTTTTTGCAAGCAAAAGAACCCCAAGTCGAGGAGCTGAGGGTTTCTTTCTCACATACACACCACTCTTGCATTTGTTTGCACACAGATTAGAGGCTCGAGTCAGCTTTCTTGACTGCCCTGCAGGGAGCGTACAACACCAGAGTCGACGACATGTAAGTAACTGCAGATATGATTGGTCCATCACTGTGCGGCTCTTTGTCCCTGAAACCATGCCATTGCGGTCTATCAATCCACTTCAAGATAGAATAGACTGGTCAAGAACATACTGCCCCCCACATACGGGTCCTCTTCCGCAGATATCCTGATCCATGGGTACTTAGTACTGGCTTTTCTCACGTGTAGACACATCATACCGACCAGTAGCAATGCAGAACAGCCAGGACGGGATACCGACCATCACCACTTCCACTACATAGCGCAAGCACAGACCTCCGCCTGACCAGGTTGACCGATAGAGGCAGGGGTTCTTCCAGAGAATGTAGGAACTATGCACCGGGGACCTATCTCACAGCCCATCAAAAAGAAGGCTAATGAGTTAGGTACTCAATGGTGAAGGAGCATGAACAATGAATGGGATTGGGGGGTCTGAAACCGCAGTCCACATAGCAATGTTTGCTTGGGAAACGGTCATGTGATGATAGGTATACCCACCATCAGTTCAAGTTGTCTACAAGTCAACATGTGGTATGAGGTGGAAGGTACTGTAGTACACCTGTTCGCCTTTGAGTAGGAGCATGCTTCCAAGTATCATCCTACCTACCTTACCTGCCTTGTAAGTTACATGTGTACTTGTGTAGGTAGGTACATTGGGCATATGCACATGCCTGGACATGGAAGGCACAGGAGCTGGGAGGTTGGAGTGTACCATGTAAGTAAGTAGGTACGCAGGTAGGTAGGGAAAGATCGAGTTTGCTCCTCGATTCGGGGGTATCAATTGGGCTCAACGAACTACCTAGCCTAAGGTATCTCTCTCACCTCTTTCGAGCCTCAACACACCCACTCTACAGGTGCCTAACTCTCCCTCTCCTGAACTCTCCTCTCTGCTTATGCTTAAGCAGTCAAAACAAATTACCATACAACAAAATATGCTTGGCAAAACCAAGAAAAAAAAAAGGACAAAAACAAAAAATGCAAGTAGAACAAAAGCGTATGTACAGACCAAACGCCTATGCTTCCCGTATGAATACAAATACCTCCCCTCACGGCGCGCTCAAGACCGTATGTACAGAGTGTCTGCTTCCCCCGTTGGTGTTGCATTTTATATGAGCATCAGCCTTCGCATGTGAGCAATCTGTGCTCGTACAATCGATTTCGCTCGTTCCTTGGCTGACATGAAGTCGTGTCGATCGTAGCAACTCGGCGAAGCGGTCCGCGTGACGGCGATTCTCTTACCATATACCGCCTCCTCCCACATCTCCCGAACCTGTTGCTCCTCGTCGTAGTTGTCCCTCCAGACCCAGGCGACGAAGATATCCTTGGTCTGCTCCCACGTCTTCAAGTTGAGTGCGTGGCTTACGAGCCTAATCTTTTCATGGCACACCTCCCTCCACTCTTCGATCTGGTGAATCTCTAGCGGCGTGCTTGGCCGGGCCGTGGCCACTGCGCATGTCACCATGAGGATGCCCCAGAACCAAACCTGTCGAGGGAATTTGCCCTGCTTCATGGCCTCCTCCTCGCGCGTGAGATCCGACAACATCCATTCCACGAGCCAGTTGAGCATGAAGGGGTCGACCACATCCGTGCCCAGCATGGCAAACACGCACAGATAGCAGCTCATCAACCGCGCCCGGCTGATGGCGTTAGTCGACAACGTTGTCGGCTTGATTTCCAGGAGCTCCGATCCCTCCGTTGCCTCCTCTAACGCGTCGTTAACCGTCATATCGCTGAAATCGACCTCTTGATCGACCATGCGGCGAAACCTGTCGGGTATAACTCGAAACGTGCACATGCCAAGGGATTCTGGGTTCTCGATGCCTTTCGTAGCGTCCGTGAGCTCACGTAGAGTCAGTCTGCCCGTACCCCTTGACGTTCTATTGTATCCACACCATCAGTATCGATAACTCTAGTATCAGAGACAAGGAAGGATGAGACAGACTCACAATATCACTAGACTCTGAAATATGTTTCCGTCGGTCACCATTTCGTCATCTTTCATTTCTAAAATCTGAGAGAGTCCAGCCATATGTGCTTTTGCTGTGTCTCGACATCCTAGCGCGCTCTGTGGAATGTTCATTAGCCAACTGCTGCTTGTTCATCGAGCTCGTGCTAATAACATGTCATGTCTGTTCTAGACACGGCTGTGACACCTACCTCTGCCAAAGCTAGTGCAGCTATGCTTGCTATGGTACAGTCTGTTGCCGCCATGCCAGGATTCTGCAGTTGCTCATTGACGAACTTGATCGCCTCGAGTTTGTGGTGAAGGAAGGATTTCTTAATTCGATCCATGGAACCCGTGTCCCATGTATACTTGATTGCTGTCATAAGCAAAGCCACGTGCAGGCACGCAGGACTCGATAATGCCCGACGAATACTATCGCATTGACAATCAGCCACTAGTCTTGGCGCTCGGCGGTAAAACTCGACCTACATGAAAGACTCTGGTTGCAGTAGAGCGTCTCTCGAGACAACACTTCGATATCGTGTAACTGAATATGAAGTGAGTACACTTTCTCCAAACCATGACAGACTGTCCGTTGGAGAAGCCAACATAGGCTGCGCAACTTACATATGTCGAATAAGAACCGTGATTCATCTGCCATCTCTACTGGGTATCCCACGAACATGTGGTTCGGCACCGTGGTCTTGAGCGTACTCGTCCCTGCATACCATTGCGCATCCTCACTTTGTTGGCCAACGGTGCAGGGAGCACATGCTTTCGGTTTGGCTTTGGTATCTGTATATCCGCATTCGCCGCCTTTAACGAGACAATTGGTGCTACAGACAGGTTAGCCTCCCCAGTCTATTAACCTTCCGTCCATTCGCCGTTCTCATGTTCTTTTGACTCTCTTCGCTTTGGAGCAGGAGTTCAGGATCGAAAGATAAAGCCCCGCCGAGTTGACTACAAATGAAAGATCTGCAGCCCTACATTCGACGGTACCGCCGGTTGGCGCGTTACGAACCCCAAGATGTTCTCCAAATCGCGGGACGGTGAGGGGAGTGGAAGTAGACTATGCCTACCATAACGGTTTCCTCTCGTCACAACGGATATGCTTCATCTTACAGGTCGTACATCCATTTCGAGATCTACTGTGATAGCGACGCACGCGCAACTCCGGTTTTGGTGCGGGCATTGTGCTTGTGTCTGGTAAATGATGATGAGAGACGATGATCGATGACGACGACGACTTCGAAATCTACCTCTTTTAGTGTCATACCAACATGCAAGCTGATGGCCGAGTGAGGTCCTCTTTATTAGTAAAGCGAGGTGTCGATGCAGGAGTCAGCCCTAGCGGGCATTGGACTGCAACGTAGTACAATTAATCGTGCTTGGACGAGCAGGTACAGTAGGGTGCGGGAGAGTGCCGACGGCCAAGGAAATGGGCTTGATGGAAGGGTTGCGGACTAGGATGCAAATAAAAGCTTATTCCACGACACCAATAATAAACGGCCCGCCTCGTCCTGTCATAGCTGAGTGATCTTCAAATGGGCTCTGATGGAATTAAGGTGAGGCGAAGGTTAAAGGTGGGTTTGACAGCAGGGATAAGTTAAATGCACATCTCGTCTACGGCTCCCCTGGTAGTGCGGGCGCTCCCTACCTCTTATATTTGCCCGTCCCTCTTCATCTGTAAGTCTCCCCTACTACTGCCTTGGCGTCACTATCAATTACACTGCCAGGTAGGTCACGATATTCATCGGTCGGCATGGTACCTACTTATACCTACTACGCCAATAAGGGCCCAGCATCGTCCAGGTAAGTCGGTCTATTCTCGCCCGGTCTATCTTCTACATACTGGCAAGACCTAACTGTGCAGGTCGGCAGCCTAGGCTATTGTGGTGCGCGAACAATAGACGGCAAGATCAATCGCTAATACTACCTCTAAGTGACCCTTCGCATCGCCCTTCGGGATACCGACTGCTTAATAGTCTTCACAGGCTGAGCAACCCTAGCCGACTGACCACGGGTCAGATAGGCCAGTTACTGGTTCCTATTCGCTCAGGTCGCTGGATGTCACGCTGAGAAGGTGATCGCATCTGGCTAGCCATCGACCACGCGAGAGATTTAAGCTTGATTGAAGTAGCGAATAGGATCTTAGCGGATGACAGGGGAGACAAGGGAAAAACCGTTGCTGACCTGGATGACACCTGGTCTATCAGTAACCCGGCCGAGTTCAGTGATGACAATTACTACACTAGGCAGGTCGTGTAGCGTAAGTACACCACCTACAGTACGATACAGTAGGTAACGTATTCCACCCCTGACTGGGCCACCCACCTGACTGGGCCACCTAATTTCCGGGTTTCCGTCACAACACCAAATTTTCAACCTTACAACACCTATTATCTATTTTAACTTGGTATAATAGATATAGAAGACCGTATCTAAGAAGCTATCAAAGTTTTAGAAGCTAGTACTGCCCTTAGCGTACGAAAAGCTGCCCTTATATTCGATGTCCCCTAATTGACTTTGCAATATTAATTTGTAGGCCTATAACCGACAAAGATTGCTAGACAAGCTAAACAACGGCTTATACCCGAAGAGGAAAATTTAATTAAAAAGGCTATATAATAGCTAGCTATATAGGGCTAGCCTATAATAATTAAAGGCTTTAAAGCTATAGCTCGAGAGCTGCTAAACTAAAAAGGCGACTTTTAGCTAACTTAGAAAAACTAGTACTAAAACTTTTTAGTTAGATATTTAAATCTAAAGGCTATATAGTCTAGGGCTATAGATTAAAACTAAAAAGATATTACAAATTATAAAATAGCCTAAAAGTAGTTCGAGTTATACTAAATAATTCGGTTTTTATATAATATTAATAATAATAATATATATAATATAAATAAAAAAGGCTATATAAAAGGTATTAAGGAAAACATTAAAGTACTTATATAAAGGTTAATAGCTAAGGCTTTTTTTATATAGCCTAGTAATTAAGACTAGGTTTTAATTATCAAATATATTAGGGCTAATAATTATATTTTTCCCCCTTTTATTATTTTTAAAAGGCAATAGATCTAAAAAGACTAAATTAACTAGTTGATTTATAAAAATACTGTTATCTAAGTTAGTAATAACGGCTAAACTATAAATTAAATAATTATTAATTAGCTTAAGTACTTTAATAAATATATAGTTTGCTAATATAAAGGAAATTATTAGCTTTTTTTTCTTAATAGGTATATAAACTATATTTTAACCAAATTTATATAATATTGTTAAAACTATAATATTATTTCCTTTTATTTACCTCCTTATTTAATATACTATTTGCAACCCTTTAACGTTAAAATCTTTAAGCTACTTACTCAAGTATATTATATACTTATATTATAAAGCAGTATTTTTAAAGCTTAATAAATCGATAATTAATAATTCCTTTTCTACTATTAAGCTTTTTGTAAATTAATTCCGCAGAATATACTAAGTGCTTAAAAGGGGGCTAGCTTTATACTATATAATCTAGAAAAAATCCTTTAACTACTATAGCTAAAGACCCTTCTAATTATAAGCTTAACAAATATATAAAAAAAAACTATAAGCTTTTTTGTTAATAAAAAGCTAGCTATATAAATTAATACTATAGTTTTAGAGCTACTTAATATATATAATACCCTATTAAAATAAAAAGTCTAGTTTATTTGAAAAATAGCTTTAATAGCTATAGCTAACCAGACTGTCCTATAATTGGTAAATCAAAGCCTTATAGAAAAGGCTATTATTAAACGGAAGAAGAATACTAAGCATTTGGTGATGCTCGTGTTTTAACGGTTAAAGAGATAAAAGTTAAGGTCTAGTAATAAGAGGCTAAAAAAGTTAAAAAACAACAGGTCCAGGAAAAAAAACGGGCCTTAAAAAGCAAAGTAGGCTTTATAAAGCTAGTCTAAAAAGAAATGCCTATAGCAATTGACCTATTTGATTGACCTATTTGATTGATTTAACTGTAATTTTGGTGTTGTAGTGATTTGGTGTTGTATTTGGTGTTGTAGCAGAAATCCGGAAATTAGGTGGCCTAGTCAGGTGGGTGGCCTAGTCAGGGGTGAAATACGTTATACTATGCCACCTCTAATCGACCTCTAGTCTACCTACTTAATGCACACTGATGATACATTCATTGCCAGAGCCCTGGGTTGTCAAAACACAAGGGACGAAAATACACGTTTCGGCAAATCCCAGGATCGTACCACGTCGGAAACGAGGTTGCCCAGCATCCCAGGACCCCACGCTACGCACCGGTGATAGTGTTAACATCTCCGGTCACCACCACTTCGCTAGACCGACTACGCCCACGCTGCCCAATTATTGCAGTTTAGTCGTCGATGATTCACCCCCAAGTACACTACCACCGCAGTATGCTACAGTATTGCTTCGGGTCATCTCCGTCAATAATGCTATCAAATACCTTAGTAAATCGACGGTTAAGTGGCTTGAGTGAGCCGCCAAGAGACCCACTAGTCCTCGCAGAATATTCCATGCTATTTTAAGCATACTTTGATTATTTAGCTTTTTAAGCATACTTCTTAGGTTGAACGCTAGGTGGTATGGATCCCACCTCACCTATCCCAGGTACGACAAGGGAAGGACGGAGAGTGGCAAACACCAAACCTGATTTGCATGCAGTCCTGCAGTAGAATCGGCCGGCTGGGCGCCCGCGTCACATTATCTACTGTACCTAAGCCTACAGCAAGTACCTTATTTCTCCTTGCTTTGCCTTACAGCATTTCATGAGAACACGAAGTACCTACTTACGGTTCACGATGCTACCGTGGTGTAGGCAATTACCATACCTATATTGCGCCATCTGGTCCCTGAACGGATGAACATTCAGGCAACCGAATATGTTCTTTGTAAGTGGGCATGTTCTGCGTGAACCATTACGCCATCCCCGCACTCGATACAACATTCGGCCGAATCCAAGACAATTTACCTACGGCATACGTGACCAGGTGTGTAGGGTACTCAGTACGCCAGTGGAAAACGATACCCTATATAGAATAATAAATAAATCGATAGATAGGTACGCGTACCTATTCACTATCCCGTCCATCACCAACTTGGCGTGCAGCACATCACTCCATCTGATCTTTCGATACCAGGCGGGGTAGATATGTAGATAAGGTCTGTTCTATTGAAGACACTGTGACGAAAACACCCAGGTAGCAGCGACAGCGGCAATGGTAACGGCAGTGACCGAAGAGCAAACCAAAAGCAATGACGGAGAATGAGGAGAAGAAAGGCTGGGGTCTATCCGTGAGGCAAGAAGCAATCTCTCCTCGGATGACGGACTACCCGAGAAACAGCCAACACCACGATCCATACTACGTTGCTGTCATTGTCGTCGTCGTCACGGTAATGGTAAAGCGCCATGATGGTGCCAGTCTCTTGTGACTGCTTACTGTTCAGCTGTCTCAGCAACCACAATTACGACAGCGATATACAAAGACAAGAGAACTCAGCTCTCGCCTACATTCATGTCTTTTGCCGCATCCCACGACCGCCTCAATATTTCGCTTCCTAGCATTGGTAACAAGATGTGTAATCACGGCGAGGCGAGGGAAGCGAGGGGAAGAGAGCGGCCGCAGTATGTACACTCGGTAGTATGTGTACAGGTATGTATAAACTCCGCGTGGCGTCTAGCTCCCGTAATCCATGATCGTTGCTCGCACCTCGTGCGGATACGGGAAGACTGCCTATTCCACTGTGCTGGGTAGTGTAGGTGAGCATCCGCGGGGAAGACGATTTCGGACGACAGCATTACCAGTCCCTACCAGTCAACCCTGATCTCGTGATGGACAGATTTAGACGACATCGTTAACGATGGGAAATATCATACACGCTATTACACTACATAATTAGAGATCTAGCAATGGTCTCTTATCGTCCACACGTACCTAAGCGCTCGCTTTGCTTTCTAAGCAATAAAAGAGAATCAGGACGGGATGAATAGATGTAACTAAAACCGACACAACCACATTGCGCTTCTACTGCGCTACGCCGGATATCTACACGATCTCTACACCACTACGCATATATGCACACTACTGTACTACACATGAATGCGCATATATTCGTGCAGTTTCTCTATCCCAGCGACATGGAGTCATCAGCGTTACACTACACCTCCTCATGTGCAACATCGCTAATCATCCAACTCATAACCCCATACTATAAGTTCCGAACAGGGAATCCCAATCAGGTCATTCAACCTAGCTTGCCGTCCCCAGTACAGAAACGACATCACCTACACTAATCCAGCAGACCACGTATGCCGCACGATGCCGCGTTCACGGAGTGAATACACGTGGTGAATACACGTGTATAGATAAATCGCCGCCTCCACAGCATGGGTAAGTTTACGCGAGACCGACCAAAACCGGAGAATAAACAGGAGAACCTTGAAGAAAGAAGGAGTTTGCCGTTGAGCATAGTAACATCACATTACATGGGGTACGCGATCTACGTACGAACTGTCGTTGATACCCCGTCATCGCAGCGAATAGTCAGTCACACACTAACATGATATTAGCCTCGAGTGTGCAGACATACTAGTACTGAGTGAGCACAGAGCTATCCTAAACTCTTGCTCACCCAACGGATGCCTGCCTTCCCAACTCCCTTCTCAAACTACTCGACCTAGCATAGTTCGAGTAGGTAGACTGATTCCGTGGAACCATCGCTCGCATGAGGATGAACCAGCCACAACAGTAACATCCTCCAGGATTGCAACCTACTCGCCTATTTGTATAAACTGCGGCGACCAAAAGACCAAAGAACCAACACAACCAAAATGGGATCAAGGAATATCCTATTATGCATGGGGCTGATTCCGAGATTACTTAGCAAATAATCTATGTATAAATATCGTGAGAGGATGAAAAAAGATGATCTAGACCATGTGGCTTTGTACCTGATGCAGTGTAATACATTAGGTACGTGCATGCGCTAATGTATGCGAGAAAATCGTTCCGTCCCGCAACGGAAGTGCAGTCAGTACACGTGATTCTTCTCAAGTGAGACGAACCGAACCGAACCAACAATCCAATCCAATTCACTCAACCAACACACGCGACTCGTTCACATCGTCCATGCCCTTACCCGCTTCAGCTCCGATCTAATCCATGTACAATGAATGATCCGCCTTCTAAATCTGTGCACTACTAGACGAGTGCGTATGTTTATTTTGCGGTGACAGTAAGTGCTAGTATCAAACAGGTAAAGTAGGAAACTACTAATAGTAAGAAGTGGGCTCATGCAATCAATGTACGAGGATGGGGATGAGGGATGAGGGATGAGGGTGAAGGGGGAGAAACCCTCATCTCATTCTAGCATAGTATCTCGGAAGGATGCCGGAACTTTCATGCAAGTGCGGATGGAGGTGCGGAAAATCTCAATGCGGATTATGAAGCGAGATACAAGACAAGACGAGCAAAAGCAGAGGAGCCAAGGCAAGCAAGACGTGAACTCATTGAAGATGTCATCTCGATTAGGTAAAATGAACATGTGCCTTACCCGCCGCTAACCCGCAAAAATACAACTGCTCACTCCTGCTTACAGTACACTACCTGACCTCCTAGGCTCATCTACTGGGACGGCCGAACTAGTTCACAGACAGACAGAAGACAGTTGACCAGACCGACCCTTTGAGTGACAAGGTTAGCCGAACTGACCACAGCCCCCTTAGCTGTGGCGATCTCGGCTCCTTTGCCAGGCAGCACACCAACTTTCCCATTCCTTTCTTCACCATTGGGAACACCACCCTGACGTTTTCAAGGTGCCGCCGAGTTACCTGCCATATACATCCCGAAAGCACGCTGGTCGAACACAACTCGTTAGCCAAGACTCTTGGCATCGGGGACTCCAACAAGATGAAGAAGCAATAGTGTAGTGTAGAAGGGGGTGAGTACAAGGGTGAGAGACGAGAGGACGAGAAAGGAAAAAAAAAAAAAAAACCTTACCGGATTTCGGGTTTGCATGAAGACGGTACCGGGGCCGGTGAACTTGCACACGAGTCCCTCCCCGCTGGCGAAGCCGGCGATGATGCCACCGCTCGCGACGCGCTCCATGACGTACTTGACGTTCCAGGCGACGAGGTGGCCGTTGTCGACAATGTACTTCTCGCCGTCGGCGAGGTCCTTGCGGATGATGGCGCCGAAGCTCGTGATCCATAGCAGGCCGACGCCCGAGATCTTGTGGACCCAGAGACCCTCGCCCGAGAACATGGCCTTGCCCAAGCCCTGACGCTTGTAGTCGCGGTTGACGCCCTGGGTGCTGGCCACGTAGGCGTCCTTGCCGACGCTCCACGACTCCTCGCCGCTCAGACGGATCGTCGTGATGTCGCCTAGCATGCTCCGGGGCCAGCAGCAGCTCGCCGGGCCCGATGAACGTCGACTGGCCCAGGTCGCCGCCCGAGGCCACCAGCTTCTTCATGCTGAACTTGTACTCGCCCTTGAGCGTGATAGTCGGGCTCATGGCGACGAGGACCCCGGGTTTCGCCGTCAGGGGACAGCCCATGGCCAGCTGGATCGTCACGATCGTGTTGCAGTCGCGGTGGCTGATCCGATAGGAGCCGCCGTTGAAAGTGCCGACATCATCTACCGTCGCACTCGCCCCTACGAAATTTCCTGGTGACGGGGCTCCAGCGGACATATTGGGCGCCGGAGTTGGTCCCGCCGACAGTGCTTGCAGCTGTTGTTGCGGTTGCGGTTGCTGTTGCTGTACCTGGGCCTTCTCTTGCGGATAGCCCTGTGGCGCATCCGGGGCCACGTCAGAGTAGGCGGGCGCATTGCTGGGCGGTGTCATGGCGCCATTGTTCCTAATGGCCAGGTTCATGTGCTGTTGCTGTTGTGGCGGTGGAGACGATGGGAACTGTGACTGGCTTGTAGGAGGAGGAAGCGGGTAAGAGGTCGGCGTCCCCGTCTTCGGCGGCGGCGACATGCTCTGCTGTTGTGCTGGCGCGGGATAGCCCTGCTGGGGAGGGGGGTAGTTCTGGTGAGGTGGTGAAGGGTAACCGGGAGCTTGGGCTGCTCCCGGAGGCGGGTAGCTCGGCGTGCCGGGTGGCGGAGGGTAGAACTTGGTCTGGTTTGCTGGAGGGGATGTTGGTGGTGGTGGGTAACTCTTTTGTTGGCCTGTTGTGATTGTGTGACTTGTTAGTATCGAGTACTATTCACATCGTCGTCGCGGACACACGCCGCATCAAAGGTTGCCGTCAGGCGCAGAAGAGCGGCTCTAGCCCGCCTTCTCTCCGACAAGACGCAAGACAGCATTGGAAAGCCATGCTGCCGTCTTTCCCCCGTCTCTTGAAGGCATATCGGGTGTAGCAAAAAGGCGAGATGTAAGGATTCAGCATACCTGAAGACCCAGCCGCACCAGGCGGTGGGGGATAGTATTGACCTGACATTGATGCCTTTTTCTTACTTAAACGGGCCGCGATCAACCTAAGCCGTTCAACCAAAATCTGCTCGAGACCTTGCAGTCAAGAGGCAGAGGCTTGACAGCTACGAGCATCTTGTTAGTCTAGTGCGATGAAAGGCGACAGAAGAAGAAAGATGATCGGGTTGTTTGGGCAGAGGTAGGCGAGCGACCTGGAATATTGACCCCAAGTTGTCGCCATGCGTCATATGGTTTGACGATGGTGGCTAAAAGGAAAAAAAGAGCCCCGCAATTACCGAATGACAGCTAGCTAGCTGTAAGGAATAACCTTGCGACCTTTATAAACTGGATCCGCTCAATTGAGTTTACCGGTAAGTAACCTTATTAACACCTATATAACTTGGTCGATGAGAATATAATTATGGTTTGGTTGATTGAAACCCTATCTGGAATATCGCGCGAAGGGGAAGGGGGAGGGACTGAAAGGGAGAGCTTCGACTTGCTCTGAGCTAGCAGGAAGCTTTGGGAGGTCCCCAGTGAGGCAGTGAGGCAGTGAGGGGAGAAATGCGCTTGCATTGGGTTGGCTTCGCTTCTCGTTGGTTGATTGGAAGTCCAGCCGCCACTCCCCACCCGCGCCGTCTTTGCTAGGCGCTAAAATGAACGCCAACGG
The DNA here is from genome assembly GCA_002288965.1 of Xylaria sp. MSU_SB201401. NCBI lineage: Eukaryota > Fungi > Ascomycota > Sordariomycetes > Xylariales > Xylariaceae > Xylaria > Xylaria sp. MSU_SB201401. Next base: position 57,123 of record NPFG01000024.1, read on the forward strand.
TTGGCTCTCTTTTCCTTGTGGGTTGTAGGTTATTGGTTATTGGTTATTGAACGGTTTTACCTACCAGGCGCTTACACGATACACTTTAACATGCGTAATGTCCCGCTAAAAACCGGGGGAGCTGAGCGGGCTGGAACGAAGCTGGGACTGGATGATTTTGCCTCGGGCCAGCCAGTTTTGAAGTAGGTATCGACCAAGGTGCTTACCTGCTCCCGCAAGGAGATAATCTCAAGGTTGATACTATCAGCTCAGTATGGGGTGATGCTATCTCGAGTATGCATATGTGAGCATGGAAGTTTGTATACTTGGACGTATTTCAATGAATGAACCATTCAAATATAGATATAAATATAGATATAACACTATTAATTCAAAGATACTGTCCCCTCGCCCGCATCCTCCGATACTCATCCTGCGTAATGGGTGGGTAGCGCGGCGGATTGTTTGGTTCATCCGCGCACACGGCTAGGCACTCGACGATAGCCGTGGGATCAGGCGAGACGAAATACGGGATCGAGTACCGCGGCTGCGTCATCGACGGCCTCCCGCTATCTGACACTAGAGGCGGAAGGGTGACACGATGGAGGGTTGATTTTAGATAATCTAGGCTGGGAATCAGTAGACGTATAATATTATAGACCCCGTAGCAAAGACGGTAGGAGGGTCTGAATGAAGGAGATAGGAGAGCCAGATATCAGATATTTTGCATCATGGTAGTGATGGTAGTAGGTATAGAAACAGATGCGTTGAGTGGGGGAAGAAGGTAAAGAGATAGGTAGATAGGTGAATTGGATTTCAACGAACCGTTACTCCACCTCATCAGCAAATCGCCCACGTTCAGAACCAGTGCACCGTCCATCGGCGTCGCATCGACGAAGTGGCCCTTGCGGTTGGGGTCCTCGACCTGTAGACCTCCGCTGTTGTCTTGGAAGAGCATCGTTATGGTGCCCCAGTCGGAGTGCGCGGGCATTCCTAAATCGAATCGCAAGTAAATTAGAACCTCCCTCTACTCCCTCTATAGCGTCATAATAGTCATTATAGTCATGATACCAATTACCAATACTAGATAAAAATAAGAATATGGTAGGCAGAAACTCACTCGCCACCTCACCCTTAGCCAGCTTCTCTGCCTCAACAGGCGGATAATGAAGCAATCGCAGCTGATTATTCACACCACTGTGAAAGCGCAAGAAGAATTCTTCATCGTCAAGCCCGAGGCCTAGCGCTAGCGCACGCAGGAGCTCCTTCGCGACGTCGAAGCAGCGCCAGTAGAACGCCGTCGTGAACTCCCGGAAGCCCGGGAGCACGTCCTCGGGGATCCAGACGTTGGGCTGCTGAGCGAAGTCCTCGCTGCCGATCTCGTAGCTCTCCTGTTTACGTGCGCGGGTTCAGTTGGGGAGTGAAGTACGATATTAGGGGGCCATTATGTAGGTAGGTAGGTAGGTATTTGGGTGGGGACAGTGAGTATAGGAAATAAAATAAGGGGAATGAGTAGTACGTGGGAAGCTGTAGACAGGATATATAGATCGATAAGGGGAAAGGGGGAATTTGGGGGGAAGAAGCGAACCTTGACATCAGAAATCTGCCGGCTCTCAACCTGTTTATCCTCTTCCCCATCAGCGTAAACAGTCTGCGAGACCTTCTCGAGCCCAGGCCACGAATATCCCCTATGAACGTCGGGTCCTATATTCGTACACATACGCACACGGTCAGTCAAATAACTAATATCTCAAACAACCCAAAATACTCAAACTCTTCAAATCCCTTCAAATCCCTCCAAGAATATCAAAAACAGCAAGGATAAGTTAAGTGCGGTAGATAGGTAGATAGGTAGGTCCTTGGGTCACCCTACTACTTACCGGGCGGATGAGGCGCAAGCATCTTCTCCTCCATCGGCAGATCGAACAACTTCCGCGCCCAGCCGAACGCGTCCGCGAGTAATTCATCCGCGATCCCATGATTCTTGACATACACGAAGCCCACGCGGCGACACGCCTCCGCGAGCTCAGCGGCGATGCGTTTCCGGTCCGCGGGGGAGCCGTCGGACCAGGGGGCTAGGTCAACTATCGGAATCGTACTCGTCATTTTTCTTCTTTTTGTACTTCAGCCGCAACAAAAAGTACGATACCCCGCTGTTGCTGATTGTTGGAGCCACTGGAAGATGTTGTCTGTCTCAGTAGAGCGGATCTCGGTTTCGAAAAGATCACAAATCAAAAGAAATAAAATCAGTTGAGCACCTTCCGTATGCTGTAACTTTAATCCTCCGTTGGTTCCGTGTTGATTTCGATGCCTGATCTTGTATCGTCGATGATATGAATGAAAGTCAGATCAGGTGGAGGTCGGTTTCACAGAACGTCCGATAGGTCCTGGCGTATTCCCCTCATTGGTTCATACTTGTATATATCACCGGAAATCATGTGCTTCTTCCGAGTACGAACGCAAAAGCAAAACTCAAATGGTATAATGATGTCACTACGCTGACTTGTTTATCTGGTAATTTTCACGATGCTACTGAGTGAAATGGAATTATTCGTCGCAGACCAAGATTGCTACAACGAGTGCTCATAAGCTTCCTGTCGATTATCTGAACACTCCTGGTGTGTCTTGCGAAACAGTCTAGCGTTGGGATCATTTCGCATGCAAAAGCTGCAGGCACGGATATAAAATTTCACCCAACAACGGAAAATAAAACACCTGTTATACATGGCTTCTAAGAAAAAAAGGCCATAATATGGCATGTGAGCCATCATCTTGGATTATATGCTAGTCATGCTACCCGTTGAATTTTTTTTTGCACGGTCGTCTAGCTCATAAAAGGCTTTCATTGAAGCCAAGTTACATTACAAACAAATATGGCGAGATCCGATCGTCGCTTTTGCTTTTCTAGATTTACCGTACATAGGAATAGAATAGGTGACTCATTAATCATTACAGTAGGCGAATACCTGTTTTGTTTTGTCTTTGTTCACAGCGCCGTAGGGTGATAGGTACTCTGTGGTCGATCAAGAAGGATGTGATCTATGAGAGTCTGGGACGGTTTTAGCAACTTCGGTTCAGGCAAGGGAAAAAATTACAAACATACCCAGTCAGCCATATTGGCGTCTTTCAATATATTATCGATGGGAGTAGTGTCCATGAAGTCCAATGAAAATCCCATAGCTGGAATAAGCTGAGATTGGTCGTATGACGTGGGCAAAGGCGGCGGCAGTTGAACATCGTTATTCAGTAATATGGCAAGGGAGCCATCTCTGATATCAGACTGTGGCGGAGGGGGCGGCGGCTTTGATTGAGGCATATCCTGCATTGACACCCTCCTTAGAATCGCACCAACAACCCTCGTGGCATGCGCCGCTTCTTTGGAAGCACTCTTGCGTTCAGACCATATCTTGTATGACGTCCCCAGTGCTTTTAATTTCCGTGACCTCTCCGCAGGACTGGAAAAGAGTTAGTATGTAGAGTTACTCAGCCGCATCACCAGATACTTACGTGCTGGGCAGATTTTCCGTAAGATCCAAGCATAAAATCATCGATGCAATCAGGAAATCATGTACCGTCAGTGAAGTAAGCATGTACTTATCCTCATACATTCGGCCACCGGGTTTGCCCTCCTCCTCGTACTCGGCATGAATGTCCAGAATCCTTAGTGCGGCTTCTCGACAGATATTCCGAGATAAATCGCACTGCGGGTTGTCCTTTTCTCGATTGAGATACGGGCGATGTAAGAAACAGAGACTTTTCAGGAACATCATTTCAAGCATCACACGATGCATGATGTCATAGGTTTGATCTGTGAAGCTGTAGGAGCGAATGGGCTTGATCTGCAGGGCCGGTGGTACTTGGCTATGGTAGTGATGGAGCTCATCGTTGAGTTTGAGGACTTCCTCATAAGGGGGCGTGTGGACCGACAATGACTGCCGGAGAACACGACGAAGTATGCGACAAAGCCTAGACTTTATACTGAGATACAAAGTTGAGGTTGCCTCAGTAGGTGGTCGCGACGGTGGCAACACCATCATGTTCTCGTCAAAATCAGCATCGTAGAGGTTAGCTGGCGCCTCGGTGTCACATTCGTCATCTCGAATGATCGGCGGTACACCCTGTTGAAATGAAAACAAGATATCGAACACCTCGATGAAGAACCACGCCCGGCGCCGGATCTCACCCTCGAACGGCGTCACATTCGATAGATACTTGGGATCACGATGGTACCCCATGCGCTGGGCGAGTCGTGCAGTCAACCCAAATTTGCCCATAGACTAGAATCGACCATATGTTTCTCTCTCATTTCAGTGAATCCATGAAGTAGCAGCGCCTCGATGGAATAGGGCTTGGCAGACAGATAATCGCCGGATACGAGGCAGTCAACTGCTAGCGCGGACAACTGCTCCGGTCGAGGGGCATCCGTCTCCCCTTTCTCCAAGGCAATCGAAGTCGCAATCCACAATATCGAGGCCAAGCAGCTGATCCACAAGAGGCTGACGGATGTGGGCGCCCTCCAGAAGCTGTCATACTCTTTTTGAAATTTATTGGTATGGATGTATGGCGCGGCAGTGAATCTATGCCTAAAATAAAGCAAGACAAGACGATCACATTGGTGTTGCTGCGGCAGTCGCGCAACAGCCTGCTCGTGTGTCAGCATTTCGCCGCGGCCGAATATGAGGTCCTGACAATCCCCAGTCCAGTTGTGAGTTGAGGGCGGCGGCGATGGTGTGGGAGGGACGTCAAGGTCTGAATCCAATATGCCCTGGATATCATGAATGCTCTCAAGAATGGAGGCCCAGTGGGTGTTTCCGACGTAGTTACCCTCACCAGTCCGGGTGCCGGCATGTACGGATGTGCTTGGCGCGCTCAGGCTTGGGGGTGAGCTCAAATCGGAACGGGTGTCAGCCTCGTTGCGATGATCTGAGCTGGATGGCGTGTTCAAGGATTGCTCTGCAAATGCGGCACTACTGACAAGCCCATTGACCATCTCCTCGAGCTTCTGTAAGCGCGTCTGAAGTGCGGGCTTCGAGACGGCTTCCGGTTTGAAGCGAGCCTCGGGTTGTGTCCTGGGCTCCGAACCTCGAGGCTTGCGAGCAGCACGCGGGGCGTATTCACAGAAATTAGCCTCGCCGCTCTTGACGCATCGCTCACAAGGCTGTTGGCGGTCGCATTTCACCTGATATATTGTTTAAGCTACGACGCGATCTGTGAGCGTTGAAGCGCCGAGATGATACTCACCTTGCGAGTTCTGCACAAAAGACAGCTTACGGGAGGCCGGTTGCGCTTCTGGATTTTCCTCTGGGCGCCCTCTGTTGGTTGAGCACGAAACACGGTGGTCTGGTAGCCCGGAGGAGGTGGTGGCGGACCAGACTCCATTATGCGGAAGCTTCGGGGTTAATGGCGTAGCACGCAAGTCGAGTCTCTCTCCGAGGCTATGGTATCAGGAGAGCAGCGCGAGTAGGCTGGGGATGGCGCCGCACATGAATCAAACACTGATGCCAGTATACAGAGCAGTGAATTCCGGGGCCAAAGTAGGGACCTCCACCCCCCAGCAAAAGCGGCCGGTTGTTTAGGAAAGGGGAGATAGAGGCTGATTGACAGATTTTTAAGGAAATAAGAAATGCCTAATCGAGACGAGCCCGAGAAGATGGATGGATGGACGGATGGATGGAGCAGCGCAACGCAGCGCGTGCGTGGCGACGCTGGGCCTGTGTCCTGTGCAATTGGTAATGCGGTGTAATGTACGGTAATGCGGGAATGCAATAATCAGGTCAAGGGGTCTTTCTTTGTCTTGGTAGACCTAACACCTAACACCTAACCTATAAGCACTTAGTTACTGTGTGTGTATGTGCTGTAAGTAGATAGGTAAGAGGCAGGCAATGTAATCAATGCCAAAGCCCACCTGGAATGCTAAGGTAATGTCAGAATACAGTACAAAGAGCCAATGCGATCGATCTAGGGTGGCCCAGTGTGGTCGGTCCGGTGGTCGTCGGAAACAAGTGGCGTGTGTCCGTGGGATAAATCCGTGGAACGATGACTGAGTAGGTTAAGTACCTACATACTGCTAGGTAGTAGGTAGTGGGAGGCGATGGGGCCCAAGATCTAGCCAGATCTATTTCCCATTCCAATCAATGTTCCAATGCGGTGGAAAGAGGGCTCTTTTTTGGCAACCAAACTCCGAGCGGCATCTGGTACTAGACCCCCGTCGTTCGATGAAAAGTCATGGCATGGGCAGAGCATGGTAGAGGGCATGAGAACCGAACGAGTCACCCTCGTCACCTACCTACCGCCCAAGCGCCCGGTACAGTCTTGCCCCATGCACACTGCTAAGGCCTGCTACATAGTAGTATGCCTGCTGTGGTATTGGCTTCATGTACCCCCTACAGGCGAGGCCCTAGTGCCGTGATAGGGTGCCGAGCTTCCTAGCGCCTACCTAGGCTAGGTAGGCATATACCTAGGTACATAGTGCCACTTACAGACTGTATACTTCGGGTATACGTTCCGTCTCTGCTTATTTCGGCTATTTCGGCGATTGCACCCATACTTTTTCTATAAGAGCAGAGAGATATACAGGATACAGACACGAGTACTATTCAAGTACTCCACCAAGGCATGACATACGGTATTGGTAAGTCCGGGTGGGTACATACTCACATGTCGTCGGCTCTTCTACGATGCTTATTTCCTTGAAAATACATGCTTAATATGGAATAAGTATCCTGGAAACCCCGTTGAGCCGAATCAACGTAACTAAGTACGGGATTGCTCTTAGGATACGGTAGCCCCTCATCCCAAGCCCGATTCGACAGATCTCATGTCCAACCAACAGCTTCTTTTGTCAGCATTGCCTGCAGACGAGATGCAGCCGACCTCATCCGACTGACTACATATGCCGTGCCTGCTAGCAGACGAGAGAGCTCAGGAAGGCAACAAATATGTAGTGAGTGGTAAATGAACTTGTTATTTACTCGCCTCAATTGCCTATAATCATCTCACAGCAAGTGGTTGTGTTGTGCTAGACTCGCAGATAAGATAGATAGGTCATTGTTCGTCGGATTTTCGTGTGCTTATTGTCCCGATATTCCAGCTCTCTCAGCCGCTCTAGCCGAGCAATCCACGATCCACACATACGAGCCCTCAGATTTATCTGCAATAATAATCAACAGACGCGCGGGAAAACGTCGTCTAGAGAAGCACGTCGAACCCGATCTGCTTATAATAGCACGCATACACCCCTCAGTATGGTGGTGAACGGGCTTCGGCGTTGACGCGTCAACCGAGGAAAGAGACGATCATGGATTTAGTTGAAATTTGTAATCGTGGGGACCCGGGAACCTGTCCATTCCATTTGCGCTAGATGTATGTACGTATGTACATGTTTACACGCGATCGCCAACAGCTACCCTCGTGCCACTTCGTACCGCACGATTAGGTAGGTAGGCAGTCATGTCACGCCACGATAAAGTGGACATAAGCCCGCAGAAACTGCCCAACGCCGACGCCGATGCTAGGTAATCGCTGGCAGCCCTTTTTTTCTCTGGAGGAAGATCTCCCTAACCTTACTACTTAGGAATTTATGTAGTGCGCATGCCCGTACGTGATGTAGTCCATTCCGAAAAACTAGTAGCTGGAAACTGTTACTTGACAAAAAAGAAAACAGGTACGGCGGAATCTTGTCTTGAACTTTTAGCTCCCTGCGCTAAGCATGACGGGACCGAGGGACCGAGTAGTCTATCAGCTTCGGAGGCAAGACGAGGAGATATGACCACAACGCCGATATGATTCCCAAAGCAGTAATGTATATCCCCGGTCATCAATCCGTATGCGCCAATGCTGCAGATGTTGCTATGATGATGGCAGTAAAGGGGTTGGGAAAAAGAGTCTATATAAGATGTTGATGAGTCGGTATTGAGAGAGAGACCATGTAGTCAAACATAATCATCAAAAGTTAGCTGTAAAGCCAATTCAACAGGCATCGAAGACACGACATCGGTGAGCATAAACCACCAAGAGGAGACGTCAAGAACAAACAGTTCTTCATAACTCTTAGTCACCTCACACACGCATGCTTATCAAATCTCCAAGTTCATCATTATGGCAGGCGCAAAGGCTCTAGTCGCTGAATCCCTCACACCCGGCGGTCTCAAGGTCGTCGAGAGAGACATCCCCAAAGCCGCCCCGGGAATAGCAGTAGTCCGGATCCTCGCCGCCGGCGTCGGGCCAGGCCACGGGTATATGGTCACACACGAAGTCCCAGGGTTCTCCTTCCCGGTCCCCAGCGTCTACGGCAGCAACGCCGTCGGGCGGGTCGTATCCGTGGGGTCCGACTCCGTCTCTCTCAAAGAGGGCCAGCTCGTAGCCGTCGACCCGTTCACTTCCGCGCGGGACGACTCCGACGCCGAGATCATCGTCGGGCTGATGGACGGTGGCGAGGAGAAGGCGGCAAAGCTCGCCCGTGACACGTGGCGCGATGGGTGCTGGCAGACGCACGCCGTCGTGCCCCTCGAGAACGCGGTCCCCCTAGACGAAGACGTCCTCGTGGGCAAGCACGGGTACACTTTCGAAGAGCTCTCCGTAATCGTGCGTCTGAGCGTCGCCTACGGCGCCATCGCCAACGTCGACGTCAAGGGCGGGGAGACGCTCATCGTCGGGCCCGCGACGGGGCAGTTCTCCGGCGCAGTCGTAGAGATCGCCTCCGCCCTGGGAGCGCGGGTGATCGCGCTCGGTCGCAACGAGGCGTCGCTGGCGAAGCTGCGGTCGCGTATCCCACACGTCGAGACCGTGGTGGTCACGGGGGATGTCGAGAAGGACGCGCGCGCGATCCAGGCCTTTGGCCGCGCCGACGCCTTCATCGACTGCACGCCGCACACCGTGCCCAGCGAGCTGAGCCACTTCCAGAGCGCGCTACTATCGCTGCGAAAGCGCGGACGGGTCGGTCTGATGGGCGGGATGTACAAGAACCTCAGCATACCCTATTACCACATGATTCTCAACAGCCTCGAGCTCAAGGGGAAGTGGATGTACACCCCCGCGGAGATCAGGAGGATCGTCAAGATGATCGAGGTTGGAACTCTGAAGATTGGGAAAGAGGCGGGGCATGAGGTGCGTGGGAGGTTTAAGCTTGAGGAGTTTGAGAAGGCTTTTGAGACGGCTGATAAGAATGCTGGGTGGGGGACGTTGGTCTTGTTCAAGCCCTGAGCTGTGAAAGTTTGGTGTACAAATTCTTCGTCTTAGGTAGAGAGCTCGATAATTTCATATGCTCAAATTGACACCCAATGGCAATATTAAAACATACCCCTCCGTTCGCGATTATTGGCCAGGTATAGTGGTATTAAAAGTGATAGGTACGAGAAGAGACGAGTTTACTACTATTTGCTCGACGGGTCAAACCACAGGCCTCTAATTTTAGGTTCTTGTTCATCAAGCATTACTCCCTTGCTTGACGAGATGTTTGAGATATTTGAGTGTTGAGTACCACTTACCAAGCTGGCGAGATATCATGCTAAAAGCATACGACAAGAAAAAAGAACAAAAAGGCAAAATGACGGATGCCCTTAGATGGGAAGTATTTTACAACTTGAGCATCCAAGGGACGCACCAGGAAGCCCCCCAGCAATATATCCAGATTCTACTTGGCTGTATTAGTCAATATGTTTTGGAGTTTCGGAAAACTCTTGGACAAAAACTAAAATACTCGGATGCCTTCTGATGGTAACTGTTTTACTCCTTGACCACCGGGGGTGACGACGCATCGTGGAGCACCCCTACGACACACCTATCTTTGCTTAGGTATATAAGTTACATGCTTTAAACTTTTGAGAAACTCTAAAAAATCGGATGTTCCTCTGGTGATAAGTATTTTATCACTAGACCCCCAGCAATGAACATGGTTCTACTTAGACATATGACCTTGCTACCACAATCCTTCTACCTAGAAGCATACCGGTTAGATAATTTATTGTGTGAGTACGCTAGAGAAGTCATTTCCACAAGCCCGCTATATACGACAAAAGAACAGGAAGATCGCTACAGCAATCTTCTACATGTATCCAAGAAGTACGCATGGGTACGAATAAGACTAGATGTCCAGAGAGATACACATAACAAACGGGTCAGAGTCAACATAATCCTTCATCACAAGTATGTACTGCCAAGTAGAAAAAAAATCAATGTCGTCCAGCAGCCATGCTAGCGAAAACAACATTAAGCCAGTGATGTCGATATATCATCTCCCGCGACTCCATACTCCCTCCATCGTTGGCATTATAATTCGAAAGAACATATCAGCTGCTATTCCCAAGGATACGAACACGACTAGGGCTAAGCGCAGGATACAAAATGCGGTGTAAGTAGCCTAAACTTGTGCAAGTTTAGGTTCTTAAGCAAAAAAAAAACAATAAATAACCAGCCAGCCTGGCAGGCTGGATTCAGCCCTCTAGAGGCGGCACCAAACTCGGTGTGCCTGTACTGTACTGGCATTTCAATTTGTCTGTCACGTTACAAGTCAAGTCCCTCGGATCTGAGCGTTATTTGTTTGTTAGTTGTCTGCGCGTCGGGCCAAGTGGCAAGGCATCTTCGAAACGAACGACCTAATAGGAAGCGGTAAGGCTCGACACGGCCGCAAATGGAGACAAGCATCTCCAATTGGTGGGCAAACGACGACACGAGAACACACTAAATCAAAACGAGAAACAGAGCAGAAACAAGAACGAGATGAAAACAAGCACACCGAGAAACCGATACCAGACCAACCTAGTAAATCCACTTTACGAGGAAAGCGCGCTTAGGGAAATTATAAGGGGATCGAAAATTGGAGCTTTAGGCATGGGAACGAAGTCCTATGGCTGAATTTCACAAGGTGACGTCTCAATAAACGCGCGGGCAGCGATCCTGTCAAGGTCGTAAGGTAGATTGAGGCTATATCTTAATATAGCAACACCCCCCGCCCTCTCCCCTCCTTCTCCCTCTCCCCCCTAAAAATAAGTAAATGAGGATTCCTGCATATTTGCCCGGGTCGCGGGAGCGCGTCAGTAAAGGTACTTACCTGCCTACCTAGTTACCTGCCTTAGTGAGTGAATACTTACATGGAGATCGTAAGATCGCCTAGGTAGATCCCCCACATTTGAGCGAGAGAGAGATCTTCATAAAAGACTTCAGAAGCAAAATAAGTGACATCAAGCATGTGCCCACGGCGGTGTGATGGGAAACCCAATAGTATCAGGTCCCAGGGTGCCAACTTTCAGATGATCCATGTATAGTACCAGGCCAGGTATTCGCGCCCATGGGCGTAATATCCTGGGTTGAAATCCAAGTAGATCTGGGGAAGCCCGTCGTCTCCGCTGCTTGTCTCGAAAACGCTGACTATAGAAACTAGATCTGCGTTATCTTGCGCGCTTGTAGGCTAGGCTAGGCTAGTCTAGTCTAGGCTGGTGGTCACTTTTCTGCAACCATTGTTACGCAAGACAATAATTAAACGGATGCTCTGGCTAGGTACATAGACGCCCTCTCCACGACCGTGCCGTCCCCATACCTAAGTAGTATGCCCTACTTTCTCGGCATGTAGGCATGTAGGCATGTACGTATACTGGGTAACGGCAGCAGAGCAGCAGGTGAGACGGGCGAGACGCCCATCTGTGCTTCGGCCCAGATCAGATGCAGGTACGAGGGACACAGAGTCGTATCCGCGATACGGGATCCTCGGTGACGGACCTGCAGAACCATGGCTGTGGGCTCGCGCGCTCTCTCTCTCGGCATCCCGAGGAGGGGTCATTCATTCATGCGGGTGATTCGCGCAGGGCGGTCTCGTTAAACGCCTAGACGTGCATGATATGACGTCCGGGAGGGTTGGGTTGGGATGAGGTCTGGCGAAGCTTGGAGGAGGGGAAGGATTCTAGAAAAAAAGTCAGGCGGCGAGCCACACCAGAAAGAAGTCCTTGGAGGAAAAAGGGATGGGGGTGTGGTGGTGTGGTTTGATATGGGCGCTTATGGAGTGTGAGGGCGCGGATGTCGGGCGGCTAATCGATTGGCAAAGGCAAAGGCAAAGGGGTGAAGTCATGGTGGGTGGGTTCATTTGAGCTCTTCTTGTCCTCGATGATTAACTCATGTAGGCATATGGGCAATGCAGTAAAACAAAGTACCTAGGTGGAGAGCTGTTTCCAAAGATGGGAGAGCTTCATCGTGGTTGTGATGACGATGCTTTGTCCAATATAGAGTAGGAATGTTTATTTACTGCATGTGTAAATACGACAGTCGCTATGGCGGATGTAGCTGCTGTATCCAGTGCGCCTCGGATGGCACGGCTTGCGGCATTGGTACCTTCTCTACTCAGTAGCTTCGCGCGGTAGGCGTAGGGCAGCGGCGTAGCGTAGCAGTCTAGAGCTGGTTAGCGCTGATTCAAGCGCGGGTGGAGGTGGGCGGGTACGAGCGCAAATGAATTAGGGGGGTTTCTGTGACGGGAGAGGGTTATGTGACTTCGCCATATACCTACTAGGACAGGTACATAGATGTTTGCTGTAGCTAGTATCGAGAAGGCATGTACCTCCGAGGCTCACATCACCATACCTCTCAACACTTCGACACCTACCTCCTATATCAATGTAAGGTATACTAGGTGAGTAGCAGTATAATTCAGATTGGCTCGATGTTTGAAATCTTGGTCAGTGTGTTAGCTGTATGTAAGTAATCCCTCGCGTCACCCGCTTAACACGGCCGCGGCATGCATGCATGCACTGCGGTCCTGGAGATCACCAACGTTCAACGTGCTCACTCGGTACTTACCTACTTACCGACTATACACTATTGGTATCGACATTGACGATATAGTCGAAAACAGGTTATGGCTGACTGACCGCATTAACACACACACCAGGCGAGCGTGCTGACATGAGATTCTCAGTCATGTGATTCCAATGGCACGCTGGCCAGGGGTTTAAAACTTCGCGTAAACGAGGTTGGTTGATCATAGGCACAAGGCGTGGATGTAGTATATCTGCTACATGATTATTGTGTATGTATGTATGTACCTGGACATGTTTCGCAGCCTTCTTCCGCTTTGCCTTGCCATCCATTAATTTATCCCGTTTTGTTTCCTTTGCAAATTAGGTATCTACCTATTGCTCTACCTACCTACCTATATTACACCGGATAGTATATGTAGGTAAATACTCAGTATTCAGGACGAAGAGGCGCAACCTTCATCTATCGGCGGCAGTCGTATTCCTGCCAATGACACGCAAGAGACTAAACTTACTGCGCCACAACGACCATAATCGTAGGATCCTGAGCGTTCGGGTTGCTGGATCGAGTGATGTTGGATGATGATGGAAAGAATAATGTAGGGTACACTAGGCTACTACATAGGTTCTTACTGATGTTACCTAGGTACTACTAGTATTTGACAAAAATTCCAAAAAACCTGCCCTCATGCAGCCAGGCGGCGTTTCCTCCGGGGCACCACATAGACGGGATCATTATTCCTACCTGCATTACCTCAACGGGATTACGGTTCCGCGAGATAGTCGAAGGAGTTCATCTCGTCTCGTCTCGGCTGGTACCAATTGTTTGTTTGTTGGTAAATCTATCTCTCTTTACCAGATGGACATCGCACAGTCGCTTTCTCGCGAGCCATGGGGTCGGTAACATATCACATCACCCCGTCTCATCTCGAGTGGCATTTCCCCAGGAACGCCGCCCCATCTACGGGCTAGATGAATTCTCGTGATTCGCGCACTTAGATTATGTCCCGGTTTAGTCCCATGATGTTGTGTGACCATTACTCCCCCCTGTCGAGTTTTGTCTCAATGTTGGTTCGAGTATCATGATTGTCTTCTTCGAGGAATTAAGTACTTAGGTAGGTAGCTAGCACAGTAGTCAGCGGCGTCATTTCGTTTCTCATGCTACAACTGGTCGAGGGACTTAATTTTGCCCAACAACATGTTTGCGCCACTTACGACAAGGTCCCCTCATCTATCTGACAGTGGGCAATGCAATGTGAAGAGCCTTGTATAGGTTGGTATCCGGTATATGTCTCCTGTGGTGTTCATTCGTGGCCTCATACGGCATTAGAACCTTTCACAACGCATATAACACTGCAAATATAGCCCTATGCCGTAGGAAAAGAAGCACGGCAGGGCATGTGTCAGCCACGGAAAGAGGACTGACTCAAGCGCTCGTCTTCACCGCCATCTCTCGTCATTCCTTTCTGCTCATCGAGACCAGTAGAGTCCCATGCATAAAGCTGCATTTTGAGAGTCTACAGAGACTAAAACGACACCATGTTGTGTGTCTTACATACGTCTCCCCGTCTCTCTATCCTCTTCCCTCCTCCAGATTTCATGTCCCATTCGAGGCTGTATTTTGGCCCCCAATTGCGTTCAATAGTGGTTTTTCCACATGTCATCTGTGACGAAGGGTTAGGGGGAAATGTAACCATTGTACAGATTAATTAGACATTGACAATTGATTGCCAAACACGAAAGTAATATTGAAAGGTTCACTTCTAAAACTACGTTGCGATCAACAATTTGGGGAGTATATATCGAGCTTTGATGTAACCTTCTTTTAGACTTACTTGCTTGGAGTTTGAGACGAGGGGTAAAAACGCGAGCCCTATCGGGTACATGCAAGGTCAGGGCCGCCACCGCCAGAGCTGCATGCGCCATAACACTTGGCTTCATGCAGGCTCTTATGTATATCACAGCGCCTAGGTGCCTGTGACTCCCAGATTACGGAAGTCACCAGTGTGTCTCTGTATCTGTATTCCTAAGAGTGAGACATGAGCATGAATGGTTCATAAAAAAGTGTAATATAGTTGCGTGTTCTATTGTCTCAGTTGGTATCGTCGAGTAGGCGGCCGTGGGCCAATGAGAGCGATATCCCCCGCCGATATCTCGTCACTCTTAATGATTGGCGGCAATGAAGCACGGGTTTTGCGGCAAGCGCTTTGTGAGCGAGTCATCTCGACGTTTGCTCATGGGTTCAGAAACACTTGGAGAAACAGAAGCCTGTAGATCGGAACATGCTGGCCACTAGAGCTCTCTCACGAGCTTTGCACTCTAAGAGATGGCCGTGGTATGAAGATGACCCCCCTGTGAAGAAAAGTTACGAAGTACCGGTGGCTCATCGGCCGACCGTTGTGTGTTGCACGTTGTGCCGGGTTGAACGAAGCTGAGATGATAGCCCTTTTTCACTTCGAGGCGATTGGTCGCCGCTCAATACTTGAAGACGCGTCTGCGTACCGGTTGTGACTAGGTAGAGCCGGTGTATAACGAACGTGTCGGTCATATGTTACAAACTAGTTGTTGCCTACTGCAAGTTGATCCATGCCATGTCATACTGGGGATTTGAGGGGGGGAAGACATGTGTATTTAAGCGACTCGGCCAATATGTCGACCAGCCCGTTACCCACTCGCCTTTTACGGCTGCTAGATCAGATGTAAGTGCTGCAGCAAGATCTGAAAATGGTATCACAGGCATGAGATGAGCAGATCGTGCGCCTATGAGTAGTTGTTGGCTGCAACGGTGGAAAAGGCTCGATTCCGGCCCAATCTTAACCCTCTGGTGCCCTTCATTTCGACCAGGGGTGTCATCGATTCCTTGCACATTTTGTTTCGGTGGCGAAACCGAGATGGTTCAGCTACGGTCAATTCGTGTACACTAGTACGTCGTTTTTAAGCCGACGTTCATGCCCAAACGTGCCTATCGGAGCGCAACACCTATTTTTAGTACTGCCCTCGAGATCCTAGGGAGCTCGGTTAGAGCGTAACGACGTAGGCGCGCGAGCCCACGAGTGGTATGGTATGGTCTAGCATGGGCGGTCTCTGCATCCATCTTAGGCACCCCGTTCGAGACAATTGTGACAGAAGGATAGGTGCATGCGCCGAAATGACTGGGTACTTAGGTAGTTGGAAACGCACGCTTGTCGCTTCTCGACGCGGATGCTCCATCTGCGAGCGCCCTGAATACTCGACATCACACGCCCGCGTCAAATTGCATGAGACTTACATCCCTGTTCCCTGTCTCCCATTGGCCGCGGGCATGGTTAAGCTAAAATGGTCGCAGTTGACGCAGCGAAGCTTTTGGCAACGCTTGCAGTGTACTTACTGTAAGTAAGCAGGGCCAACGGAGCTCTACCGTGGTACTGAGTAAGAGGAGAGCGAGGGGAGAACAAAAGAACCGCAGACACACCATGAACCGTGATCAACCCAGTAGGGTATAGCTGCAGTGTACGTCATTCGCTCATTCACCAAGCTACCACGGTTAGTATCAAGCCGATAGAAACGGCCTCGCTGATCTCTGATCTCGTTGGGTTACTGAGGCCCAGACAAGCTATGCTTTACTCGTGACAGGTATCAGAAGATGATTGGATAAGCGAAGGCATCGAGGTTACTTAATCATGGCCGCCTTGTTTCTGGCCCGAATTGAGGTCAACTATTGCCGATGCCAAGACAACGCCGCTGATAAAAGGCGTTAAACAAACGTTCTCCGGGCCGATGGGTGCTCCGAGCAGTGCTCCGAGGCGTCGTTGCGCCTGTTGAGAACTTGGAAAAGGGTTTTGTGTCGAAACTGGGTAGTGAATGGGGCGGCGCGTTGTTGGCATCGCAGCTACATTCCAGTGCAACGCTACCGTGGGAGGGTGAGGGGTCTCACCGGTAAGAATGGGCGATGATAGGGCGTTACCTACCCTTTGGGACGGCGGCAGGAGCCGGAGACCACTCCATTGGGCAGTTTGATGCTTGGAGTGTTCGTCGATCTGTTACGTACTGCCGCCGTCGCAATCATGGCCTGGGGGGACTTGGCTGGGTGGCCTGTTTCGTTTCGTTTGATTTCGTTTCTTATCAGCTCCAAGCCGAGGAGGCACAGGCTCGCGCTCTCTCTTGTGTCGTGTTCGTTTTCCTACTACTTGGAGTCGACGTCACGAGGATATGACAGCCCACTCCAATGTCTTACATGTTGAATGACGACGAGTTCTACACAGGTAACTCGAGCGATACCCGTGTCGTTCTTTCATCTTAGCTGATTGCTTCATGGAGACTGGATTGAGTCAACAAATAATTGTTCCCCGTGAGGAGTACTGTAAGCTGAAACAAGACACCACGCTACCTCACCATACCTACATAGCTTACGGTAGTAGGTAAGTACCGAGGTTGGGTAGGTAGGTAGCGGTATTGGTAATCGTAGGAGTAGTATAACAAGGAGGTATGGTACAAGTACCTAGGTAGGTCTAGACTACCGAGTACAAGTCCTTAGTTACAGTGAAAAGAGAGGAACAATTCTGGGCTGGTAAGTGCTCCAGATGCACGCTATTCCGGGTTAGCTATAGATACGTCGGCAATGTAGCGTGTGTGTGGTGTAATGTGGTGTAGTATGTATGTATGTAAGGTGATGGTGATGATGATGGGCATGGCGAGCAGTAGGTACCTACATCTCATGCAACCATCTGGCCGCAGGAGGGTTATAGAGATGGAGAAGACGACTTGTCTGTCTTGTGGTGGTGTCGCAACGCACCCTATAGCACATGCATGCGGGTTGCAAGCATACAATTGGCCGGCCTGCGGAACATGTGGATGGACCGTGCGGTGGTCTGCGGTGTCGTGCGGAATGCTACCATGCTACCATGCCTAGTAGCCCCTGTTGAAGCCTTCAAAGTTCCAATCCTCACGCCTTCTCACGCGCTCTCTGTCTCTCTGTCTCTCCGTCTCTCCGTCTCTCATACCCATGTAACGGAGTATGTGACTAGGACGGTCTAATACATTACAGCCGACCTATCTACATTTCAGGCTAGATACGAATCAGCAGACCGCAATAATTGCAAGTACATGTACTGTACCTAGGCTGTTGTCCTTTCTTACAGCGTCTCTAAGCGTATCACGAAATCGGCTCAATGCTATCAATGTATACCTCTCCACCATTTTTTCCACATGAATTGTAAAGGATAACATGATTATCACTACATTATATATAGTCAACGGCATAGAGGCAGAAGAAGGAAAGAAAACTAGAGAAGTGCAAATAGAAGCAGCCTGTGGAAGCTCTCGTCTCCAGATTCATATTCTTTTTAATTAATTCCATGCCCACCCTTCCCTCTTCAAGCTCCTCACATCCCCGGTCACACATCCCGGCCGTACTTTAGCGACTTGTACCTGGATGCCCCCCTTCTCAAGCGCCATGCCGCCCATAATTGGACCTTGATCCGGCCTAGGGTTCGTCGATCTCATCTGTTACCAAAAAAAAAAAAAAAAAAAGGTATTGAGGAGCACACCACCACCAACTTGTTTGGGTCAGTCTCCTATGAACGTCGTCGAGGCAATTGTCTTGGTTATGTGTTATTGGGTATACCTAGCTTAGGTATGTACCTAAGTACTTAGTCTTGGATTGATGTTATTCATCCCTATATCACAAATCTACGTTGATATGCTAGGTAGTAGGGAGTTGCATCACTTGAGGTCGTCTTGATAGATGTCTACTCCGTATACCTACCTGGTATGCCCCTAGCTACCCTGTTCACGACCAGTACTTACCTGGACTAGGTAGTAAAATAACCAGTGACTCGTAGCGTGTAACAGTAGGCCGCCTGTACGTAGCCTGTAATGTAGCCCAGAGCACACGCTACCAGGTGCTGCACTAGCCCACATAGGGCACCTAGGCCACTCAGCCCATCCCATCCCATACCTCTACCCATCCACATGTACCCTTGCATCGGTTCCCGCCCTGCATTATTGCTGCCGCAGCCGCTCGACTTGTGCGTCCCCAGTTTCCTCATCTTACTTACAAGAGACCTACCTGAACGAGTAATTACTTACAGGCAGACGAGAGGCAGGAGGACGTGGTACTTGTACCTACTTACTTACCTTTACCTCTTACATACGACTCAGTCGACTGACTGACTGACTGACTGACTGAACTACCTACCTACCTAGAGCTAAAGAAGCTGTCACCACCGCCTCTTTGGTTGGACTGCTTGCTTGCTGTCAGCACTCCTTCGTCGCCTTCTTCCCCCCTACCATCTTTCCTTAATACCCAATCATCCCACTGTTGTGAGCTTTGTCGAGCGACGCCCAGTGTTGTCGCTGTAGACACTTTTTGTCAGCTCCGAATCTGTCAACCTAACCAAAGGTCGTTGTCCCAGACCTACAGAAGAGCCTCCCCTAGAGCCTAGAGCTAAGGCGAGAGCGGAGAAACCAAAAAAAATACCCAAGCTCTGTCTGCCTTCGGGGACACCGTTCGCTTCAACAGACGCTGCCAGCCCTCTAGTTAATCGCGCGTCAAATCTCCAAGCGCGACTTCGTCTCTACCTAGGCCTTCTGACGTATTCCCGTATTTCCCTCCTTCTGCCCATCGCATTTTATCGCACAACTCCCTGTAGCTGTTGCGCCTCATTCCTTTCTTCACTGACTCGCCTATTCACTCCCTCATCGTTTCCGCTCCTTTCATTCCCCGTTCCCACGTTGTCCCGCGGACTGCGCTACACGAGAGACCACCTACCCTTGGTCCTATTTGGTTAGCGATATTTCTCGCGCTTCCTGTGGGCGGGCTCCCGATACCACTTGTCCTATCCAACCCCGGCCATCTAGTTCGTCACCTAGGCAGGCGAAGTAGTCAGAGTCGGGACAGCCTGTTGGGCGCAAGTTGCGCGCGTGTGCTTACACCACCAACATCATACCACACCGCAACAATTCGCTGCACCGTACCGTTCTGCGTCGCCCAGGCACATCGCCAACCCACCAGCCAGCCTGCCAGTGAGCCTGCCCCAGCCTGGCATACCCACGTCGTATTACGCGGGTCATTGAAAAGGTAACAAAAAAAAAAGCGGCTCGCTCACTCCCGCTTTTCTATAATCCCCCGCGCATCCTCCTACGGGCGAGCTTCCCACCTGCAGCACTCGTTCCATGCGCGCGCGCATTCATTTATTCCGGCCCCCATTTCTCTATCTTCACGGACGCCGCGCCCTCGTCTCTTTCTAAAACCAATTGAGACTTGTCCTTCGAGTCAGTGTAAGGAGGACGTCCGACGTTCTAAAAGCGGCCAACACTCATGCTGTCTGACTATTTGTCGTGAACTCAGGTGTCCAGAATAGTTGCTGCGCAAACTGCACCACAAAGCTTCACCTACCTAGGTACATAAGAAGGCGTGCGAACTACATTCTAGCTCGCTCACACCTCGAATGTCGTTTGGAGGAATTCTTGGCGCATATTTCAAGACAAGGCTCTGTCAGCCATCGAGAGCCTCGGGAACGGTTGGATTATCACGACCTTAGTTTGAGGACGCTGGGACAATCACGTTACTAAACAAACGATGTCAACTTTTACGGCCCTGAATGGAGGGGAAGCGAAGACCTCGGAGGGAGTAAGTGGGAGCCCTACGACAAGGCATGCTGGCTCGGAGGATCGTTCTGCTGTTCAAAGCGCTAGCCAAGAAGCAAATGCCGGAGATGCTCCCGTGACGCAGCCGGCACATAGCCCTGTTTCTAACCTGGAGCGGTCTCATTACCAGTCGAAGGGCTATCCCAATATTGATGGGACACATAAGCGCAAAAGATCCGTCTCAGTCGAACGACCACGCGAAGCAATAAGTGTGAAAGATCAGGATCAGCGGTCTCACACAGAATCACGGGGCGCATACGACACCCCATCGCGAGAGCGGGATTATAGGCATTATGGGGAGAATCAGAGGGAACGTAACGACTCGTGGTATTCGCAGCAGCAGTCTCGAGATGATCGGAATAGTTACGAGTCGAGGGATCCCACAGGTTCCGTTCCCACGCAGACCGATGATCAGACTGGCGACAGCCTTCGGAGGGCAGCAAGTCACGCAGACTCAGGGCACGATTATCCAGCTACAAGTCCCGACGGTGACGAGAGCTCGATGCTCTATGGCAGCTCCTACTCGCAGGACCAGTCGAGAGACCCAGTGATTCAATCCGACCCTAAGAAGAGAAAGCGAAACTTCAGTAATAGAACGAAAACTGGCAAGTAGATATCGCTATATATATACACTGGCCACAGGTGTTGCTAACTTCTTAAAGGGTGTTTAACATGTCGAAAACGCAAGAAAAAGTGTGACGAGTCAAAGCCGGAGTGTACGTCCCCATGATACCAGATTGACAAGTCAGAGAACATGTTTTACTCATTGTGACTAGGTACGAATTGTGTCCGTGGCGGATTTGTGTGTTATGGATACCCGAATCAGCGAGGACCACCAAGGATGGAAAATAAACCTGCAGCCGTTCCGCTTGAATCCAAAGATCCCAGCTACGTCCCCCCTGGGGCTTATGGAATGCCTCAGCCTAGCAACTATCCCAACCCTCCGGCTGTGCCTGCCCACAAGCGCGACTCAGTCTCAGCTTATCGTGGTCCATATCTTCGACTGGAAACTTCGCAGGCACGATCTGTATTGACGGACGATGACCGACCAACCGCTTCAACCATTCCGACGGCCTCAGTCGTTAGCTCAGTACTAAGCCCGGACAATAAAGCGTCTGCTTTCTCGTCGTACTCAAGTGCCGCAAATATGTTCCCGACGCCAATAAGCGCCATTACTCCTAGCATACAGCAGCTGAAGACTCCAAGTATTGAGCGGCCCCGAGAATACCCGAGAGTACCACCGTTGCATGACCTTACACGGACTGATCCTGACAACAACCGACCCGAGACGCCTCGTCCAGGATCATTGCCTCAGATGAACGTGTTGGAACCAAGCTCTGCAGTTGCCTCAAATCCTCAGCCCCCGTCATCGAGTACTGATGCGCAGATGGCAGCTCAGCTTGCTTTGTCACATACACAGTACCCTTCGAGCGCCAGTAAGCCCAGGACACAAAAGGAGGAGATGCTTCTAGCTAGAGAGTACTACCCATTTGATGAGGAGTTAGTGTTAGAACGACAGAGGTGTAGTGCTGCTTGCTGGCGATTCAACAATTCTACGAATCCGAATACGGGCGTATCGGCAACGGAGCGGTCTCGTCTTTTCCGAGACATACTGAGCCCTCGGGAACCTATCCACATTTCACCTCAGCTGATCTCTTCTGCTGTTAGAGCCGGTCGTGTGGGATCAGAAGTTGTGGTAGAGGCGCCGTTTACTTGCGATTACGGATACAACATTACGATCGGGAACAACGTTATGATCGGTCGGAATTGCACAATACTCGATCCCGTGGAGATCACCATTGGCGATAACTGCATTATTGGTCCCAATGTCACCCTCCTTGGAGCTACAACCTTTACTGATCCCAAGAAGCGGGCGGGTAGCAAGAGCCCTCAGATAGGCGGACATATCATAATCGACGAGGATGTATGGATTGGGGCTGGCGCCATCATACAACACGGAATCCGAATCGGCCGAGGTGCTTCAGTTTCTGCCGGTGCGGTAGTCGTTAAGGTAGGCATCGAATCCTAGTGCTGTTGTTCTTGTCTTTACCCAGCCTTGCTAACAACCGATCACGCAGGATGTTCCACGTTACACGGTCGTGGCTGGTAATCCCGCGGAAGTCAGATCAATTTTACAGTAGCGAGTGGCGGCATATGGATGATCCGCCACTCATCTTCATCGTCTCCTTTCCTTGCAACTTTCAAGATACCCCAGATATTTCCTAATCGCAGCCCCTTGTACAAATATCTTTATTATATACTACTACACGATTCATTTCAAGACTTAGACCAGGCTCTATCAAGCTCAGGCGAAGCCTTTGTACCCCTTGTTCGTTTTTGTTGACTATTTCGATATTTCGAACATTGTGTTTTTTCTCCTCACTTCAACTGTCACCATTACTGAGCTGAACGGTTTTGACCCATGCAAGATCAAAAAGTCCAACACATATTCAAAAGAATACTTACCGTCTTACTATACTTGTCAGGGAATAGCCGCAAAACGCGAGTCGTTGCGACGAATTCTCATTTTTATCGGGATTTATTCACATATGCCAGGAGGCCTCTTATCACCATTACCCTTCTGTCCCGTTTCGTTACTCCTTTCCACGCATGGAATTAGACGGGAGGAGAATGAGGAGAGAAAAACGGGACCAGAGCATATTTCGTTTTTTGTTTGCGTGGCGACGCGCACCGAACACAAGACAACACGGCACAACACTGCACGGCACAGTGTGGGACACAGCGGATGCATAGCATAGGTAGAGAGATCTGACGGCCTGGACATGCCATGAAAGAAAAATGTATAGTTTCTGCGAAGTTATACTTGTTATGCTTCTCGTTGCTTATTGTATTGTTTGTGTCGTACGCACCCGTTGCTTCGTGATCTTAATTTCTAGTGACGGACGGACGGCCGTGACGTGTTTTGCGCGAAATTTGCTGCGTGACGATGTGATAGTGTGCACACGATCTAGATCTACCCGTACCGAGACGGACTCGGGTTGTTGAACATGTGACTGTAGCAATATCGGATGATTAGCTGTTTGGTTCAGTAGCAGTTGGTGCTACCCCTTTTTCGACGCCAATGAGAGTGACACGCAGACGCGCGTATGTATAAGCCACTGACTAACTGAATTGATTCCCCTAGACTAATGAATAAACGAGCTGAGGGACGCGGGAAGATGAATATAGGAATAAAGGAAGTTGGCTCAGCCTCCATGTATACGCAACCCCGTCTCAGCCTTTCTGACGTCTATACCGTTAACTTTGGACGCGACGTCGTATCTGCAGCTCAGCTCGGCTCTTGTCGTGGAGACTTTCTCGTATACTTGGACAGGAGTTGCGTGGGGAGCAATAAAAGTCCCGCTGGTTGGCTGCCTCAGTGTACCGTGTTGATGATTGCTGCTATTTAACATGGTATCTCCTAGGCCTTCTATATGCGTCATTGATAAGGAAATCATGAAAAAACCATAGCAATTGAATTGATGCGTTGGGTCCATGAAAGTAACCCTATTATCTTAGTATTTAGCTTAACAAGCCGTAGACACATAACAAGTTGGTCATTAGCTGAACACGAATGTAGACCATGCATGGGGCGTTTACCGAGGCCGGTTTGATATCTGGTTATTCGTTAACGGAGATGAAGTTGGCTGTCAGTTTGCTTCGCTGTGCAGGGGAGGATATCCCGCTGCACCCAGTGAGTCATTCAAACATTCAATTCTCGGCTCGCAATATCTCTTTTGTCTGAGCATGGCAAACTCTTCAGATGCTTCTGAGACTGTACTTCTCGAAGTTGACTAGTAGCTATGCTATGATTATATTGTCAGGTTTGCCGTGGACCGAAGAGTCAGGGCATAGATACTCAATAATCGTCATATATACCGGGATATAAAAAAATTATTCCATACCGGTGTCGAGTCCCGGGCTTATAAAATTATTCAGCTTACCGTCGCATTACTTTGATACTGCTCATGTAAGCTACAAAGTGTGTATAGTACGTGGCCCAATGTTCATGAAGACATGGCCGAAGCAACGTGGGGAATAAGAACGTGTTCTATGTAATTTTTCGCTAGGTGTTTCCATGAATGTCTTGAAATCTCACTACTCTTATGTCTTATTTTTTTTTAAAAAGAGACTCGATAGTTTGCGTTGAGCTTGTCTTACACCGGAACATTCATGACATGACATGATATAAGCGTAACGACGTACCGGCCGTACCTCTAAGATGGTTCCTGTCAGCGGCCAATTACAGCGCTTGCCAATGCCTGATTAGGGCAAGAAAAGGTCGAACCCCACAGCGAACCTGTAACCCACCTTAGTAGGCAGCCCAAGCTCTGCCCAAGCTCGGTTACCTATCTAGATCAGACGGGTACCCACAGCGGCCATGCTCCGGAATCGGGCGGGGACTGAAAATCCGCGTCACTGACACCACAAAGTATTTAGGTAGGTACGTACTTTTAGTTCACAATCAATCGTCCCATCATAAGGTTTAAGGGAAAGCCGCGGCCTTGAGACTCGACTCGACTCGACTGAGCTTTTCCTCATCGCCTACTTACTTTTTATGAGCAATATCACGACACGATTTGGAGGTTAGTTTCATCCAAGGTGTGAGATTGGACACCCTTCACGGACCGGACATAATTGGAGTAAACGACCCCAGCACCTACCTAGCAGCCAGCTCATTTCAAATTGTGAGAGAGAGACGGAGATAGAGAGAAGACAGAGGAGTTGTGACGTGAACAACAAAACGACATAAAAACTTAGTAAACAACCTCTTCACCTTCACTCACCATGGAGTCTTTTATCATCCGGACTCCATGCTCCTCCGCCAACATCGGTCCCGGCTTCGACGTCATAGGCCTGGCCCTCTCGGTGTACCTCGAGCTGCGGGTGACTATTGACCGGAGCAAGCCGTCGTCGGAGCACGCGCTGAATTGCAGGGTGACCTACGAGGGAGAAGGCGAGGAGACGGGGGAGGTGCCGCTGGATCCGGCCGCGAATCTCATCACGCGAGCTGCCTTATACGTGCTGCGATGTCACGATCAGCGGGCGTTCCCCGTCGAGACACACGTGCACATCGTCAACCCTATCCCGCTCGGCCGCGGCCTGGGGTCCTCCGGAGCGGCTGTCGTGGCCGGCGTGATGCTCGGCAAGGAGGTCGGCGGTCTCCACCATCTTGATGACAGCCGCTTATTCGATTTCTGCTTGATGATAGGTACGTGTCTAACAATTCTGTTTCTCTCACACAGCGACAACTAACAATTATCTTAGAACGACACCCCGATAACGTCGGCGCTGCTCTCTTCGGCGGCTTCGTGGGCACTTATCTCAAGCCTCTAGTTCCAGAGGACGTTGCTCGCGTCGAGATCCCGCTGAGCGAGGTCCTGCCCTCGCCAGCTGGTGGTGTCGACACAGGGGAGCGACCACCAGAGCCGCCCTTCGGAATTGGACATCACATCAAGTTCCCGTGGGCCAAAGAGATCAAGGCCGTCGCCATCATCCCCAATTTCGAGGTAGCCACGGCAAAAGCGCGTGAAGTGCTGCCGAGGTTATATCCTATACACGACGTCGTAAGTATTTCTGCGTGCGAGCATCTTTCGCGCACGGGGTGTATGTGTATATATGTGTTCTGACAATTTCCATCTTATCAACAACAGGTCTTCAACATGCAGCGGATCGCTCTGCTCCCCGTGGCCCTGGGACAGTCGCCACCCGATCCGGAACTCATCAATCTGGCCATGCAGGACAAGCTCCACCAGCAATACCGGCAAACGCTCATCCCGGGCCTGCAGGAGATAGTCGACTCCATGTCACCCAGCACACAGGAAGGGCTGCTGGGCGTGTGTCTCTCAGGGGCGGGCCCCACGATCCTCGCGCTCGCGACGTCCCACTTTGAGGAGATCGCGGAGCGGATAATAGCCCGGTTCCGCAAGGAGAACATCGACTGTCAGTGGAAGTTGCTGGAGCCCGCCGAGGGGACAAGGGTCATCAGGACATAGTAGCAACAACAGTAACATGGTTTCTCTCGGGGCTTTCATTCATGGCTCTCTTACCCTGGAGTCATGCTTGAGTAGCGGTGTGGGCGACAGTACTTGCGCAATATACTCGTTGTAGTGTAGTGTGTAGTGTGTAGTGTGGAAGACAGGCGAACTGTCAGGTAGACAAACGGATCGATCCAAAGTTGCCGGTCGGCCCTTGACAGAAAGCAATCTCGCACAGGTTTCCCGCTTAAGTTGCCAGGGTCCTAATACCAATATAGACCAAATGAGGAAAACCATCGATGGATACCTGATTTTTGAAAGCGAAGAATACGGCATGGTGAACGGTGCCTATCTGCGCTATTTGGGCATGGATGTCAGATGTCAAATCTCATGGGTTGCTTTGTCTGGGTCTGTCTGGGATCTCTCCAATACGGATAGCTTATGACATAGATTCAGCAGCTTGCAAGGGTTGCTAGACGATGGTAATTAACCGCGCTGATGCGGAAGAAAAACTATCCCTGCCTCGCTTAACAGCTTTTCGCTATCCTGCTTACCTACTACCTGGCTTCCTTTAGTTTACCTAATTCTAAGCGAAGTTCCTCCTCTAATTTCTTGAGGTCGTCAAGAATGAGTGTAGTGTAGTTAGTGTACGCATACCTATCCTTCATCCTACGGGCATATTCGCTTAGGAGCATACATACTATCAGACAGCGTACATTCACTGTTACCTATTCTCTCAAGCTAATGAAGAGCAATAGCAATAGCAATAGCAATAGCACATGACAGCACGCCAACCTAGCGACTTAAAGGGAAGGCTTCCGAGGTGCATAGGTACACTAGATCCCGCATGGACGAAAATGTCACCCACCTCGCGACAAGTGGTTACCGCAAAGTCGTAATCCAGGCATTCCCAGCTTTTGCAGCTGATCTACGTCACCGTGCATCCATCACATCTTATGACGGCCTTATGCTGTAGGTAATCACATACTCTATCAAGGTGTAGAAAGAACACAAAAAGAGCCTTGGAAGTATGTAAAGGGGGTTACGTACAACCCCACGGCGTTGATTCCCCGTTTTGGCCTTGACGTCAATGGTATATGATAAAAGCCCACCAATCCATCCGATCTTTCTCAGGTTGCCGGACGGGGGTTTACTGACACTACGTCTGGGATCTTTTTGCACACATAGATCGGAATGTAACGAAATCGAACGTACACGTATTGTATGCGTAAGTATGGGTTTTCGCCAGGAATGCGGTACCAGTAGCCTTGTCACAACGGCAGATCGTCGTGCCGTCGGATACATGGTACACTACACTACACGCGATACGATACGGTATTACCTAGCTAGTACAGAGTATACCTCGAGGGATCCGTGCTCAAGTTATGCTTATGTTAAGCTTCTCACCTGGGCTTACGCTCGGAAGCCGGAGTTTATAACTTTGGCTATTCGGGTCGCGTAGCTGAAGGAGGGCGATGTGGCAGGCGTCCTATCGGAAGCAAAAGTTGAAGTCTGAATACCTGTAGAGCGTGGAAGATTCAATGTAAATGCCTGCTTAGTGTACGGGATGATGCCTCAACCTGGGTTAATTAGCTAGCCTAGCATGCTTTCGCATCCGCGGTGCGCCGCCCCGGTAGTGACACTACTGGATCTTTTGATGCGTATGAAGCTAGGATCGTCTCATTAAACTTCAACATCGCTACCGAACACATGACAATTTCTATAAGCCGAATGGCTATCAATAGCATGGCTTGCAGTTTTGATGGCACCGTTCCACGTTGTAATGCGTTGGCGTGTGGCTCCTTGACCAGGATCTGGTCTTGAAATTAATAGCACTTCCCAGTTCACGTGGAGATGTTCCTTGTTTTGACATTGCTGTTCCTAATAAGAGATACTGCCCTGAGCCGAGGCCGAGCTGAATGAACCCCTGAGAACGGCCCCGCTGAGGATCTACAGTCTAAGCGACTTCCTGTTGCTGTGTGGAAAATGTATTCTATATAATTCGAACGGGATCCCACGACGGGTCCTGGGGTTCAGGATGAGTGATTACCCCCGGATCTCATCACTGAACTAGAAGCCGTCGGGAAGGGATGATGATCTTCCTCACCATGCGGAGAGACCTCGCCGTGGCCGTGGCCGGCCTAGCTGCCGCAGCAGTTGCCCAGAGCACGTGCGATTTGGTGACAAGTCAAACCTCCATCGAGGCATACACGAAGCTGCAACTCGAGTACACGTCGGAGCAGACTGAATACTGGTCGACGTCATGCGGCGACCTAAAGCCATCGTGTATCTTGATGCCTACGACAACAGAGGAGGTGGCGGCTATCGTTTCGATTCTAGCGAGCAATAACGAGACCTTCGCAGTCAAGTCGGGCGGCCATAACCCTAACAATTACTTCGCCAGCGTCGACGGCGGGCCTCTGATCTCCACAAAGATGCTGAACGAAGTAATTCTGGATACCACGGCTGAAACAGTGAGGGTTGGACCAGGGAACAGGTGGGACGAAGTCACAGAGGCACTCGACGGCACCGGATACACGGCTGTTGGTGGACGAATCGGTAATGTCGGCGTCGGTGGATATCTGCTAGGGGGTGAGCCTCCTTGACCGATGATCGCAGAAAGATCCAACTCACAGTGAAAATTCGCAGGTGGTTTGAGCTTCATGTCGACCGAGTACGGATGGGCTGCCAACTCGATCCTCGAGTACGAGCTGGTGCTTGCCAACGCATCTGTCATCTCTGTGACAGAGAGCAGCTATCCAGATCTCTTCATGGCCCTGAAGGGTGGCGGCAACAACTACGGTATTGTCACTTCGTACCTGCTGCAAGCGTATCCCATTGGCGATGTCTGGGGCGGCAATCTCATCTTCGACGCGACATCGGAGGTCAGCACCAAGATTCTTGCGGCGGTCCGGGATTTCACAGAAAATTATGACGATGACAAGGCTGGCATCATTGTGACGGCGGAGCGAACGCTTGCCACCCTGGTCGACATATGGGTCATCTTTCTGTATTACAACGGTCCTGAGCGGCCTGAGGGTGTCTTTGATAAATTCTTTGATATCAGCGATTTCAAGATCAACACATGCAAGACACAGAGTATCAACAGCCTTCTTAGCGGCAACAACTGGGTAGTGCTCAAGGGCAGTGTTTGTGAGTAACTTCAGTCATTCTTGGGGAGAGCAGAGGAACCTCTCTTTTAGCTCAGGCTTACTCGAGGAGTTGAAATCCTTGAGCGGCTCCAGATGAAGTTCGGAATAGCAATCACTGACGATGAGCATTTCAGACACGATCGGTACAGAAACCATGCCTCTGCCCAGCGAGGAGAACGGACCAGAAGTGATGGGAAAGATATTCGATCACTGGGTTAATGTAAGCAACACAGCTCAGCTCGTCCCTGGGCTCATCGCAAGCGTTGCCTTTCAGCCTCTACCAAAGAAGCTCGGCCAAATAGCACGACAAAAGGGCGGTGACATGATAGACGTCGACGACGATATCGACCGCATCGTTCTAGAGCTGGACTACAGCTTCTTGAGTAGCCTTTCGTATTCCAAGATCGACGAGGTGATGCGGGAGACGTACGGTGGGTTTAAGA
This sequence comes from Xylaria sp. MSU_SB201401, assembly GCA_002288965.1. Taxonomy (NCBI): domain Eukaryota; kingdom Fungi; phylum Ascomycota; class Sordariomycetes; order Xylariales; family Xylariaceae; genus Xylaria; species Xylaria sp. MSU_SB201401. The sequence continues at coordinate 87,038 of NPFG01000024.1, forward strand.
CCATCGTCGAGGACTACCAGGAGAGCGGCTTGCTGCCCAAGGACGTGTACCTACCCCTGTTCCAGAACGACTGCTTCTACCCTCAAGATTACTTCGGTAGGCTGAAGCCGGAGAAGCTGTCGCTCGCGCGAAGAGTGCAGGCCGAGGTTGATCCCAAGGGCTTCTTCAAGACGAGGACGGGAGGGTTCAAGATACCATCAGCCTAATGTCTATAATATTGTAATTGCTTTATAGCCTTTCATGGCTTGAGATAGCAAAAATATATAATCTTATAATTCCCTTGCCTAACCGTATATGTAGTCGCACTGGAGAATATGGTCAGGTAAATGATTGTACATATGGATGTGTTGTGTAGATGATTCTAGGTAGCAGGTACTTAAAGTTAGGTACCTAAGGTAATAGACACCCGCGATAAGTATCAATCAACGGTGACGGTCACGCACCTTCATGTTACGCGAAGTACTTAGGTACTTGTTACCTAGAGTAATGGATCGTCAACACGCGCCTATCTAACGGAGCTAGTAAGGGGGGCCACTGCGCCAAAGCGTAGGCTGGTGGAGGGGTCAATTCTGGACAGGTATCTACAGATCTACTTTTCCTGCTGCCCATCTTCAAAACACAACATACTAATCGCGACAAAGGCTTCTCCCTACTTCAGTCTTTGACCTATAGACCTCACATAATCACTTCTTAGTCACAACTAGTAGACACCTACGGATGGTTTGAATACACCGCTAACATGGATTTCCTCAAGTCAGCGATGGCTTCGGCCATGGCGGCCCAGGGCCCGTCATTCCCTTACTCCTTTGGCGACAAGGTCGATATCGATTCCTCCATATGGACCCTCTACAATGGTACACGGCGAGCCGACGGCTCCAACTGCAGTATATTCTCCTTCGATGTTGCCACCAACAAGTCACGACTACCTTTAGCCAAGAATGCGCTCAAGAAGCTTCGCACAATGCGCCATCCCGGCGTTATCAAGGTCCTGGACGCTGTCGAAACCGATTCCTACATATATATCGCGACCGAGCGCCTTGTGCCCCTGCGGTGGCATGTCAAGAGGAAGAGCTTGAGCCCGGAGACAATAAAATGGGGTCTGTACAGCATCGCGCGTACCGTCAAATTTATCAACGAGGAGGGGTCGTCTATACATGGTAGTTTGAGGGTTGCGTCCATCTACACTTCCGAGAGCGGCGAATGGAAACTCGGCGGGTTCGAGGTCCTTAGCAACGTTAAAGATGACGACGCTATAATATACACATATGGTAGCTTGGTACCTGATTCGAGTAGATTTACACCCCCCGAGTTGGCACAATCCGGCTGGGACGCCATCAAGAAGAGCCCACACACTGCTGTCGATTCCTATAACTTTGGTACAACCATATACGAGGTATTCAATGGGGACTTTTCAGGGCAATATCCAGCAGGACAGACCAAAGGCATTCCACCGACTATGCACACGGGTTACAAGAGGTTGGTGAATGTGAACCCAAAAGCTAGGATAACAGTTGGAGCCTTCTTTGAACAAGGACGTCGCTCAGGTGGTTTCTTCGACTCTCCCCTGATCAAGTTGACCGAGGGCATTGACAATCTCGATGTTAAGTCGGAGACAGAGAGGGCAGAGTTTCTTGATGATCTCGATCAGCTTACAGACGACTTTCCTGAGGACTTTTTCAAGATGAAGGTCCTACCAGAACTGCTAAAATCCGTCGAATTCGGCGGAGGCGGGCCCAAGGCTTTTGGGGTGGTCATGAAGATAGCTGCCAAACTTCCGAATGACGATTTCGAGGCTCGAGTGCAACCGGTTGTAATCCGACTATTTGGCAACCCAGACAGAGCCATCCGAGTCTGCTTACTGGAGAATCTGCCGTTGATGATAGACAGGTTGCCGCAAAAAGTAGTAAACGACAAAATATTCCCCCACATGGTATCCGGCTTCACAGACCTAGCCCCCCTAGTTCGGGAACAAACACTGAAATCTGTACTTGTCGTCATCCACAAGCTGTCAGATCGCGTTATAAACGGAGAGTTACTGAAATACTTGGCCAAGACGGCCAACGATGAACAACCGGGAATTCGAACAAACACAACGATATGTTTAGGTAAAATCGCCAAAAATCTTGGTTCTTCTAACCGGACCAAGGTTCTCATTGCTGCCTTTACGAGATCACTGCGAGATCCATTCGTTCATGCTCGAAACGCAGCTCTTATGGCATTAGCGGCTACTGGTGAGTATTTTACAGAAGAGGACTGTGCATCACGGATCTTACCCGTCGTTTGCCCCTCTTTGATAGATAAGGAGAAGTTGGTCCGTGACCAAGCCAATAAGACGGTGGATATTTACCTTCAACGGATACGAAAGGCGGCAGCAAGCATGCCCGATACCGCGCTTCCCCCATCTCAGACTACAGACAGCAATGGCCCGCATATGAGTACACCACAGCCCAGCGAAACCTCTTCATGGGCTGGTTGGGCTATCTCCTCTTTTACAAACAAGTTATCCGCCGTATCCGGCGAGATGCAAACCGCCAACGGAGTAGCAACGCCCCCAGCAGCCTCACCATCCGGAGTATCCGAGACCAGACGCATAGCTTCTGCTACATCCTCGGCCTCGGCCCTCCATCGACAAGCCGTAAAGTCGCCATCTCCCGCTCCTCTGTCACGGAACTCGACCACAAGCGCACCAGATGCATACTTTAAAGACCCATCACCTATCGAAGATGACGACCCGGGTGACGCTTGGGGCGACATGGGTGATATGAACGACGATGATGCAGGCGATGCCTGGGGTGAACCAAGCGACAACGCTGATGATGCTTGGTCGAACAATACAGCCACAAACCCAGCCACAGCTACAACGACCAAACCAGCTAAGAAACCACCAGCCGTATCCAGTAAACCCTTTGACGATGGCTCTGAGCCTGATTTCGCTGGCTGGCTGGCAGCACAGGCGCAGAAGAAGACTCCGGGTAGCAGCAAGCCCTTACCGAAAGGCTTAACGAAGAGCGGCTCTGCCTCAGCGAAGAAACCATTAGCGAGTAAATCAACAAAACCGGCTGTGAGCAAGAAAATCGACTTGAAGCCCAAAGACATAGGTGGCGACGACGGATGGGGAGATGGGTGGTAATGGAATCGAAATTCATCAGATACAGATATCTCTCTCGCATTACCTCGTAGGAGGTAAGGTACGAGCGCAATCATGAAAAACCTTGGATACAACCTCCTGGAAACCACGCAAGACACATCGAAAGAAGGGCGCTGTCACCTGACCCCACTGGGAAGACCCCACTATAAGTAGCTACTCCGTACACCGTAGTCACACTGTTAGTCCTCCATCTCTTCTACGACTCAATACAATCGAATACATCCAGACAGACCAGACAGGGTCCAGGGCCACAACAAGTGGTAGCTAGCGAGGGTTGAGATCATCGCCTCGCCTTTTTTCGTCGGAGATTGAGCAACTCTCTCCAATCACATCTTTTTGTCTCTCTGCTCCCCCAATTCCACGCGCTCCCCTAGGCGTTTTCTTTTACGACCTGATCAGTCGTCCGTTACGACGGGCCGGGCATAGGGTTAGGCCTGACAAACATTTTTACAAATTTGCAATTTTAAATTTTTTTTCTTAAGACTGGATTAGCTGGCTTCCGCGTCCGTCCTCCCATCCCCCACCCAGGAAGAACTCCCATACCTTAGGCTGAGAAGACTACCCCATCCCCTCCAGGCTCCAGTTCAAGCCAATCAGTATAGATCTCATAGCCCCGAACTCATCAGCCTCATGTCAGATCCCATCGTCCTTGGCCGCCAACTCCTCCGGTTCTACGAGACAAATCACCCAAACACCTCACTTCTCACACCTCAAGACCTACAGGCAATTACGAGCAATTTGCCAGACTCACCGGACGCACCTTCTACCGCTTCAGGTTCATACGTCACAAGAGGCTCACGAAACACCGGTGACGTCATTCCCTTCCCTGTCGAGTGGGCGGAATCATATTCTAGGTTTCGCAGCTTCCTCCGCGTCTGGCGGAAAACGCAAACACCTGCCTTACCACCAGACGAAAGCAAGAACCTTGCTGGCCTACCCCTCACCTTAGGCAGCAATCCGTCTGAATATCCACTCCCGCAATCAGGCGCTGTGCCGACGGGATCGGACAACTTAATCTTATCTTACTCTCCATCACACGGCATAAACTTTCTCAACTTCGACTTTTCATCACAGAATCCCTCCATAATAAACAATGCCATCAGCATCACCCTCCCTCTCTCTCTCGACCCTACCCACTACGGTGGCCTCAGATAAAAAGGCATCTCAAGGCGAACCGACCATACGGTTTACAAACGTTAAAGAGCTCCTCCACACGATTAATCGTGTTTCTGGTGATTGTCTTGTTGTTACAGGTATGAAGAAATTCATACTTAAAATATTATATACTAATTATTAGATGTCTTGCCTGCTGATTTTAATAAACTTGCTCGCCAAGAACGTCGCCCATTTCGTCTTCGCCGCTACCATGCCAATACGGGCATTCTAGTCACCACAATCCCTACCCCCCTACATGAAACACTTCATCTTCATCTCTATGAAAAATATACCTATAAGCTTGCTAGAAATGGTCAGGAGGAAAGTTGGAGATCAATTGGTAGTACTACCTTTCGACCACAAGGTCATCCTGGAGGTGATGGTGGAGAAGGTGATTCAAGTGGTGGTCCAAAACCAGCACGGAATTATAAAGGCGCCTGGCCAACACTAGTTATTGAAGCTGGAGACTCCGAGTCTCTAAGCGCGCTACGAGATGATATGAGGTGGTGGTTTTCTGCGTCAGACCATCAGGTTAATATTGTGCTTCTTACCAAATTTGATCGCCCTAATCAAAGGATTATAATTGAGAGGTGGGAAAAAGAATTACAAACTCGTAAAGGCGCTACAACAACACGACAGTCAGCTGCTAACCCTATTACGCCAATATTGCAACAGAGCATCACTATTACCCAGAATACAGCCACAAACCCAGTATCATACCATGTCACTAGTGGTGCATTGGTCCTTTCGTTTCGGCTTCTCTTTCTTCGAAATCCAGGACTACAAGAGGAGGATTTCGTTATAAGTATTGCAGAATTGCAGGCTTATGCAAGAAATGTCTGGGTTTCTGTTTAAGATTAGGCTAGATTAGCACCCAATTAAGAATCGGCATATTCGACCCCGACTCGGAAATCTCATAAAAAGTGTCAAAGTCAATATATCAGCTAATTAGCTACATAACTACATGACTAGCCACCCATAGCCACTCACGAAGAGAAAAAAATATCATTACAATTACCATTCTCTCCCTCTCTCCCTCTCTCTCTAATTCTTAACGCCGCGCGCCACCCTTCCTTCCATTCCATTACACGCCGCCGGCCCAAGTCTATTTATTTACTCCGTGAATAATCTCGTCCCGGAAGGAAAGCACCAATGAAGCACAAAGGTGAAGAAGAAGAAAAAAGAATCCCCGCGCGAATAGATCTCGCGAAAAAAAAGAAAAAGAAGCAAAGGCAAACATCACCGGGCCTATCACACTCAGTAAGAACGCATTGTAGGGGGTATATAAAAAAGAAAAGGCTGAAGGGGGAGCGTGTGTCAGCCCCATCGTTTGAGATCGCCATCTTTTCCCGAACTCCAATAGTCAACGAGGGGTCGCCAAAGGAGCAACCCTTGAGAGGAAGCAATTTCCGGCTAATGAAAAGGGGAGTTTAGCATCCACCTCATACACCTTAGTCCTCAGGAAATGGGTCCAACGTCATCAAACTCTCAGATACGAGCGCCAAAGTCGGATTCACTCCAAAAGCTCGAGTCGGTGGGGACGTCGGTCTCCCTTTCTTCTTCGTCTTCTTCTATGACTTCTATGGTAGTGTCAGGAGGAGGAGGCGGCATACGGATGTTCCGGGGCATGCTGAATCGTAGGGTGTGGGTCTGGGTGTGCGTGTAGACGGCCCCCGAGGGGAACCTGACTTTGCGGACTGCTCGGCGGCGCAGGAGCTATCTAGCCTCCGAGTAGTCGTTCAGTGCGACACAGACAGCGCCTCGGTGGTGGCCGTTGTACTGGCGAATGACGGTCTGGCTGCCCAGCTCCCACAGCCGTGCGTAGTGGTCGCTGCACGCCGTCACGAGGTACGCCGAGTCGGCGCTGAAGGCACAGTCCCAAACCCAGCGCTGGTGGCCTGTCAAAGTGGCCTCGAGAGGGAAAGGTTTCGGCTCTCCGTCTCCGTTGGTGGTTGAATGCTCTTCGCCTGTAGCATTGGCTCCATTGCCATTTACCAAGGTATGGGTATCGCTAAAATCGGAATCGTTCACGGGTACAGACCAGATCTTGGCGGTGTGATCCGCAGAGCAGGTTGCGAGCTTCTTGACATCGGGGGACAGAAGTATTCGCGTGATGTAGTCCTTGTGCGCCGAGAACTGGGTCAGAGGGACGAGTTGTGTGTGATCATAATTTTGAAGGAGTGACCAAACGAAGACGTTGCCCTAAGAAAGAGTATTAGTTGACCGTTGAGCATGCCCCTGATGTATCAACCATTTGTAGATATATAGCGAAAAGAAAAGTCAGGGCTTACCGCGTTGTTGGCGGCGCAGAGCAGCGAGCCGTCGCTAGCGACTGTGACACTCGACACTGCCACATCCTCTTCGGGAATCAGTTGGTGTGAGCAATTATTCTCGGCCAAGTCCCAGACTCGCACGCTGCCACCTCTGTCACAGCTGATGATCTCGCCCTGATTAGGGTGGATGACGACGTCGTTGGCAGCGGAGCCATGATTGTAGCTTCGTTGTACGGTCGCATTGCGCGTCTCCCAGACCTTAACGGTTCCATCCTCGGAGCTAGTGACCATCCATTTCCCCTCGCAATGGAAGGCGACGCCCGTGATGTTGCCCGTGTGGCCCTCAAAGCTCAGGACCGGATTTGGATTCGTCGATTTTATATCGAAGAGCTTGACGGCGTGGTGGCCGGCGGCGGCAATGAAACGTTTATCGGGGGAGATGCAGAGACGGTTGACCTGAGAGTCGGAGTGCTGCACTGTGCGTGAGCAGATGCCCGAGAGCGCCTCCCAGAATCTAAAAAGGAAACGCGTCAGTTACCCAGGCCGCGCAGGAGGCAATATGGGGTGTGGGCGCAAACCTGATCGTGTGATCATAACCAGCTAAGCTCCAAAGTCAGTTCGGGGGCGCTCAATGGGCTTTGAAGAGAGCCGCCGTTCAAGAGAGTAGCTTACCTGTACAAAGTATGACAGACATAGTGTTATTCTAGAGAGGTTATACCATGGCCAGCCAGAAGGAGTGGGATATTACATGAGCGGTCGACTAGCAACCAAGCTCTCGCCGATCGTCAGTTTCTTGATAGAAATGCGGTGGAGGGTGCAAGGACGAACGAGTGTGGGGGAGGCGTGAGCTTCGGCGGGTCCCACGAAACAGACGGCGCGACATGCACTTATACGGTTAGGTCTTGTATAGTGTGCATTTATACACTTCATGCAAATAAAGGGTATACTATTCTTTGTAGGTACGGTGTATGAGCAGAGACATGGGGATATATCGACTTGCTTCCGTTTCTGTTCACATCGGAAAGCATTATCAAATAACTCGCTCCCAGATATTCTTCCCAGTCATCTACACCATGACCTCAGATATCTGACCGGCTCTATATATGAGCTGATTCCAAGTGCTATTCCTGGAACTCTAGCTTTACAGGGCTATACAGGGTTTTTCACTCGCCTCGATTCCATTGAATACGGGCCGATGGATTTGACCTCTCTCTCGCCAAACGTAGGGTCGAGGCGGCTACATGCAGCCTTTCAGTTCTGCAATCGTGCCGTCGGATCGGGTAGTATCTGTCGTCGCACTACAACCCATGTGTCTGTCCTCTTAGTCCTGGGACAGGGGAGATGAAGTCATTTCCCTAGCTGCCTCTCAGATCTGTGCTCTTTGAATAGTCTTGCCTAGACGAGCTGTTGCACTGTGGCTTTCGAACGACATCCGACGTCTCTCAAAGCTCTCTAGCCCCTGGCCTCGTTGTCTGGGCTAAACAATATAATCATCAAGACTTTCGTATAAACATTTATGGTTCACAACCGTACCACCATCTTCCCCATAAGGTGTCAAACTCCTTTAATCGCCAAAACACTAGTGTGAGCTGATGAGAAGTACATCTTAATGCCTGCAAATGCGTATATGTAATCTCGTAGGGATATAAATCACAAAGTTCGGTTTTTCTGGCTCTACTTGCCACATCTAAGCCGTCTTGGAAATGACGGTGTCTGATTTGGAACGAAACGACAAGTAGAGCTAAGCCAGTGAATCAGTGGCCGTTCACCAGTTGTCAACACTAGAATACCATTCCCGGGAGTTTCAGTCTCAATGCATACGTTATTTGAGTTAGTAAACTACTAACCAAAACGTCTTCCCATTTCCGTTAACCACAGTTCCTAATTGCTATCCTCTATGCATTGCCGGTCGCATCACGCACTCGAACCCACTACGCCATGACACTGTTAACCACACGAGCCCTACGAAGTCTGAGAAGAGCTGTGTTGATCCCTCTTGCCTCCTTCTTTGCCGTATCTTCTGCCGTCACCTCGGTCTGGGTTGAGAGTATTGCTCGAGCTATAGCTCGGCGTGTTCAACGCTCGGAAGTCCTCGTCCGAGACCAACTCCACGAGGCTGTTATTGCACGCAGAACACGTCGTTCCCCTAGATAAAACACTTGTATAAGCTTGATAGGACGTTGTTAAGAGTAGCCTAAATCACTTACTTCTTTAGATGGTACCAGGTGCCTTTGCATTTCCTACAGGTTATGGGCCGGCAGTTCTGCATCCCTATGCCAGGAACATATTCTTGTTGCTGCTGTTTGGTAAAGTCCCACTGTTGACTTTGTTGCCCACTCATACTCGCTATTCTCGTAGGCGAAACTGTGTTGGCGAATCTTTGATGTAGTCTTCTGTAGAACTTTGTCTGAGTTGTAATGCTATGTCTATTATTTAAAGCCTTTTCCCCACCTGCGGGGAAATCCCTTTACTTTATATATACCTCATAGTTGCGAGTACTAGCCATAGTCCTCGAGAGCATGGTTCGATCACGGGAACATCTCGCAACAAGGTCAAACTCACCGCCTCGGAATTTCTGTAACGTGCCAATGTTTACCGAGGCGATACGAGTACACTGGTCGGGCGATCTAGCATTGGTGATTGGAGCCTTGCAGCGTCTGCCTTTCCGGGGTAGAACGAGGCGGCTCGAAGTTCTCTTTTGGAATATCGCACATCGTTGTATGCCTCGAGTGGAAAAGTCAGCTAATTGTGTACCACTACACCAATTGTCATCTGACCTCTCCTTGCCTCACCGATAAGTTCATCACTGCCGTGTTTTCAAAAGTTCGAGGTAAGAGAATGCGAGCTCACTCCTTCGTCGATCTTTTGACTGTTCACGTATGCATTCTTTCCCTTTAATTTGCTTTTCGACTAAGGACTCTTATTCATAACATAGTGGCATTCTCCGATTCAACGGACACATTATATTCAGACACCAGCCACAACATAAATGGATCTCATGAAATCGTTTCACATTTTACGTATCTGCTACTCTTCTATAAATTGTCAATAAGTTTTATCAATCAAGCTCCTTTTCAACCGGTCTCATACCCATCCCGCGAAGTCCGAGTTCGCGACGGCTACTTGCAGCTTGACCTCTACATCGGGTTCTCTCGGGTCACTATCTAGATTATCTGGCCGTGAAACTATAGGCTAGCTGTGGTGGCTCTATCATTAGATGAAAGAAACGTGCTATTTACGGAGGGATTTCATATCTAGCCACTTATTCCCCGGTGCCACACCTGCGCGGAAAGGTGGAATAGCACCAATCTACACATATCGCGTATGACGGCTGCACTTCTTCGATGCTTGTGATCCTAATGCCATCATTTGTAAATCCTTACAAGTATCCCTAAGGCGAATTAACGTGACATTATCGTGGTGTTAGTACCCTTAAATTTCAACCTTCTGAGCCATTATTGGGTGAAGTACTGTGTGAACTCTGTAATTTATTCGTAATTACAGTTTTTTTCAAACATCTTCTAACTACTTCTCCTTTTAAAAGGACATAAAATGATAACCCAAGTTTCAAATTCGGTAGTGCACGATTTCTTTCTACGGGGGATATAGAGATATAGAGGGGAGCAATCCGTCCCTTTAATACAAGCTAGCCAAAACTACCGAAATACATTTACCGCGTCCGCAATATAACCCCCCCAGAAGAAACAAAGGGCAATCGACCTACCCTATTCGGCCGTTATGCGGGACCCCGACCGTGACTCTCCTCAACTGGCCACCTCCCTGACACAAGTACGACGCCGGCACGAAGTTGCTTGTGAATCCTTTGCATCCTTAGTCCTCCAAGCTCCGTGGGAAATTACCACAACTACTCATCAATCAGATCACCAGACCTCAAATCTGAAAAATGTGCTCACATCCCTCCTTTGTCCTTATAATGCCCAGCTGCCTTACAAATCAGACTTTACCGATCACAATCGTAGCTCATTTGCCTCCCTGCTAGCCATTTCAGGGGTATTGTCGTCAGCTTAGCATAACGCGAGCCGCTTCTTGGATGTTGATAAAATAGTAGTTGTCTTTCGGACGCCCGCCATCGTATTTCTAATAGCAAGTATAGCGTTGCGATCTACGTTCATGAGTTGCTCTAGCTTCTAGCGCGAATCCCGCAAACGCGCAAGAGAATAAGTCTAGTTGCAAAGCTGAAAACCCTACCTGCCTGCAGGGTGGTTACCATGTCATCACACAAGTGTGAGCATATCAGAGTCAATAGCTCTTCTACTTTAAGGGCGTCCCGTTGCAGTGTATGCGTCAGTTAAGCCAATAGGATAAAAGCTATGAAAGATTGGCAGAAAAACAAGTGAAATCGAATCCTTAAACCATGTAACTACCGAACACCGCGGGATAAGGTCAGTCCAACGCGGCACTATTAAACCATGGAACTCCACCTGAGGCTAAATTACTCTTCCATGTAGCCCCTAAACCCGTTCCCTCGTTGACCTTTAACGCCCGCCTCAACCCATAACGCCGGGATTGGCAATCTCGTCTGGAGTATGCGGTAGTCGCCATACCTTTGGGTATTGCAATAGTGCATACGATGTAATATAATTGCAGCTGGGCTATTAGAAGACGGGAGCAGTGCTCACCAGATAGGAGAAAGTTGCTGCGCCTCCCAACGCAACGTAAGCTGCAACCTTAACAGCCGCAGCTAGCTTCACACGCTTCGCGGGTCGAAGTGTTTCAACATGGGAAGAAACGACGACAGGGACATCTTGGCTCTCGGTATCAATAATATTTTGGGCGGATACCTTGATTTGCGAGGCTGGAATATCAGTCTTGCCGCGAGAGATTTCTGGGTAGTCTTTCGCTGTATGAGGCTGAGAAGAGGAGCTTGCAATATTATTGTCATCTTGTTTGAAAGCATCCTCGTACGACCGCTTGGTTGGTGCGAAACTCAAGCTCATACGAGACTTCGTACCCGTTTCAGATGCGGGAGGTGCTGTAACATTTGATTCTTGACTGTTCTCATCTATGCTTGGCTTTGGCTCCCCATCAAGAAGATCCTGAATTAGTAGACGGCGGGTTTCGCCAGAGGGTAGCACCGTAGTGATCTGTTTGCTCTGCTGGAACTTGTAAGCGCTGGTCATGTCAAACTCCCCTGTTTGGAAGCTGATCGTTTGGGACGATGAAGGTTCCTCAGTTGGAGGGTTGTTGATGAATTCGTCTCCAGAGACAGCCCACGCCGAATATTGATTAGTGTCGGTATCACCTAGTTTGATCGACATGACATCGGCCGTTTCGGTGGTGCACTGAGCTAGATCGCCTCCCTTAATGGCGGTCTCAGCTTGAGTAGCTTTTGGCTTGGTGTGATTCTCAGGTGAAAGATAGGAATGATCGTAGTCCTCATCTGGGACGCATGAGAGGGTGGGTGAAGAGCTACGGAGGTCTTGCTCTGGAACCACAACATTAGACTGAGTAGTCTGCAACGTCTCTCTGATAGCTGAAATAGGTGCCGGCGCATGATGATGACTGATAGCTGCGCGGTTCTGCTCTCTAGCTGCGAAGAACTCAAATTTACCAGTCTTCTCGCCAAGCTGTTGAGCTCTGTTGTCGTTCGGTAGGTTGTCTAAGACCGGACGATTACATTTGATCAGAGCTGCATCAGACGGGCTCGGGTGTCGATTGTAAGAAGAATGAAGAACGTTGGCAGGGCCAAAAACGGCGACCGGGGGGACTATACACATAAAATCGGCGAAAGTCATTGCTTCGCTCTGACTGAGCTGGTCACTAGATGACTCAGTTGAAGCATCGTCATCACTCTCGTCTTCTTCGTTTTCTTCGTCTTCGTCCTCATCGTCCTCATAAGAATCGTCCTCCTCTTCATCGTTCTCGTTCTCGTCGTAATCCTTATTATTGGCCGAACTAGTATCACTACCGTCCAGAAAATGGTAGAAGCGGAGATCTAAGATAACGTCAAGCGTGTCAGTAATTATACCGAGGACTGGTCTCATGTAGATACACTTACCACCGCCACTCTCCTTCAGACGATATCGGTACTCAATTTCGTTCTCAATTTCGGATAGCGTGCTATCGAGGTCCGAAATTCTCGACTCGGATCTGGTATTCATGTCTGAAGGCGGCGACGGAGACATATCCGATAGTAGCCCCGAATCATGGCTAACCTCACTTTCATTATCTTCGTCATCTAAGTTGTCATGATATTTAGAGAACATGGCCTCATCATCTGAGGCTACTGTGAAAGTCAAGCCACATAGTCTTTCTTTAGCTGTGTGAGTCAGACTCGCACGCGGTTGAAGAGTGGAGGCGTCTGAAGGAAGTTTTAGAAGCGAAGGCGTGTGTACTGCGGCTTCAACGGCTGGGGATGGTCTTTCATTGGAAGTACAGTTCGCTTCTGAGGTTAAGTCAATAACGTCGGAGTTCGTATTACGATGCTTTACAACGAAGTCTTTGACGGGCGTATTGTAGGATGCGGATTCGTCATCAAGAGTAAGGTCTACAAAGGGCTTCCTACTATCGTTAATAGGCAAGGCGCCTTTAGACTCGGAGACTGTAGGGGTTTCTTTGGAAGCTGGGTCTTCCGCGTGCTCGTCTTCTTCGTCATCGAACTCGTCTGGGAGTGCGAAGCCACAGCGACGAGAGACATCATCAAATCTGGCTGCAGGTTAGCGTTGGGATTTCTTTGGATTGGTAGTACGACACTCACTTAGTAGTTGATGTTCCCATCTTAAAGCGGACAGAGCAAGGCGGATAGCTTTTGTCGGCTCGCATGATATCAATTCCAAATAGAATAACATCGTCATCATTTAGCTTGACTGCTTGATTTGGGGGAAGTTGTACATCCTTTTGGCCGTTACGACGAAAGGTGCCGTGAAGGGAGTCGAAGTCTTTAAGGTATACAGACTGAACAAGACAGTTAGTTCGACCTAGACGGAAAAGTTAAACTAGTGGTAGGCAAATCAAGAACTCACGACAGGCTTCTCGTTGAAGTTGGCCATTATCTCAGCGTGGTTTCTTGACATAACAGGGTTGTCAAACCAAGCATTATCGCTAGCTGGAATGAAGCCCTTGCTATGCACTTTGGAAGATCGACCGATAGGTAGGATCGGGCAATCGGGAGTCAGAACAAGCCGTCGTCTCTGGACCAGCTTGGCCGGATCTAGAGGATCGATGACTACGACAACTAGACAATTCGAAGTCAGCATCCAGGTGATTCCCGTCGAGGCAGGGGAGGGAACGATGGCTCACCCTTATCCCCATCGATCGAGGCCACATCCGCAGATGACTCTTTCGAGGCGGCCATTTCTTCAGCTTGATTGGGGGTTGAAGCTTAGTTGGCCGAGGGCGCTCTAGGAGTTGTTCGCGACTGCGCTGGCTGGGGTTTGTATGAGAGTGGTCTCGCCTATACCATGCTCCTATTGTAAGCACCCGATTACTAGGAGCCTGTTGGTTCGAAAGGAGACGTTATGACGATATGGTAGAGACGAAGATGTAGTAAATGAGGGAGAGATGATTGAAGGTGTAAGAGTGTAGGAGAGGGCTGAGGGGAAGGGGGGGGGCCGTGTCTGATTGGAGCTTCCTGGGTGCCTAAGCTCTAAGGTAGCTACTACAGTAGAAATCAAACCGCCAGAAAGAACGACGGATAGGAAGAAGGAGGGGGGGAGGAGGAGAAGTACCCTAGGCTAGCTAGGTAGGTAGGCAGGTTGGCTGGTACGGAGGTACCTGGGTGGTATGTAAGCAGGTGATAGGAAACCTATGTACAGCTTACGTAGGTGTAGATATTGGTAGGTGCGAGAGGCAAGGAGAATGGCAGATACATCCAATGCAGGGAAGCTTGGACCTGTACTAAGCTTGTAGTAGGTATCTGATTCGGGTGCCTACTTTAAGACGTAAGGCAGAGAAATCGAGTAAGATAAGTTAGATACCTAATGCAGTATCAGTAATGAATTGAATAGGTCGCCGTGAGCTATCTGATACGGCGACGTACATTATGTTAGGTACCTACCTGTTACGTAGGTGGAAGGCGGGGCAGAGGTGCGGATATGGGGCGGTCACAAGGTGAATGAGACCATGGCTGATTGTTTGCTACAATGTACCGTATGTAGGTTAGGTAGGTACCTACCTAGATACCTAGCTCTACCTAGGTAGCGACATACCTACCTAGCCTGCTGGAAGTTTGTATGTACCTCTCAGAGAAACACCCAAGCTTGTTGCCGGGAGTTCTGTCCTCGCTCCTTCCTCTCGAAACTGTCATACATCCCGCGGGTCACATTACGTAGCTTGGGGGCCTTGGAGTTGGACGTGGGGTCCGGGAGGCACTAACAATTAATAGAGGGGTACGGGCTGGATACCTAGGTACATTGTCACTCGGTATCTTAAGCACCATATGGTAATACGAAATATATGGCAAGCCATAGGTATTCCGGCCAATACCTAATTAAACCAGTATTAACTTGTTCCCGTGAGCAGCGGCATACAGATATCAATGTCCGTCCAAATGCCGACCGTCAATCCTCTTTGTATTCATACAGTATGGAGGTACTTGCATTCAATGGTTCAAGTTCCAATGCCATGGAGGGTCCTAAATGCCTTACTTATCTCAGCCCCACTGGGCCTCCCGCGCCCCATAGTTAGTTAGCCTAACATCCACTCATCCTTCTACCTACTAAGCTGACTTGGAGGCATGGCTTCTCAATTTCTCGTCGCTCCTACCCTTGTAGCCAACATCGAAAGCTATTTAATTAGTCGCCGGCCACCATCGATGGCTCAAAACTTAGTTTATCGTTGTTCTAGCTGCTGGGTCTAGGTTTATCATTCCGGATATCATGTCCTTTGCCTCAGGACCAAACTCTGCTCCCCACACCGTGAATCTTTGGCTAGGGTTTTCATTTACTGACTGCTTGGCCACTCTTGACGCTGTCTTCAGAGCACGACGCCAATTTTCATTGCTAACCTGCATAAGAAGCCCTTTGGGAACTGGCCCAAAATATGAAAAATGTCGAAGCAGTACCACTTGTTCCGGCGATACATCATGCTTTACAAGCTCCTGATAATCGTTGAGAAGGAGAAAGGGCACGCCCCCGAGAGTATATATGCACTATGAACAGAATTAGCGTAATTTTTTTACTTTAGTCACAGCATACCTACTACTAGTCCAAACGAGAATATGTCTAACGCCTTGGTCACACCTGTTCCAGTTTGTCCCTCTGGGCTTCGCCACATCGCGTTGCCTATTGCGTACCGGGTTTAAAGTGCGTGTCCATCTTCCAACTTGAAAGCAAGGTCAAAATCACCTAGAGCCACATCTGTAACTACTTCGTTGCCTTCGTTGTTGCATGTCCAGTTCAATAAGATATTATCTAGCTTTATATCTGTTGATATAGATTGATTAGTCGCATGAAATTATCCCTTTAGCTTCCACGACACCTCCGATACATTGGTGACCCAGTTAAAGTCACGTGCCTTTGGTCTCTCTGATCCCTGCTGATAAATTGACGTAACCGATACAGGTTATCCCTCGATAGATCTACCGAAAATAATGTAACTTTTTGTACTTACAGGCATTAATTTGAGGGAATACAGACGCTTAATCTCTTATTGGACACTCCACTTCTTGGCAGCTCCCGGAGGTGTCGTGGAAGCTAAAGGGATAGTATGTAAGTTGAAGAAAGTTTACCGATGTGAATCCAGCTTTTATTATGAAGCTCTCCTATTTCTTCTGCTATGTGTCGTAGGATCTTATGTAGTTGCATCGCAGGAAAGTCCCGATTTTTCCGAATTAAGGAAAGCAGGGTGCTTTTATAATAAGGATAGGTCAGAATGCCTTCCTCTTGGTTGCAATCAATGTGCATTCGAAGGCGACGGGAGCTCGCAAACTCGGCTGCGAGGTGGAGAGACAGATTGTAGAAGAGCCAGGGAACGCGCTTAAAAACAAAAGATGTATTCTCGGACCTACACAAGATAGTTTAGTGAAAGTGATAGGCTGTGAGGAGAATTCATGGAGTCCGAGACGTACTCGGCTTTGAAGATGCTAAGGTTGTGATCCTCGCGATCGCGCCGGAGCACCTCGCCTTGGACGTACATGCGACCGGATTCACCCACTACCTAGGTATGGTAGATACCATTCTGATGTCTGCGCGGCGGGCAAGACGGCCGAAAGGTATATAGCGAGCAAGATGATTGAGAGGCATCGAAGGATAAGTAGGTAACAGGTCCGTGACCTGCTAAGGTTTTGATAACCAATCAGGGCCTCTCGTGGTTGTAACTCACTTAACTTAATAACAATAAGTACAGTTGCTATACCATTTTTATATAATGGTAAGGTGAGAAACTCGACAATCTTAAGCTTCGTTTATGTAGACCGTTAGTATTTACCTAGGTAGTGACCTAAGACTTGGAAGCGGAAGAAAATCGGGTCTCTTTACCTAAGGTCACAGAAGCGTAGAGGGCGGCCGGGACTTTCTTGGGGTTGATCCGGTCACAGGATGGCGGGGCTAGTGGGGCTTATGCGTGCACTATAATGTGCTGGGCTAGTGCTACAAACAGTACCTACTTGTAGGTAGGTACTACCTACCTACTATAATTGTGCCAATGTGGGTCCCACACACCCCCCACATAGGTAGAAGTCCGCACACAGTATGAGGGATCTTCCCATCTACAACTACAATACACATAAGGATTCCACCCATACTACTACACTAATGGAGTGCCGGCGTTTCTCCCGCGCAGTAATGCGTCCAGCTACAACACGGCGTGTCCTCTCTTTCCCAATGTAGCCCTTTTCAGCTCTGAGGATCCCATCCAAGGTTTGTACGCATGGGATGTGTTCGTATCGTAGGTACCTAAATCTTTTTAGGAATATCGGATGCGCCCAGCGTCAGATATAAACAAGGCAAAATTCTAAGGAATCGAAGTCCTCATCAGGCTCGAAACTCCATCTGAATGTACTTTGAATAATTATCTACTAGGTATTATCAAAGCTGAGGTGTACCAGGCAGACTGAATTAGGCATCACGCCTGGCGCCACTTGATGCGGTGCAGGTGATGCGAATGAATGGTGGTCGAAGCCAACGAGGGCAGCCCCACTCAACACTGACGCAATGTGTGCCACTAGGTAGGCCAGGTACTTGAAGGGGACCTATGCTTAGGCGGACATGCTGTACCCAACGTGGGTACTTCTGCAGTACCTAGCTGCTCAAATCCTGAACAGGTTGTGGGCGCAACAATAAAAAGGCAGCATCATCAATTAGACTGGCACCTGGGGTGTTCAAGGAAACTGTGCCTCCATTTTCTATTTTCTACTTTCTACTCGTGTTCAAGTTGTTTTCAGCCATCCCGCCGGATATATAACAATCCTGGCCACCACTTCCCAGTAGGTATTCGGCGTCAACGACCCCTCCATCCCGCAACCCGCATCCGGTCGTCGTTGTGACGGCATTTGGAGAAATTCCTGTGTCCCGTCCAATTTCGTCAGACAAGTACTTATCTATCTACCTCTAGGTAGTATCAAGGTTCCTGCACAACCAGTGCTTTAAAACCTTATCTGCTCTATATTTACCGCCACAGCCCTGCAATACAACTTTTCTCATAAGTTATTAACACAACAACAGGCCACCTTCGCGACGACTGCAGCTCGATCACCACTTCACAACCGTTTTCGCCTCTCCTCGAGCCTCATCTGTCAGGAGGCCGACCATTCTATCGTCCTATTTCGAACCAGCCTCATGGAATTCCGGCCGCACGAGTCAATACCCCGGTTTCATACGAGAAACAAGACTTGAACACCTACCTATACATCATTTTGCGCGAAAATT
This sequence comes from Xylaria sp. MSU_SB201401, assembly GCA_002288965.1. Taxonomy (NCBI): domain Eukaryota; kingdom Fungi; phylum Ascomycota; class Sordariomycetes; order Xylariales; family Xylariaceae; genus Xylaria; species Xylaria sp. MSU_SB201401. The sequence continues at coordinate 105,439 of NPFG01000024.1, forward strand.
TACCGAGTCTCAAACTTTCGCACACTATCGTCGACATGCGCGACCTTAGAAAGAAGATTTTACTTGAGAGCGGCAAGACCGTCTCTCGAAAAGCACGTTCCCGACCAGATTCTTTAGGCGCATCGCCCATCGCCTCTCCAGCGGCCTCTCGTGGTGGATCTAGAGTCAACAGCCGATATGCATCCGAGGAAGAGGATCTCTCCGATACCGATTACGAGGACAGCCTGACCAACTCGGTAGCCAACTCCGACGATGGCAACGAGCCCATACATGTGGCTAGTTGGACCGAGAGACTAGCCGATCGCATGGCCGAACTCGTCGATCGTAAGCGAAGCAGCGCTCAGGGTCGCGAGAAATGCTTGGCTGCCTACACACATATAATACGACACCACTATGCAGACGAGCAGCTTCAGCCGCAACTACACGAGTTAATTCCAGCCATCCTCAAGAGCGTCCGTGGTGGCAGCAACACGGATGAGACTCTATCAGCGGTCAAGGCTTTGACCATGACAATCTTATCGACGCAAGATGAGTCCTACTATGATTCCATTTACCCAACCTTGAAAGGACTGTGCCAAGATTCAGATGAGGCCTCTGTCAAAGTTGAGGCCATTGAAGCCTTGGGCATCGTGACAATGTGCGGTGGCGGCTCTGTGGTCGCTGCGGAGGAGTTGCTGGACTTCCTACTTGAGGTCGTGGAAAGCGACGGGCACAGCATCGAGGCAGGTGACAACGGGCCCACGGTTTCCGCAGCATTGAGGGCTTGGGGTTTTGTCGCGAGCAACCTTGACGATCTCCAAGATCAAGGCGATCAAGCGTTGGAAGCATTCACGGAACAACTCGATAGCACCGACGTCGACGTCCAGGTCGCTGCCGGAACTAATATTGCCCTGATCTTTGAGGCCGCTCGGGAGTATGAAGATGAAACAGAGGAGGCTTCGAATCTTCAATACGACCAGCACAAGCTCATACAGCGCATGACAGCCCTTGTCCGGGAATCATCTAAGGCTGTATCGAAGAAAGACCGGAAGCGCCTCCACGCCAGCTTCAATAGCGTTCTCACATCCTTGGAGCATGGAAAGGGGCCAGGGTACTCGACGGCACGACGGATGGCTAGCAATCCTCACACCGGAGGCAGCAAGACGGATTTTGGCGAGGAATACAGAGAATACGGATACCGCGAGAAGATCCGGATCCACAACATCAGCATGACCATCGATACGTGGTCGCTCTCGGCACGGGTTGAGATGCTCCGCTCGGTATTGGGAGCTGGTCTGGCCATCCACTACATGGAGAATCCACTGGTTAAAGATATCCTCAGCGCAGCACAAGTAGAATTCGTGTCTGCTCCAGGGAAGGGTGGTGGTGGTGGTGACGAGTATGTCTCACCACCAAAGAAGAGCCGGGGAGGTAAAGGTAGCAGGGGAGCGGGCTTCTAAACGCGGCATCTATCTTAGAATTCGTCGATCCCTTTGCATCGCATACATGGCATCTTTTGATACACGAGACATTTTACATTTAATATCCCCTCAAACAGTTGTTTTTGACCATTCTCGCGTACGACTACTTTCTCTACGAGGGACGGATCCCATTTATTCAGACCGCTCCTACGCCATCAGCCACAGAGGAAACTATTGGGTTTGGTCACGCTACGAATGTTCCTGCGCATACTTTTCGCGTTGTGTTTTATATTTCCTTTTTCAAATCAAATCCCATGGGGAGACTTGACCTTGAAAGAATCTGAGTATAGATATATATCATCCAGAATAGCATTTATTATACCAAGAGCACTAGGAAAAATATATTATATTGTATACTTTAACCTCCCTCCTGCCAGAGTGCCGCTTTGAACAGACTGTTTAGTTCATTGAGAGAAAAAATTTTATGTGTTACCTGTGTTACCTAGACCGAGACCAGTGCCCAGGTTGTGGTAGGTACAAAGGTAGGTAGGTTAGGTAGATAGAGAGATTTCTGGCCAGCCAGAGGGCTGTTGTTCTGCTGGAATGGGACAATGTGGCGGATACTTGCATGATGACGGGGACACGGCGGTGCTTCTGGTCCTACCGATGTGGACGGATTGGATTCACGTTACGAATTTGATCGGTCCGGTGGATGGACATGAATTTTTTTTTTTCTTATGTACCTACAGTAGGTATTACGAAACCGAGAGGATCGGAGCTTGGGTCTAACTGCTCGCGCCATCAACGGGGTGGTTGCATAAAAAATGATTCTAATAACTGAGAAGTCGAAGCCCTGGATCACGTAGGTATTGCGGCTAGGAAACGAGGTTTGGATAGGAGTAATGCGGTGGTATTAGTGTATGTATGGTACTCGTGTATTAGGGCACACACTCTCTGCGGCACGGCTTCTAGGTCATCGTCTGTTAGAGTGTAGGTAGGTAGGTAGGTAGGTAGTACTACACAGCACAGCACAGCAAACGCCATGCGGACGGACCGATGCGGCTTGGTAGGGCTTTGTAGCTACAGTACGTGTCTGGGCGGTGTGGTTTGAAGAGGGTTTCCTGCTTTTGCTCGCCTGCCTGTCTACACTACGTCCTATGAACCTACTGAGTATATCAGCTACATGTAGGTAGTATGTAGGTGTCTACAATTTGACGGGAGATGTAATACAGCAAGTTGAATCAGGCTTAGTCGTCTCGCTGCTTTTTAGCTCGGTTCTGTCCTACCTGCGGTGACTCGGATAGATTAATACCTACCTAGGTAAGAATTAGCTATTTAAAAAGGCGTGTAGTCTTGAAGGTTCGAGGCTGGTTTGATGGTTCGGCTCGCCTAGATGAGGCTGAGTCTGGGTCTCGATCGAGACCGGTGTTGGGCTTGGATTATGATCTGTACGTAAGACCGCATGTTTCTGTCCCTCTTGCGACTCGGTGAGTCCTCGAATTCCTGACGTGGGTTGCGTGTCTTCCTCGTACTCGTCATACTAGATGCCGGTACATGAGGGAGTATTTGGCTATCGATCGTGAAGCAGTCTTGGTAGCACTCTCACTGAACAAGACGGACTAGCTCTCTTGGAAGCGTAGCTAGAGCGACCGTGACGAAGGTTGATGATCCGGAGTTCGTACAGTTTCTAAGTCAAACGCTTAGATTGCCTGCTGTTACCTAGCATAACGATCTATTCGATACTGCCGGGTTTAGGCTGTGCAAGCAAGCAAGAATCCGGACGCGTGGGCAGCACGACACGGCACGGCTCGGGCTAAAAGCGGCAAGGCTTAGTCATGTCCACGGGGTAAGTTCCCGTAACGATATATACTTTCATGCCGTGACTGTGACTGTGGTAACATAGGTAGGGAATGCCTACCTACCTATACCTCCAGATGTGTAATCGTGTGGTAATTGTGCAACTACAGTAAAAAAGAGGTTTACAGTCTCCGGGTGGACAAGACCATAGGTAGCACCGAGAAATGTATTGGCGACGAGGCGACTAGCAGGTGTCTTAGACGGCATGACGTACGCACGCAGCCTGCCTCACATCATATTGTACTGAATGGATATAGCCAGAGACCGAAAATGCATGATTGATTGCCCAGATCTTCGGCGCAGGCCGGTGGATATATGCAGCGGTGTGAAAGATGAGAGTCGAAGAGACAAGACATCGATCGGTACGGTAGGTATGTAGCTCGCTTTTGCCACAGACTTGTTATTATCCGAGGCATGCATTGGATACTGGATAACATGAGAGCAGCGCCGTGCAGTAGGGCGCGCGTCCGGGTTTGCCACGGGCCACTCACTCGTACATTACAGCACTCACCTTTTTCGCTTCCCATCAAGACCTCGGCACCGCGACGGAAGTACGTTTACTGCAAGGCACAAAAGGATACAAAAGACGGAAAGGTTGGAGGCGGGGGTGGGAATTCGCACCGCGCGTTCAAATTAGGTAAGGGGTCCGGACCTTTGAGCAGAATACACGGTAAGAATTCTTGGTAACCGAAACCCCACGATGGAGGGGGCAAACGGCCGAAAGAGGGCTCTTAAGAGAGACGCTCGGACGGGGTAGTAACGGTGGGTTCGACTGTTTAGTGTCGATCCGGCGAAACAAGGTGTTCTGATTTGGTTGTCTGCTTGCGTCCTTTGCCGATTGGGATGCTGATTCTGTGCTGATAATATTGTAATGCGACCCAGATGGATTGTTTCTATTCTTCCATAGGTTGGCCCGTCACGTTTCGTCTCTTACAGCATGCACAGTAAGTAGTAGTATACACTATCAGTCGGTAGTAGTATGCGACGCCAACCAGGGATCCTGCGTATACTGAATAGAGGTTAAGAATGTGGGAGGTTGATTTACGGTAGCAGCACGGGAACCGAGGTCCCGCAAAGAAATAATAATACCTACCTCCTATTATCACGTCTATTTCCCCACGTGCTATTTTCGATCGCAGCAGAGTGTCGACATCGGATAGGAGTACGAAATCGAATAGAAAGGATAAAATCGCTTAGCGACATATTTCTTAGCGTAGTAGGTAGGTATTAAGCATTTGCGCCAGTCTCGAAACCGTCATGGATTGAGCTCGTCGCCCGGCCAAAGGCGCTAAGAGGACAGCCTAGGTAGCATCTAAATTTCCCTCTTGCAAATCTCATTACAACAAGAGCCTGGTTATCACTTTGACTTGTAGCATGTTTACACCAATTGGTGATCCTATCTAGGTCAGGGGCTAGGTATTCGGAATATGTGCAAACGGACTCCCGGTGTGGAAATTGTATCACATCATTTAATCATTTACCTTCGACTTGGTACGTAGAATAGTAGTACAGATCCGTGATACGTCTTGGGTTGTGCATAACTGAGGAGGCTGGCTGGTGGATAGAGGGACGAATGGGTAGTGGGGATATCTTGGAGACCGACATGCCTCTTGATGTAACTACTACCTTAAGTAGCTGTTAAGAGCTATATGTACAGAGTCAAAATATGCTGTAATACCTACTTAAGGACTGTAAATAACGATCTAGTCCACGGCCAGGGGTAATTTTGTGTATTCTCTCATATATATAATATATGTAATATTGTGAGTTGAACAGTCGTCGAAGGATTGTCCGCTTCTAATAATTACATTCGTAGCCCTCCCAGTTGTGTACAGATCACGACCCCCATATTGTTGCTCGAATGGTTGATTGAAGTGTAAAGACGTATCAAGTCCACTAAGAACGGATGGATAGGCAGGTATTCCCTGTCTGTGCAGCCCAACGGATCGCCTGTCAAGTGACGAGAGTGCTTCTATGGCCTCTGATTGGCCCTGTCTCTTAGGTAGAGCCAGCGCATCAACCACCAAAGTGGAGATTTTCCCTTTCCCACCCCAGCCAACTCTTTTTTTGGCTTCCCTCCCGAGATGCACCTATGCCCCCCCAAGGAGCCATGAGCCATGAGCCCACCTCTTGCCTCTCGAACCACAACAATGCCCAAAGGTCGCTCACTGCCTCACACATTGTGATTTTCCTCGTGGTTACTAGTATTCTTCCATCCGTGGTCTGGAAGCATGAGGCATGCAGCACGACTCCAGCACCGTCGAGTTGTCTGCGCTGCGCCTCTAATTCTTACCTTAACTTTCATCTCACCTGCATGGCTTTGAAGATACCACTATTTGCGTACCAAGACGACGGCTTACTGCAACTCGGTTGGCATCGTGCTCGATAGACTCAACTCGTCTAACCTGGCATCCATCACCTGCCGGTATCTACCTCATTTTCGGAGCTGGTGCTGGTGCTAGGTAGGCAGTGGTGGATTCAGGGTACAATAGGTACTTGGTACCTAACGAGCTTGACGGGCAACTATCCCGACCTCCACAACCACCACTCATAATACCCAGCTCCAGTCGTAGCTAGCCACCTCATCTCATCTTACCAAACTTATCCCTCCTCCTCCCTCTCGCCTCCTCCACCATCAACCCTCCCCTCCCGATCTCTACTCGGAGTGTGAGTGTGAGTGTGAGTGTGCATGCGCATAATACTTGCGCAGCATACTGATCGGACTCTCGTACGTATCAACCGTTCTCTGCTTTCTTTAGTCTTGACTATTCATTGGTTGTTGATCTTGCCACTCGCTGCTGTTTCCTGTTTGCGCACAAGTTGGGCTCCGAATGTTTACTCCTCAACGCTCGGCGCACTTTGATGGGGTTTCGGGTTTCCTAACCCTACGGCGTTGAGATAGTGTCTCAGCCCTTCTCCAGACTCGTTTTTTGTGTCAATTCCTTTTTTGCTTTTTTCATTTACTCGAAGCGTCGCTGGCGTCAAGGGCAAGTGTGCCTCGCAGTGACCGATTGCCTCGTAGCTGTGAAGAGGATCCGCTTCAAAAACCCACATAGGCTGAATCAACTCTCGCTAACATAATTCCCGACCACCAGCATAGTTCGACTGTATTGTATAATATCCCCATCTAAACGGATGCTCTGAAGAAGCCTCTATTACCACTTAATTGGCTTCGATCGCAGGCTTCTGTTTGCCTGCCGAATCGCCTCTCTCACTAATCACCCTACCACTTCACACCAAGCTTCTCCGCTACTGGCATAAACAGATCGTGGAGGAGTGAGTCCAGGGCTGTAAAGTGGTCTAGGGCGCACATCCCGGACTTGTCAGTAATCGCAACAGCAACAAAATGGGTGTGGACTATAAGAGGGCACCACCGTTACCTGCACCGACCGAGTCCGAGTCTATGATCTCCCCCACAGAACCAGCCCAGTCCGAGTTGTCCAAATTAGCCGACGAAGAATCCCATTACTCACTGCCAGATGACGGAACACCGGTAACCATCAAGACGCGTGGTCATAAGACAAATCGGTCGCAAACCTCGCTACTGATTGAGTACTTCGAGGGCGGCAAGTCGTCAACCAGTGGATCGAGAGCAACGGAGCGAAAGCCGAGTGTTCGCGTACGGCTGACGCCTTCCAAGACCGGCCGGGGAAGGAACGATCATATCCAGATAACAGAAACAAGGAGTTCAAAGAGCAAAACTCCCCTCTCGAGGAAAGCGCTTGCAACCGCCAACCTAAACAGTGAATTCGAGTTCTCCGACCTTGAAGACGAGAACAGCATGCATTCATACGCCTCTGCCACGGAGGAGTCTAACGTCTCTCGAAACCCGATCGAGGTGGACATTGACCCCGGCTCTGCTCCCACTCGCCGCCGTCGCAAGGTCTCTAGTCCGCTTATCCCAGCGGCTGACAGCAAAGCATCTAACTACGTGGCTGGGAATATGTCGGATATCTCGGCCATCCCAACCGATAGTTTTCTTGATGGCTCTGGCCCGAGCAACTCGCGCGAAGATCCCTATGGTTATAATACGACGCCACTCGCGACTGCTGGTGACAAGGCGAACCGCAAACAGCGCAGTGAACACCACGAAAAGCCAACACATAAATCAAGCAAGCCAGAACGGAGACACAAGTCAAGAAGTAGAACTAGCAATGCCATTGAGAAAGAAGCAGAGTATCAGAGTTCCCCACGACGGAAATCCAGGGGGGCGACACATAAAGAATCCGTTGTCTCAGCTGCGGATTCCAGTGTCCTCTCGGCACTAACCCCGACCCATCGATCATATGACTCAAATTCTTCGAAAATATCCATAAACAATCCGAAGCTTCTAGAGACAGTTGAAGATGCGATTCGTAGGCTTATTTTACCCGAGCTTGATGCTATCAAGCGAGAAAGGAGCCAGCGGGAAACAAAGCCTAAAAATCGAGAGTCATTATCCAGCCTGACATCGGTATCTCGAGAGGAGATTACAGCTGCTGACAAGCGGATATCTGTGGATACTAAAAAGTCAAATAGGTCAAGAGGTCGTGAAGCCAGGAATGACCTCTCTCCACAGAGCAGCATTGGTCAGTTTTCATTTACAGAAGATGCTCAAGATGACGATGCAACGCCACGCCGTAGCCGTGACCTGCTTCCGGACGCAGCCCTGGGGGCAGCGGTCGAGGCAGCAGCTCTACGCTCCAAGTCTCGGGGCGACGAAAAACGCCAACGGAGGCGACGGAGGGCAGAAACGCCGAAGCGCGAACTTGATGAAAAGTTGGAGGGCGAAGAAGCAGAACAGAAGGTTGAACCACCTATGCCACTCGCCAGTGAGATTAATCCTTCTGAGATGACTAGGACCTCTATATTATCAGCTGAGACGGACCGGCCTCAATCTGCTAGTGAACAGATGATGCCCATACGTGAAGTTGCTAGAGGTGTTGCTTCTATGGAATCTATGGATGATTCGACAACTCCAACAAGATCGCCCGTCAATACCTTACAAAACTTGGGAACTCAACACGCCAACGTATCCCATGGCGATCTTCGAGCCCTTCCAAGGAAAGGCCCAGCACAGTACACAGACTATGAAGACCAAGGCTATGACGCTGAATACTCTCGGTCTCAGGATGTTTACGATGATGATGAGTATGACGAGCCTGGCCATTTAGGCGAACCAGGCGTGTACGAAGATGACCATATATACTACAGTGGTCAGGATGTGCCGGCTCCACTCCGTTACGTTCCTTATCAACAAGAGAGGCGTGGACTTAGCCCAATACAAAGTGTCTCTGGGTATACTGAGGGCGAAAGTGAGGTTCAGGGTTATCGTGACTCACGGGTCACAGCCAGCGACTTATCCTCTCCCTCGAAATCGCCACATCACGACCGAGAGCTTCGTTCGCAAGGCTCTGCGCCGAGTAACTTGCGCAGCCGTGAATTCGGTGACGAAGAAAGTAGTATATTGAGTTCAGGTCTCGGTTACAGAAACACAGTATATACTGAAAACAGTGAGATTGGACCAGTCACCTCGGGCCAAGCTGTCAAGTACATTGAGGGCAACCCCCAGGTGGTTCATCAAAGCTTTGGCCCTGAATCTGCGGTCGCTTCACTAGTTGACCCTTCAATGATGAGCGGGTCAGTCGGTTCTGGGCAGAACTACAGAGACTCACAAGTATCATACAACGACAATATGGAGGGGTCTCGCTCCAGAGGTGTTAGCCCACTCAAGCAATCAACGGGCGCCATGGAGCACGCTGCTCCGTCACCATCACCTTCAAGAGAACACGAAGGTTCAACCACCTCTCACCAGTTCGCCGAGTACGAACTTAATGAGCACGGTCAAAAAGTTCCTCAGTCCACACATCGGCATTCACCGACCACTTCAGAGGCTGAATTCGCTGCCGCTGCTCTTGTCCGAGCTGCCGCGTTAAAAAAGCAAAACGAAGGAAACGAGTCTTCGAGCAAGGAGAACGGCGAACAAGAGTGGCAAGGTGCAGGTGTCACTCGAAACATTTCGTTCAAAGATAGAGCCAAGACCGGTTATCGACCAGACACGACACCACGCCACAGCGTCGACCGTCTTTACAGCGAGGGCCAGCCTAAGATGGAAGCTAATGGCTTGCCAGACTTTAATAACCCAGAACCAGAGTTAGGGTATGGTTATGATGACGATCAACTATCGATACAACGGACGCCGTCTGCTGCGGATGAAGTCTTTGACCATGACCAAACTCACCCGGAGTACACAAGTCAATGGCGGGAACCGGCCACACCAATCCAGGAGGCCACAAACGGCTTTGATCGCTCTGTGACCCCGACGCCAGGCAAAACCAACGTGCCGGCGGGCGCAATGGGCGCCTCGCATAGCAGGCAGCCCAGCCAGGAACAAGATGATGAGTGGCAAAGAACTTCTGGTGATAGGAAGAGAGATACACTGGTCACGAACCCTTACGAAGGGGCTAGCCCAATTGCCAACCTCCCTGGCATTGATGGAAACATGTTCGGCGCCGCTGGCTACGGAGCCGACACCTACAGGGGTGCGTTTCATACGGGTAGTCCTGGAATGGGAGGCGCTGACGAAGGCTACATTTCGGCAGCTCCTAATGAAGCCCGTGATATCAGGGGCAAGGCAACTGGGAATATCGATGATCCCTTCTACGCCCCTAAAGACTTGAGACTTAGCGGAATGTCTCAAGGAATGCAAACACCTCTGTTTGATCCTGCCACGGGCACAGGTATTGATAGAATCCAGTCCAAGGACATCATTGCCTTGATGGAGCATGTAAGTTTCCACAGTCCATCAACTTCATCGCATGATAACTAACAATATGCATAGCTCATGGTCCGCGATGCCCAGAGGAGTGCTAGAGACACTGAGATCTTAGTCACACTGGTTCGCTCGGCTGCTGAAATGCGCAACTCCTTTGATGATATCAAGAAAATGCTAGCCGAGACGGAAGACGCTATCGTCAACGATGTCAATGCCAACACCGAAAAGAGCATCAAGCGCCATCTTGGTGGCCCAAGACCTTTCCCTGGAAGCAGCGCGAGATCTGTCCAAGGTAGCTCCCAAGCTGGTACTGAGGATATGAGGGCTAAGAAACGTAATCTTCTGCGAAGAGCATTGCAAGGGCTAAGCGCCAAAGGCACAAGCGATCTAAGCCGAATTGAGGATATGCTAATTCAGCTTCTCACGGACGTAGACGTCCTCAAACACCAAACCGCCGTCCCAGTGGGCATGATGAGCACCCGTGCACCATCCGTGGACAACTATCAGCCTGAGATCCCATACGAGCAGGATCGCGGTTATGAACCAGAAGGCAATGCAGGCACGTCCACTGCGAGTCACGCCAGCCAATCAGGGCACCTTTCTATCCCGCAGTCTCGAGGTGCATCCATGAGAGCAGCGAGCGAGCGGAAATTCAGCGACCATCGCATCAGCACCGTCCCAGAAGATGAGGGTGAATATGAACAGGCTCCTGGAACCCCACAAAATCGTCCATCGCGGGACGGCATGCTGTCACCTCTCAGCGACAGGCAAAGAGGCGGGTCCGTTCCTTTGGGAACCCCGCCGCAAACCTCCCAAGGCCAGCAGTTATCTGCTAGTAACGAGAATACTCCGAGGACCGCTGAGAGCAAGAAGAAATCCAAAGGCTCAAGTTTCTTCCCGAAGATTTCTCGATGGTCCGAAACCACAGCCTCAAGCTTAGGCAAGGCGTTCCGCAGTAGTGGCAGCTCTCGCAAACAAGACAACAACATAGATGATTTCCTGCACCAGCCGCCCTCCCGTTCCGGCTCCGACTTGGCAGACTTTGATCCCTACCACCAGCAGGACCCTTACGGAGATGACAAACTTCACACCGGTTTCTCACAACCTGATCTACTCCCTCAAGGCATGGACGGCCGTGGTACCCCTGGACGTGGCACCCCAGGATTAAGCCAACAACCAACCGCGCCCATGGCCTATGCCACTCCGGAAGATCCCAAATACCGGGCTCACCGCGACTCGCTTAATCTACAACACCCACAGCCTCGCCCTGGTCAAACAGAACGATTCAGGACAGCGCTAGAAACATCCGCTGCAGATTACGACTCGCCTATGTCGCCTGGATCAGCCAATTGGGGGAAGTCAGATACATCGCTTCACAGATTCCCACAGCAAAACACCAATCGTTATAGCGATAACAGTGCCTCTAATGCCAGGGAAGATTATAGCTGGGCTGGAACAGCCTCGCCAAGCTCGCAGGCACCTGCGCGCCCTCCTAAGGAGCCACTGGATACGCATTCCCTCGGCGCACAGACGCCACCACAAAACAGCAGCGCGAGTAAGCTGCTACAGAAACCAAGTAGCCCGTTGCCCTACCAAAGTGTCGAGAGTGGTTATGGAACAGCTACTGCCACTCACGTAGGAAGTTATCATTCGGGAAGTCCGAGAATTGAGAATAGGAATCTGAGCGGAGCTCTTGGTGTACCGACCAGAAGACCCAGCGGACCTAGAGCCATGACTCCATCACGAAGTGAGGATGGGGAGAAGGATGATCGGCGACGCAAGCGTGGTTAGTATAATTCATTCTACCTTCGATACTAGTTATATCTAACACTTGATCAGATACCTTTGGTACCGTTGCTAGCCCTTCCAGTGCGTTGAGCCAGGAGTCTGAGACGTTTTAGGGAAAACGCTCAGGACTACTTGACATTATCACGCCTTCTTCACCTTTCAAAGTCGACTTTCAGAATTTGAAAAATTAGCGTCGCGTTACTTCAATAGGAGTGCCCTTTCGACTTCACAGTACATTAATTACTATGCTTTTAACTACCAATTGCGGATCCAAGGATACTTCGTATATCGTCCTACCCAAATCTGCCGGTCGAAATCTTAATAAAATAGCCCGAAACCCTGGATATGGGTGGAACATCTTGGGGTGGTCTGTTAATCATATTTGAAACGTCTCAAAACATTGTGGCCATAAACAAGATGGCCTCGTCGGCGATATCCGCCCATACCTCGAGCGATCGAGCACTAAGACGAAATAGGGAGAGAAGAAAGTTTCTCGCATTCCATCATGATCAATCGCCATCGGTTATCGTTTCCGCTCGTACCTTGTCTATAGAGATGGAATTTTCCAAGCCTAGACAGATGAAAACATCAGTACACAGATATCGGTCCCCCTCTCATGACATATAGGACATTTTTTTCGAAAGAAAGAAAGAAAAAAAAGACCAAAAAAACCCCCCATCAAGGAGCGATTAGATAGATATTTTATGGCAGATTTTCACGAAGACGCGGGGACGTCTTCTTTTGTGGACTTCCCCTCTTACGACGATATGACTGACCCGCTTCGTTGATTGAGATACCTCACTGATTTGTTGTTGTTGTTGTTGAGAGAGATTTGGCTCTCGGTGGATGGATGGGATGGGAGGAATGAATGAGCAGCATTCTGGAAACAAATACCTGTTTGTATGTTGGGAAAGAAAGGAAAGCGACGATGATATAGCCAACCAGCCAGCCAGCGTGGCGTGAATACTTGTATAGGTAGCTAGCTTTAATAACAAGGCTTTTTCCATGGCCTTTACACATTTTGTTTCCGTTTTGACTTAATACATGTGTGAATCCACATGTCATTGAAGATGCGCTGAATAATGTGCCTTTTCTTCTTTTCGTCTTCTACTACCCTTTCTACTTCGCTCCGTGATTATGAAGCACGCCGTAGTCCCTGCTGGTGGAGAATAGAATGCCCGAAGCTAGGTATTCTTCGCTACTGCTTTGCAATATGACAGGTCTATCACAAGGACAAAGAGCCAGCAGGCAAGCAAGCCAATGTCACGATAGTGTTGAGGCTGAAACTGGTTGTTGTGCAATATTCCTTTGTGCAGTTTTGCCAGCTCAACCGCGATCTATCGCTTCTACTAGGATTGATGTTCTCATCAGGCTAGCTAGTGATCTCAAGAATGATACTGTGTGAACCAGTTTACTCGTAGGACCAACCTGAGAAACAGCGTGGTGGTAGCCTAGATGTCACATTTCTGATATATATATATAAAGAGGAGTGAGGGAGGAAGAGAGAAGGAGACCCTGCCCTCATACAGCACCCAGCGAGATCATCAACTACGAGCTACTCATTCCCGGATAATACGTTTAGCTCAAGATGTCCGAACAAGCCAGCAGCCTCGAAGAAATCCTCGATTCTATATTGGGCAAAAAAGAACGCGATACCCCCGAACCGTCCACCTCGGAGGATCCGCCTAGTTCCTCCGAGGAGTTGTCCACCACTCCCAGACAGCCGATATGTAGGCGCCGGCAGATAGTGGCTACACCCCCGGCCGCCTCAAGCTCAAGCTCGAGTTCATCATCGGAGGTTGATCTCGAAGAGAAGCTGTTCGAACTGTACTTGAGCAGCAAGGGGAAAGACCTTGAGAACGCTACCCTTGCAGCTGAGGCGTGCCGCATTCAGTGCTTGGAGGCGCGGAATTTCGCGGAGCAATTGGGATGTCAGGTCTTTCAAGCGCCTGTTCATATTATCCCTACGGCTTTTGCGATCGAGAGATTGTACTGGTTAAGTAGGTAGCCCAGATAACCACCCCCCCCCCCCCTTTTCCACCCGCGCCCCTTACTTCAAGAATGCAGAAACGTCCAAGGCTGTCTAGGTGGCGGTTTACTTACTTGTCGTAACTACTCGCAGCATATCGAGCCATAACTCAAGCCAACCTAACGGAGAAATTCTACGACGATCTCGACCAAATCTCCACTTGGAACGTCGTGCATGTGCGAGTGTGGCGGCAATTGAAGCTCGCTGATGCACAGAAGGAGTTTCGCGAGAGTCTGGAGGAGTGGAGGAGGATGAACGCTGTTACCGAGAGGGTACTCAGGACAGCCATAGACGCGCGCATTGACGTCGCGCCTAATCCTGAGGCGGAACTCGGCGAGGCGCCACCACGACGAAAGGACAACGGGAACGATGATTGTAATAATGGAGGTGGAAGCGGAGGCGGTGGTCGGGTTGTTCAGGGTGGGAACATCGGTGGTCTCGAGAACCATGGCGGTATTGCTGGTCCAGAAAATTCTTCGGAGCCGTGGGTTATACCCATTTCTACGATTCCGAGGAAACGCACATACAACACGCTGGTGCCCACGTCTAGCCGGGATATGATTTATGGGCAGGTGCTTACTTTGGCACCGAGAGCTCGGAAGATGGAGGAGGGGGGGGGGGGGGGAGGAGTTGAATAAAGACATCTGAAGAGTAGGAATGTATGTAGAGACATCACTACCTACCTCCTAGCTAAGAGCTCTTGTCGAAAGTCGCCTTTGATCAGGTTATGCTTCAAGGGCCGGCTCGGAATCTGAGGGTTAGGCAGCGGAAGACGATAAACATCGATCCGAGACGGAGGCATAGCTTCCCCAGACTCTCAATGAATTTGCTTGTATCTATGCCTTGACGGAATAGCGGCAGGACTCAACCCAATAACACATCCGACCATCTGCAACATCACTGTTCTTGTCGTCACTATTCTTCAGAGGATCGCATCTTATATCGTATATGCATCTCGCTGACCAAATAATTCTCTTTTTCATACAGTCGCCCACAGTCACCCACAGTCACCCGTACTGAGATCTACCCGTACATACGTGGAGAATGGAAAGCGGGGTGTTGGGTGACTGAGTGCGCATGGATATTTCGTCTCAATGATGTAAATATTCTCGGTCACAATGTAGGCCATGACTATGAACAAACAGCAGGGAGACAGTGGGGATCTGTTGGTAGGTACTGACTGCTTTGGGCTTGAGCCGGCAGTGAGTAACTGCCACCTAACAGCCTAGGTAGGTAGCAAGTGAAGGAGCGTATCTTGAGAAGGTGCTGGGCAGGGGCGGTTCCTGCCTTCTTAACGGCTTACCTAACAACCAAACCTCAACTTCACGATTGTTTCCCTGAATACCTTGGCTTTGATGTAGCACATATACGGTTTCAGAAGCGACTCCCTTTAACAAGCGATTGGCACCCATCATCTGATCGTTTCACGGGCTTGTGGTTTAGTGGTATAATACTCCCTTAGCATGGGAGTGGTCCGGGGTTCGATTCCCCGCGAGTCCAGCTTTGGAGGTTCGATTCCTCCATTGTACCAATCACATTATTTCTCTGGGAGTCTGGCCGAGTGGTTAAGGCGCTGTGTTTAGGCTTAGATTTACTCTAAACTTGAATCCCGCAGTGGGAAACCGCGCAGGTTCGAATCCTGCGGCTCTCAACCTTTTTGCTTTTTACTACAGACACACTCCATTACAGCCCTACCACGACTGTTCGGTGTCCATGTCTTTTTCCCTTTTTTTTTTTTTGACAAGCTATCCTTTCTTTGCATAGTTGGGATTCTTTAGGATAGAGGTCCAAAAATATGTTGTTGTATTTTACACAGTAAGTCTAGGGTAGTTGATAGGGGATAGGCTAGGTGACTTGCCCTCCTCTCGACAGGTAAGGATCTTACTTACTACCCGGGGGAAGTCAGGGGAAGAGCAACACAACAAACTTTTGATGTATATGTGAGCAGGCGTCATTTTGACAGCATTGTCTAATTCTGCATTAAATGCTAACACAACCACCGAGCTAGGGAGAGTAGCAAGTCATCAATCAACGATTGAAGACCGACCCTGATGGCTACGTTCCTCATAGCCTTACATCACCAGAAATTTCGGTCAAACTGGATTGGAGATATGCCGCATATTGGTTCGAAGGGATATGAACGGTACATCTACCTTGTTGACATCGTTGACGTTCTACTGAATCCTGGCATGGAGGAACCATCTGCTAACAAGTTAGAAACTTACCGGCAATAGGAAACATTAAGTGGACAGGTGATGGCGGATGGGGTTGAGTTCTGTATCGAATATCCTTTCTTTTTCTTTTTTTTACTAAAAAATGCTTCGTTAATATCTTGTCGATTCAGCTTTAATCATTGACCTGATTTATTAATTGATTGTCTTTACGAACGTGAACAACATTATTGGGGACAAGGGATCGAGGCGCGTACTGAAGCTGAGGCTCCGAGGTGTATGCATCGATCAATTAAGATCATTCCCGTCATGCAATGCAGCCTTGACAGAGGACCATGCGGCTTTCTCGAGTCTAATACTCAATTCTAAGTTTACAGCTCAGTAAGGGCATCCGATACCAGAGATCCGGAACCATCAAGGTATACTGAACGTGCTTGTCGAACTTGCTCTTCCATTTCTGCAGATGTCAGCCAGAACTGAAAAGTCATGGCGTTCTGTATAAATGGAATCGGTCGCACCCGGATTTCTACCAGCTTCCAAGGCCCCGTTCCCTATCAATCTTCAGAACTTACTCATATCTATAACAATACTACTACACCTCGTCGTCAAGATGGTTGCCTACAGCACTCGTCCCAACAACACCGAGAACGCGCCCATTGACCCCTATTTGCTCCTAGAGGCAATCACGGGTCAGAAGATGCAGCGAGGTCCTTTGCCTTCTCGATCTCGGCCCGCTTCCGAAGGGTACGATGATCTGAGCGACATTCGAGCCGTTGCTCAACCCAAGCAGGAGGGTCCTGAGCCAGACCCCCAGCCCAAGGACGTCGCTGTTGGCTGCATCAACCCCTTTGCTCTTGCTGAGAATATGATCGGCCACAAGATCGATCGTCACTCTATCACTGCCATTCGTGTTATCCAGGATACTCTCCAGACCGACTACGAGGAACTCTTCGACATGAAGCACAACTCTGTCCTCCACGCCGGCATGAAGTTGAATGAGAAGGAACGCAATGCGGAGAGACTCGAAGAAGGAGACATGAAGATCCTGAACGAGAAGGATCTGGTCACTCCCGATCTCACCCGCCTCGACAAGCTTGGCGACCTCGAGGGAGTCGGCATGAAGGAGATCAACAGCCTCCGCATCAAGCGAGCGGGCATCTTGAACAACAAGCTCCATCTCGTCCTGCACGCCAACGATATTGCTCGCACCGTGTGCAACCGAGAGGTGACGCGCACGATCAACGACTTTTGCCTGCCCTTCCAGCGTGACAACGAGTCCTTCACTCCTCCCAACAGCTCCTGGCGCGACGCCCGCGACGTCCTCATGTTGCGCAACATGAGACGCAACATGATCTCCGACTACAACACCCTCGTCGACTACGGCGTCGGACCACGCGAGTTCCGCGAGATGCGCAACTTCAACCACGAGGTGCGCAAGTTCGACGACCCCATCCAGGGCGCCATGGGAAACAGCTGGTTCGTCGCTGCGCTCTTCTCCGTCTTCTGGGCGGACCCGTCCATCATCAACCGCAACACGAACATGCACCACCACATATTCCGCGGTGATGAGGGTGACCGGGAGAACCGCTTCCGTGTCAAGTTCCACGATAAGGGTGGACGTAACAACAACAAGACCCAGGTCAGTATACTCATTTTAAATTTTATTTACCCATCAAACTGACAATTGCTGACTCTGTATTTATGAATAGACCGTCGAAGTTGACTACACCGTCCCAGTGAACAACTCCAGCGAGGACTTCGTGTACTGCCGCTCCAGTGACGGGCTAGCGATCTGGCCGGCCCTGTACGAGAAGGCATTCGCGAAGTGGATTCGAGGCAGCCAGACCGGCCTATCCTCCTGGAAGGCCGTCAGCCGCGAGGGCCAGCAGGAACATGTCGACATGACGGAGCTGTTCCAGGGCGACCCGGTGAAGGCGATGGCGCAGATCAACGGGCGCGAGCCCGAGTACTACATGACGGACAAGCACGAGGCGAGCGACCTCGTCGGGCTCGTGCGCAGGTGCAGCGTCAACCGCCGCACCATCTGCCCCATGGTAGCCTGGACGCACGCCTGCGACGGCGGGCGGTACCGCGGTTGCAACCTCGTCGCCAACCACGCCTACTCGGTCCTCGGCTGGTCCTCGGTCGGCCAGGGCGAGAAGCAGTACATCATCGTGCGCAACCCCTGGGGCGTCACCGAGCCCCAGGGCCTCACGAGCTACGCCGGCGTCCTGACCCGCGTCGAGCCCGAGTACTGGCGCCCTGCGTCCCTGCTCGACCGCGAGGGTGTCATGGCCATCGAGGTCGGCGCCTTCAAGGAGTACTTCCAGTGCCTCGGTGTTACCAAATAAACGGCGAGCATTGACTGACTGACTGGCTATATCAGCGAGTTCAGGTGTCCAAGCTGAGAGACTCATGATGTGCTTGCATATATATTCAGAGTATATGAAACTTGATATGTTGTCTATTTCCTGTCTTGAATTTCCTAGTCAGATCTTTACGGATCAACGTTTTTCTTTTTGGGGAAATCCATTTGTTGGTACCTACAATTATGCCCCTCAGAATGGAACGGCGAGGTCCGGTATATAGAACGATATATGAACGGCCGATATAGATTGTTACCTACTTAGGCCTACATACATTCAATGAAGATGCATGTTAGTATTACCTACCTCACGTTCAGTGCTTTACATTCCCTGAGTCATGAGCCCTTAATGGCTTGTTCGTAAGTTATTAGGTACCATGTATTTCCCCAGCCGTGAATGCAGGCTCAGAACCGTATTCACTGGAATTGTGCTCATAGTCGTACCGAATTACCAGATTATCATGAAACTTGAGTATCTCCAGAAGCTTGTGTGGAAGATTGACACACCTGCCATTAACATATCTGAATTTAGTTCTAGCAATGCTATCTAGATGTGTTTAGGGGTAAGGCCATGGCTGTCCAAGTTTAAGACCGCAGATGTTTCTATAGTAAACCCTTCACATATTCACATTCACCAGTTATCCACACCTTCATTTAAAGCAACCCGAATTTTTGTATTACAGACTGCTGCGATTGAGAAAAGACATCATCTTTAGATTGTGGGTTTCTGATGAGGGGCTATACGACTGCTTAATGTCTCAGCACGCAAAAACTTTTAATATGTATGAGCTATCTTACACTCTGCACTTCACATATCACTCCTTTTATGCCTCCTGAGCTCACTTACCTACACGGAAACCAAATGGGACTATAATTTCGAGTCTCATACATACATACTCCTTTCCTGGAAATTGCTGGCGTGACCAACCCCTCCAATCAGATACCCGTCAATATACAGCAAAATTGATCCACCATATATGTGTGCTGTACCTACCTTCCTGCCTGACCTACGAGAGTAGCAGGCTCACAACACTCGAACAAAATTGGAATATCTATGCCACGGGAGCAAAAGAAGATGGTCTGGTCCCAGTGAGGGTCGAACTCACGACCTTCGCATTACCGATGTTATAACTAAGTGGCTATAATATTAGTACGATGCTCTAACCAACTGAGCTATGGGACCGCTGTTGAGGTGGTCAACGCAACTTGGATGCTGTAACGAGTTTGAAAAGAAGCTTAAGTTATTGCGCCAGGATGTTGTGAATGGAGTTTAATGTGTAAAGAGTCAGTTGTCTATAATATCTTTTATGCTTGTGAATTGTGTTTGACTAGTGTTCTGTTACGAGTCGCATGGAAAGGAGAACGGATGTTTTTGTTATAAGAGCTGTATTGTTTGCCTACCTGTGAGAGTTTAGGTATGTAATATAGCCAACTGCTGGACATGATCTGAAAGTTTATAAATAGGTGCTGTTTTCAGGAGGCCGGTTTACATGGACTCGAATTGTTTTCATATATTACGGTGAATTTATTCTTGTAAAACTAGTGTAAGTGCTCAAGTGGAAATGAACGTAGCAGCCCAACGAGGTACGCATTATTGTGGTGTTTGAATTGCCTCCGTTGCATCAGTCAGAGGAATTATGGTAGGTGAATATAGAACTCCAAGGTCAGTAGTATGTAGCTGAAGAATATTCCAGACTTCGGCCGTTGCGGTAGAGGCAAGATCGTGAAAATCTGGGCTAGAATAAGGCTTGTCGATCGATCCTAGCTAGACCTCGGAACCGGCCGAGCATTGACTATGCTCGACGGCGAAGAGCTTTAGACTAAGTTGTAAAGTCAGAGGCTAGTGTAAGCCGTAAAAGAATTTTTCATGTCTTGAGGCCATTAGTCTGCTACCAAGCTATGAATAGTTGGTAACATGTTTTCTCTTGCAAAAGATCAAAAGACATCTAGTATTAGTCACGCTACATAAAGTGTGCGCATCATCAGCCATCATGAGATGTGGCTTTCATTGGAGAGGGAGGCGAAAACAGTCCTGGCTGGCTGAATAGCTTTAATTAATTAGAATGGGACAACCCCGTGACTAAGTACTTATGTAGGGTCAAGCGGAGGTTGTCAATGAGAGCTGGCTACATTTTCTTCTCACCAGACTTGTAAGCTTTTTACTTCCCATCAGCCAAGTGTCTTAGACAGACACGTCATGCGAGATGTAAGGAGGTAAAAACCTATTATTATTGCACTTGGCTCACGTAAGAAACCCTTGGGACAATGCGATGTCGGGCTGAGAGAACCCAACAGGCGGCAGGTTTAGTGAGGGAGGTACCTAGCTTAGCTCTGTTCCAGGCGGCTCCATCAGCTCCATTGCTGTACACATACAGGTACCTAGTAATACAGGTACGTACCCTCTGTAACAAGCAGCACCTGCCTCAGCTTGTATAGTAGGCAGTGCACCCACCGCGGCTGCAGTCGGCTCACTCATTCACCCGCTGGCTCGGCGACGTCCTAGTCAAGCTTTTTCGACATAGAATGTGTGCAACGTTGTCGGAGATGTCCTGCACCTGTTGACGCACAACATCGGCTGTTCGCATAGTTGATCCTCTTATTGATTGCTCATCTGTACCTCGCCGGTATCCGTGTGTTACCACATAATATCCGATACTGCTACTGTATGGTAGCAAACAATCCTCGAGTAGACGAGGTGTGGTGTACTTAGTAGGTAGGTAGAGGAGTCCTGGCAAGTATCCCGACGCATCGAACAAAACACAGCATGGAGTTGTCTCGGGTCGCCCCGACGAATCATCCGCGAGCGAGTATGCTGGCGGACGCTGCTCTGTTCCCGTCACAGCTTCGTCAAGGCCTTTGACACAAGAGGTGACGGAAGACAAGTCGTTGACAGCACCATAAATGATGTGACAGCCTATGATTCAAGGCCCAAATGGCGAGATTTGTCACAGCCGATCCTCAGTAATGGCCGAGAAGCATTTAACCAAAGTGAGAAGGCTACCAAGAAAACATCGACGCATTTGTGTCGGTACCTGACCAGTGTTGCATCGATCTCATCATTCTTGCACCATCTCAGGTTAGTCATAGTCACCGTCTGCTCGTCACCACCCCCTTTGGCCATGAGAAAACCGCATAGTAATCAGGGCTAACACGGGACCGTGCAGACACCGCGCTGCCCGTCGGGCTTAATTGGCCACTCAGGCTTGCGCATTTCGTCCACTCACTCATCGGTGGTTTCGACGCGGCGGGCTTGGCCGTTGGCCTTACCAAAGAGCAAGGATCAGCGGCGCCGGTCCAGGGGCAAACTATGGGGTAATAGTTATTCTATCAAAAACTTTTGTCCTGGTCCCATGATCCTCTCCCAAAGAACCGATTTCGTAACAACAACTCTTTGTTTGCTAATTTCTCTTTAGTTGCTCCATCACGCGGCTACCCCAGATTCCACTTGGCTGCCGTTAACTGCTAAGCGCTGGTACCATCGAATACCGATGCCTCCACCAGCAATTTTTTTCACTCTGGTTTTTTGCTCTCCCTCGCCTCGGCAGCCGAGCCATATAATGTACTAATGGTGTCATCGCTACCCCGTGGCAACACTCCTGGTCACCTATTCGTTGCGTCCGCCTCAGGTGTCATAGCAAATTTCTTCTAAGCTGGGTTTTCCTCGCCCCGTTAGTACAGTTCACGCGTGCGTCGTGTGACACGATCTGTGTCCCGGCCAAGCTACCCGGCTCTGGCCTTGGAGGAGTCCGTCTTTGGTACCTTGGATCCTTTCGAATCCGTTGGACAAGATGTTGTAACCTTGACAAAGAGAAACCCACGTGTGACACTACAAATCAAACTTTCACGATGGGATATATTAAGCCCCCCTCCCCATCCAAGGTAGGTCTTTTTCTTGCTGCTAGTATAAGAAGTAAACAAAGCCGTAAAATATCAACGCTACACAGAACGTGTGATACATCAACACACCGAAGAATATCACATCGCCAATTTTGACTCGTCATCGAATATATACAGGTCGTCACATTCCTGTCCACTACAACTCCGTCACGATGCCTCTCTTCTCTATTGCTGAGCCACACCCCACCGTCAAGCAGAACACATACATACACTCTGGCCGAGGCGGTGCGGGCAACCACTTCCGTGCGCCACTTACAACACCTGCTAGCGGCGTCCCAACAACATCGCGCCCGCTGCCACCTTCGACATGCAACTTTTACTCTGGTCGGGGCGGCGCTGGTAATGCTCGCGTCTCTCAGAAGCGACCCGTCATGTCGTTTGACGAGGAATTCAAGCTGCAGAGCTCACAGGAACAGAAGCGTGTCGGTTATGTAGGCCGAGGTGGTGCCGGAAACATCTTCGATGCCGCGTCTCCCAACCCTCAGCGCAAGAACAGCTCATCTAGCTCTACTTCGAGCACCCGATCTGGAGGCTTTCTCGAGCGTGTGAGCACTGCTTTCAGCCGACGCTAAATAGTAAATCATGTCATGATTTACATCCCCCTCTCTCACCACTGTATCATTAGCCGACCTTACATTCTCATTGTGAGAGGGGGCTATCATACTCTGCTTTATATTATATCTTACTTTCGCATCGGGGAACCACCGATTATTATATCAAATCACAACATCACAATATCACAACATTACAAGCACGGCGCAACGGACGGGTGGACATCGTACCTCGATTGAGGACAACGAATCGAACAAAGCGAAAGGAATGCGAAGGGAATGACGGAAAAGTTTTGGAATTTAATGGGATTTTTTTTTCTCGGCGGGTTAGCCTCGAAGCCATCAGCGAAGCGGGCATGCCTTGAAATGAATTGGATTTGGAGGAAATGGAAGGTTTTGGGACTTGTTGATATACCCCCTCAAAACTCTTACGACGGAAAAACATGGTTTTTTCGGTCGTGTTTTCTCGGCTGGTAGATTCCGAGAAAGAATTGTGTTCTCTCCAAAGAAGCAAAAGAAGAGTTTCTGATCGAGAATCTGGATTTGGAATATAAATTAGGTGAAGATATGAAGAGATAAGAGAAATAAAATTAATGAAGGAATGAATGGTTACTGCATCATCACATTGAAAGTCTTATGAACTTTGTTTAAGTGATGCTAAATCTCTATACTTGTTACCCAGTGTGGTATGCCCCGATCTTATGCTTAACTTATCTTAAGATGCGTGAAACCTACATGCTCAAGTTATTAGCGAGCGAACGCACAACCTTGGTACATCTTCGCTCTAGATGTAACTTCGAGTATTGACTCACTGTCATCGCACGAAGAGGGAAGTAAAGTTCCATCTTCATCTCTGCCTGCTCCCGAGTGTATTATTCATTACGTTACCTAACCTCACATATACCGGGTACGGAAGTTTCTCGTCTGTGTTGTAATATATAATATATAACATATAGGCCCAGTGTATATATTGGTATTTACTAGTATCGATTATTTTTGATGACAAAACACATTTACGAAAGCATCTACACCAGCCCGAGAGAGGGAGGCATTTCCGCAAAATCACGCTCAACAAATGGGGTATCATTCATCTACCTACGATGATTCTTCCTTTCTATCTTTCCATCTTTCCCTCGTCACCTCTCGTAGACCTCCATGTACTTACTATCCCGACATCTTCCCCTCTCTCCCCTCCCAACCCACCTCCACCGTTCTAGATAGATGAGATTTGCTTCCACCAGGAGGAAAGAACTGCTAATGTACTTGATTTGCATGTATGATGTGGGGAGTTCTACTCTGGCTATTTATCCGGAACAACCCTCTCCCTTCAGAGTCCAGACATTAAGTTTCTCTTCCTACATGCGGGATTATGAGCACATGGTGGGTTATGAAGATCCGCCTAGGTGTGAATGAAGCTGCGGTACTTGAAGAGATTGAGAAAAGTGGTAGATCTTGCGGTGGTGGTGTTGTTGTTGTTGTTGTTGTTGTTGTTGTTGTTGTTGTTGTTGTTGTTAATAATTCCTACTCTCCTCTCGAAGGGGGTCTGTCTGTCTGGTTCTTATCTCGTTCGCTTTAAGGGTTTTATAGTGATTCATGAATGCTGGGACTTGGTTTTATGTGAGTTTCTTATGAATGATATCGGGATCCTCGTGCCAGTCATCGATGCTGACCCACATCTATTGAAGTGTAAGTAATTAGTAATTCGTTTCTCGGTAACACCAGTGTGTATATGACGTGATTCGTAGATGAGGAGGAAGGCAAACCTTTCTAAATGTGCTCAACCCAGCCAAGATGCTGCCACCGATCCACGTCGAGTACTTGCGCTCGGGCGGGGCGAAAATCTTGATGCGCATGTCTTTAACAGCGAGCTTCTTCACTTCGCTCAGTAGGCGGTCGCCGAAGCCCTTGGTCAGCGTGCTCCCGCCCGAGAGTACGATGTTGGCGTACAGCGACTTGCGCAGGTCGAGGTCCGTCCGGTTGATCGCGTCCGTCACTATCTGGTGGATGCCAGGGTACTCGAGGCCGATGATCTCGGGGTCGAAGAGGATCTCGGGGGCGCGGAAGCGCTCCTGGCCGACGCGCAGGCGGTTCCCGTCGGGGAGGATGTATTCGGCCGTCTTCCCCTGGTCGTGCTTCGTGCTCGCCCAATCCTTTTCTTCTTGCTTCGGGTTCAGCGCCACGTAGGAGACGGACTCCTTGATCAGCCGCACGACCTCCTTCTCCGCACTCGTGTGGAAGATGTAACCGCTCTTCCGTAGTAGCGTTTGTAGATGTTCGGTCACGTCGCGGCCGGCGACGTCTATACGTTGTATTGAGCTGGGAATCGCGAAACCTTCGTATACGGGTACTGCGTGAGAGACACCGTCGCCAGAATCCATGACACAGCCGGTCGTGCGACCACTCGCGTATAGTGACAGGACTGCTTGAATCGATGTGTACAATGCGGGAACGTTAAATGTCTCGAACAGAATTTGGGCCGCCGTATCACGGTTCGCTCGAGGGTTTAGGGGTGGCTCGGTAAGGAGAACAGGATGCTAGTTAGCATGTCAGCCCGGACGACTCCCTATTTCTCGGTCAGGGTGCGAGTAACGTACTTCTTCGCTCATCGTCTTCAAGCCTTCACTGTATACATACTCCCATATCTTCTCCATGTCGTCCCAGTCTGTGACAATACCATGTTCTAAGGGATATCGGATCTTTAACAGCCCTCTGTACTCGGTGGCAGCCTTTTGACCAATGAAGACCTCCCCTTCCAAGGCGCCGGCGAGGACACGCATGTGCTTGGGGCGCCCTACAAAGGAAGGGAAGTAGCATTTCGGCAGGTCGTCGCCGGCAAAGCCAGCCCTGATGGTGCCGGAGCCATTGTCGAGTACGATGGGTGCGTTGTGCAGGGAATCCGTCATCGTGGTCGACGTCTAGGCCACCTCGCCCACTACAGCTCTCCCTTTTTCGCCCTCACGATCAAGTTCCCGTGTCTCCCTCTCTGGTTGACCCTCCCGGTTTAGTTCGGATAGGAGCCGGGATCGGTCGAGGCCTTGTATTCGTTCGTTGTGTGCTTGTTTGTTTGTTCGTTCCCGTATTTGGCACTTGATTAGTTACCTTGTGTAATGATCGAGTGGCCAAATAGTTATTCCTATCCCAAGCTGTTTAACCGGGTGGGAGGCTTGTATCGTTGGAACTATATTCACATGAACACCGACCGCGAACGCAGACGCAACGAATACAGAGAACCTCGTATAGAAAAGAGTGACGTCGGGAAGAGGACCTATGGGAAGTATTTCCAACAACAGGTGGAAGCTCGAAAATCATAGGCGACGCGCCTGGTCATGCCTGGCTGGGATTCAGGAGCTCTGGGGTCTTTGACCGGGAGTTACAGATGGGTGTGGTGCGCTAAACTGGTTACGGCTAGCGGTACGGTACCTGATCTCCCCCACAGCTCTCCATGCCACTGGCTGTGACGGGCCGCTCTCAGTGCTGTCTGTCATTTCTACAGGAAGGTGACCTAGGCGCTCAGTGAGTGAGTGAGTGCTATGAGAATTAGGTAAACAGATATATCGTGCACAGCATGCCAGCAGTCCAACCAACTCCTGCCAGTGTCTGCCACCATCTCGCCACCACACATTCAAGCTCACTCTAACAATCCATAATGTGTTCAATCTTCATGCATAAAGCGATCCAAAGACTTATTCCTCGCGATATAGCCTCTCATTCGCTTTCCAAAGATCCATAGTGGTATCGTCAAGAAATTGACTGCCACAAACACAGCCCCAAGGACGTTGAAGACTGCTAGGACACCATCACGGGCCAGCCAGTCATTCACGAAATATGTCAACCCGAAGGTCAAGAGGTTGCGAGCATTGATTGCCACGAAAGCTGTGCAAGTCATATAGTCAGCCTTATGATGAAGAGTTCAAGACGACTCTCAACACATACCTTCTTCGCTCAACTCTTTGTGAGCATCAATGACATAACCAAACACGCTGGCATTGGAGAAAGCTAAGCTCATGTTGGCCAGCCCGAAACAGAGAACTGGTCCGCTCCAGTGCGTCTGATAGTGTACCGATGCCCCGAACCCAAAGAAACCAGCGGCTCCTATCAAGAAAGAGATGATGATTGGCGGCAGTCTAAACTCAGGCTCGTAGACACCGCGGTTCTTCTTGGCAAGCCACATGCAGAACCAATCATTCATGGGACCTGAGATGATTTCGCCGATGAAGCTCAGCAGGAAGGGTGACAACGAAATTAGACCGGTCTCGGATACTGAGAAGTTGTATGGTGGTGCTGTGAAGATCACCGCATTCACAACACTAAAGACCACGATCCAAGTCAAAGTAACTCCATAGAGCAGGAACGCCCAGAGCACCGCCGGATACCAGAATATCACTAGCGGCCGCAGGAAGATTTTCCATAGGGGTGTCTCTGTATAGACTCCTGTATAGAACCGCAACGATTGTAGAAAAGAGTTTTTCTTTTCGGACTGTACCCCCGTCTCTGGTGCTACCGCATCTTCGTCTTGTTCAGCTTGAGCGCCTTTCTTCTCTAACGATTTTTCGTTGGAACTGTTCGCCCTAGCCGCCATCAGACGGTCTTCCCAGGACTGTCTCCGATAAGCCGTCTCGGGGACGAAGAAGATAACGAGAGGCAGTAAGATCCCAAACAGAATGCCACACCATATTAATGTCCATTTCCAACCTTGGTCCTAAATACAATGTTAGTGACCGCTGGGTGACTATAATTGTTACCTACCTCAATGATATAGCCAGCAATCAACGCTCCGCCACTGATCCCACACAGAAGGAACATATTCCAGATGGCGATTCTGGTAGCTCTCTCATGAACGAAGTACATATCCGCAATGGTACATTGGACGAGGACTTCGTACGGAGCCATACCGACTCCGCTATAGATACGGGATGCCAGGAAGCTAGGGTAATCTTTCGACACGGCTCCCCAGACACTGCCGGTAAGCATGATGATACTCGAGATCGCATAGACAGGCCGTCGCCCGAGTTTCTTCGCTATCGGATTGAATATGAAAAGAGACAAGCCGATCAACAATATCACCCACGCCGTAGCTTGTGACAGCGTGTTGACTGTGATATTCAGATCAGCAGCGATCTCGACAAATCCGGGTGATAACATGGGACCATAGGCTCCTACGACGGCCGCCGACAATCCGACGATTGTCAAGATAATATCCTTTCGCCATGTTGGCCACTACTTCGATATAAGTATGAGCGATCGGCACTACATGTTCAAGTACCCACATTCAGAGGATCGTTGGGAGAGTCACTCGGCTGAGGAGCCAAGATGATATGCGAATTTCGTCCGTGGCCATGTTTCAACAGTTCTTGAGGGATCGACCGATACTCGCTAGGGATATCGTCCGAGTCGGCCAATAGGACTATTGTCGACGTTTAGCAATGGCCAGACAGCGCAAAAGGTAAGATCGTATACCTGTCCCTGGCACATGGGCCATATGCTCTAGGAGAGTTGAGTTGTTAGAAACTGCCGCCAACTGGGAAATTCGCACTTATTCTTGCATCTCTCCAAAGAAGCAAACATCTCCTAAGCCAGAAAAACACAACCACTCTGAAATACATACTATCTTCAAGAATTCCCCAAACCATTTCGACGAGCTATCATGCAGAACAATCAGCACATACAAAGTTGATGGCTATGGATAAATGCAATCCCTTGAGAACAGAGGACGCACACGCGGTTCTTATAGGAACATTATAATCATGCTTCTTCCGTTACTATCAAGCAACTACTGACAAGGATGCTATGCACCCCAACTATCAATTACCGTATACATCTATTGCTCAGATCATGCCCAGAGCAACTTGTCCAAACCTCTACCCCAGCTGAAACCGCCAATCACCATGCACCCCGCACAATCTCTGCTCGGGAACCTGGCCTTTTGCCTGCTTCAACACATTTGCCGGCCGTTGACGCAACCTCATTGTGCGGGGAAAGGGGACTTATGTGCTTAATACAGCTGACATGCAGATCACCGAGGACGGTCACATTGGTCAAGTGAATCTAGCATCAATCGTTAAGGGGTAAGATAAGTAAGTCTAGAAGATTTAGCTCAAGGGATAAAGGTTCCCGAATTCTGACCGAGGTGACGGTATTTAATTCATGCCGAATATAAGGTGGTGAGCTGCTACATAAAGCTGTACTTGGCGACAACGGAAAAAGGAGTTAGAGAAAATACAAGGGCATTACATACATACAGTTAGACCCCATCATATCCTAGGAGTCACCTGCCTCCAACAAAAACAAAGCTACAAGAGATGTCCCCATCTTCACAATCTCCTCCCAAGACCGGCATTCGCGTGCTCGTCGTAGGCGCGGGCTTCGCCGGCCTCACGGCGGCCATCGAGTGCCAACGGAAAGGCCACAGCGTGACGCTGCTCGAGAAGTTCCCCGAGCTTAAGCTCCTGGGGGACATCATCAGCTTCGGGCCCAACAGCTCGCGCATCTTCCAGCGGTGGCCGGGGGTAGCGGAGAAGCTGGACGCGCTGAGCCAGCGCGCCGACGGCCTCGAGATCAAGAACTGGCTCGGCGAGACGCTGCTCAGGCAGACGTGGTCCAAAGAGCAGCAGGAGTTCGGGATCCGCTTCGACGGACACCGCGGCGAGTTCCACGAGATCGTGTATAAACATGCCCTCGAGGTCGGCGTCGATGTGAGGCTCGGGGCGCGCGTCGAGGATTATTTTGAGAGTGATGACGAGGCGGGCGTGGTGCTTGAGGGCGGCGAGAGGATTACTGCGAATGTCGTGCTTGCTGCCGAGGGCGTGCGCAGCCCGGGGAGGAAGATCGTGCTTGGATATGAGGATAAGCCGAAGGCTTCTGGGTATGCAGTGTACCGGGTCTGGTTTGATGCCGATGAGATTGCGAAAGACCCTGACTTGCGGTTCTTCACGGATAATGGAGATAAGCACGTCGCGTGGCTGGGTCCTGATGTCCATTTCATCGCCGCGTCGGTGAAGAACGGGAAGGATTTCTCGTGGGTGTGCACGCACAAGGTTCGTCTATCTTATCCTTATATCGCCCTTTATACACATTTCATAATTTATAATATGTACACATGTAAATGTTCACGCATGATCTAATCACATGACACCATGCACACAGGACGAGGCAGATATCGAAGAAAGCTGGTCCTTCGAGGCGCCCCTGTCGGACGCGCGCAAGGTCCTCGAGGGCTGGGACCCCGTCGTCCAGAAGATCCTCGACTACACGCCCTCGCCGCTCATCGACTGGAAGCTCGTGTACCGCGACCCATTGCCGACGTGGATATCCGCGCGCCGCCGCATCGCGCTCATCGGGGACTCGGCGCACCCGTTCCTGCCGACCTCGATCCAGGGGGCCTCGCAAGCTATGGAGGACGGGGCCACCATCGCCGTCTGTCTGTCCCGGGCACAGCAGTACCAACAGCAACAGCAGCAGCTCTCCCAATCCCAATCTCAATCCTATGGTAACAACAATAACAACAAGAAGAAGGAGGAGGAGGAAGAGGAAAAAATGAACGACGGCGTACAAGAAGCCGTCGCGACCTTCGAAGCCATCCGCTACGAGCGCGTCCGCTCGGCGCAGAAGACAGGCGAGCAGACGCGGGACATCTGGCACAAGGCGGACTTTTCCGCCGCCAAGAAGGACCCGCAGTCGCTCCGCCTGCGCCGTGAGGCGTGGCTGCTCGACTTCGACGCCGAGACGTACGCCGAGGCGCACTACGAGGCAACGGCCGCGCTGCTGCGGGATAATCCGCTGGCCGATACGGCGGAAGCGAGGAAGTTGCATATCCCCGAGGGAAAGGAGGGGTATCTTGAGTATAATGCGGAGGGGAAGAAGACCGTGGATGATGATGATGCTGTTGCGCGGACGGCGGTGGAGGCTATCATGGCGTAGACTGGGTGACTGACTACGATGGATTAAGGATAAAGACTAAGGTTAGATAGGTAGGTTCTGAGACGTTTTGTGAACTGTTAACATGTTTTTATTTTTGAAATCTCTTTTACTTGTTTTTATAATGCGCCTTTCCCTCCCTCATGAACTAACCCTCTTCTTTTCCCCCTTTTCGCTTTTCAAGCCCCGGGTATTTCTCCCGCCAACGCCTGTTTCCGACCTGGTAGTTCATGTTGTATATATATATTTATACATATACGTAGAAGAGAAATAGAAAATCGTGAATATGCTGGGATATATATGTGCTGGAAAAGTATTGTATAATGAAGGGCAGATCCGGCTACCGAGTGAGTCGGATTATCGGAATGGGGTATAATTATTTTTCATTATGCCGTAGGTCGTATGTCTCTAGGAGTCTAGTTGTTTAGGAGCAAGTATGCGAGGTAAGGCCATCCTAACGCCAGGAACATGCCAGGGAAGTAGCTAATGAAATTACCATGTTAGTATCACGGTACTGAATGAGTATGGTAAGCTGTATAAAGATGTGAACGTACATCAACAGAGTCGAGGCTCTGGTCCGAAAAATCCGTCCCCAGTCCGCAGGTGCGTGGCCAGCGGTGCTATATTGCCTAGTTGCCGGGGCGGTTACGGAGCGGCGGAAGGCCTGCTGCCATACAGGTGCTGCCCTGAAAGCTTGTCTTGAGGCTAGACGAGCGGCTTGGATAGTGAGAGGCGACATCGTGTATTATGAGATGGAAATGGAGATGAGAGAGTAACCGCCGGGAGTGGAGTTGTGTATTATACAGGAGTGGAGAGGATGGTGAGAGACGTATATACTCTCGAAGAGTAATTGAATGAGTATGTGAGTGATATTTTGAGGGACTTGACTGAGTGTCCGATGAGGCTATGAGTATATAAGCTTGCGTGCGTCGTATGATTGACTGACGAGGCGGACGGTCAGGTTATATTTATATCATTATTCCTTTGATACAGGTACCAACAATAACACAAGCGAGAAGAGCCCGATTGCCGAGTTCCCATGATGCCAGGATGCGAACATATGTCCGTTCCTAAGAACACTAACTAGGTAGCTTCCCTTTCCTAAATGGTTCATGCAAACTTGAGCTGACAGGCTTGGATCATCCGGGATCTGTTCGTTTAGGAGCGTGTGAACGTACGATCGAGGAGGCCAGCCTTGTCAAAGTCGGTGCGGGTCAGTCGCCGACGACGAGACAACCCGACAATCTGGAGTGACTGCTTGGCATGATGCATCCAGTCACGCTTGAACCGGGCCTACGGAGGATTAAGTGACTGTCATTAACCCAACAGTTTGGAACGTGTCATGTAAATTTTTTGTCTCTTACTCTAGACAAGCTAGGCATATCGGCAGGGTCCGTACGACTACCTACATAGACAGAAGGGCACCGGCGCACAACGCTGTGGAGCGGGACTTCTATCGCCCGTAACTTCGCAAGACGGTGCCTGGGCATATTGATTATGTCTTACGATACATTATCTCTGATTGGGTGTTAGGTTCACATAAGCGAAGAGACCGCGACCAGCGGTGGTGAATGCTGGGCTTCAACTTGTCGATAATTGGGAGGATTCGGGATGTGGCACGAGTATGGTGTGATTGTAAAAGTGAGGTGACCTGATGGTACACCCAACGGAGTGGGTCCCCCATTGGTCTTGGTCAGTGAGAGCTGAGTGCCTTTTAACTAGTCTCATTGCCCGCATTCAATTATCTTGGGGAAAATAGAAAGAAAGAATCGTTACGCAATTGACCATTAAACCAGTGGTGACTTTTTCGCTTTCCGGTTTCTCTTGCCGATTTCTGTGCTCTTCAGTCGCCAAGACGAGACGATGATGAGCGTTTTAGTGCCATGAGCTTCATGATCCATTAATATCTCTCATCTCTCTTGTTGCAGTGAAGGTAGAAAGGCCGTGAGATCTTCTTGTCATGATTGCTACTTTATTTATGCATTAGCGATTCTGTCAATTGTCGGTTCCGCGAGGTTTTGATGGCCGTTTATCGATATGGGCCTTTGACTGATCGGTCAATTTGAGCACTCACGGACTCGATAGACGGACCGAAATTTCGATGCGATTTGCTTTTAACTCGCTGAAATTCATCATATCTGACAACTAAAAGGTCATATATATCCCGTGGAATTATCTTTGTTCGGTCGAGTCTGGATCTTTTATCTATTCCCAGGACAGTCGTTTCACGGACAAGCGTGTCCCAAGATAATTGGAGGCCACAGTCCCCACAGCCAGAGGATGGAGAAGTTAGGCGAGTCGGCGACGAAGACATTATTCGCTTGAATTGAAGCATATTAGGGGGCCATTTCTGCACCCAGCTATTTTTGGAGGTGTATGGTCACCAACAACCAACAGCATTTCGATGAATGTGGGTGAAAATGCAAAATGGAACGTTGGGGGGGGCAAGAGGAGGGGCAATGGCAAGGTGTGGCGCACCACATGATCTGCGGGTGGCGACATCGATAAGCCAATAATCCAGCGTCGTAGATTAGATAATCTAGATGCATGTTACGGGTGTTATTTTTCAAGGGTACATCTACCTACTGGACTTCCAATTATCAGATAAGGCAGGTACAGGTGTCCAGCGCCTGAAACGGGCAGCACAACCTTGGGAGGCTGGGGAGCGGGTAGGCACGGACCAGCTTAACCCCAAAACTTGCAAGTGCCACACAAGTACCATGGCCCATAGGCAATCGCGACCTGGGACTCGGCAACCAAGCTAAGAGCGTGTTCTGTCTGGTTGGTTTACTGAACCAAATCTCGTTTTGTACAAGTTGCCCCATACAGCACTGCACCTGTTATTGCCATCCATGTCTCTGCACTGCGAGTCGTTCTCTGCCTGGTCGCTGTAGATAATGATCTTTCTTTTCTCGCTGATACTTCAACCGTCGTTCTCTCTTCATCATCATTGTGCTGCTTGCGATACTCGATCAGCGGCGGGCTACTGGCTTCCCACACCCAGGAACCGCGCTCTTATCTCCAATTCGTGACGGGAGAGCTAGGCCAACCAAACGATTGGTGACGGGAGGCGCCTCGTCTACGCGCCTCCGTTGATTTCTGTAGCCGCCGTCTGCAAGGCTGGGTGTCACGAAGCATTACTGTTGCCGTTCTGTTCATTGTATCTCTTCGGCCATCGTCAGCAAATTATATCACCGTCATTATCGACGCCAGACAGGCTAGTCGCTATGACACAGAAGTGGATATGCTTCATCTGATGCACCCGGGTATTCTAGGTCAGATCCTCTGATTTCATTGCTTATGATTTCATTTGTCTGTTCGAATGCACGTTCTGTTGGTTGAGTCGATGATGAGCAAGAGGTAAAAGGTCCGACTGCAAGTGGATCTCCTGGTTCTGAATTGCACACACGCCGCAAGAGACAATCCTTGTCCAATCAACGCGTCTTGCTGCCTCCCACAATTCCCCGCCAAGTGTCTACCTCCCGATACATTTGGCTGCAGAGAACAAGACAAATTACAAACAACGGCTCGTTTTATCTGTTGTGGCCACTACATGGAGCTTGGTCTTGTTTTACATGACTACCAAGATCAAGCCAAAGGCTGTGGCGAAGAGACATTGCCGAGGGTTATCTTCTCCGGGTGGTCGTGTTGTGATTCGAAGCCGCTGTTTCCCCGCAGGCTGAGGTGCATATAAAAACTGAAAAGACCTGAGACTAGCCAAGCAGAGTTCATCCTTTTTCATTTATAAATTCTCCATAACCCTGATTCCAAGCTCTTTCAGCTGACCATTATATCCCAGGTTTTACCACGTTCACATAGCCTCCAGCCTTGAATGCTGAATATATAACCTTAAAAGGCAAGGCACTGCAAAGCAATATATCCTGCCACTTTTTTTAAGCCATCGTTGCATTCCATTACTTCCCCGAGTTATAAGCAAGAGGAGTTCGTGTCCTAGTGGCGAAGCCTACTTCTCACACTCCTTCCTCTCCACACATTCTATACGCTCTTCCTGGTGGAAGATACCACCTAGCTATTACCTCACCTTGGTAGCGATACAAATGTCATGCAACCTCAACCCCAAAGACAATTGTTGCTCACGTTTCTCAATCTCTACCTAATAGTACCATACAGATGAATGATTGGAAAAGGTATTTTCAGTGGCAGTGCTTGCCAATGATATGACGGCCTGTTTAATAGAACACCGTATCTACAAACAGGAAGTTAGCTAGCCACATAAATGTGGTTTATATATGGGTGAATGGCCTTGCATATAAATAGCTCTCCAAACGGGGCTCGGATGTAGTCGAGGCATTACAAGGACATCAGAGGAACTACTCTTATTATCCTACTATGGATCCACGACCACAAGACAGGTGCAAATGGCCAGGAGACTGTATATTTTATGCTTCCCCTGGAGGCTTATTCTGTTCGCTCCACAGGAGACAACATTTTGAAAACCACGCTTTACAGCCGGGCAAGAACGATGCTTTCCGCAATTCGTCGTCCAATCCACCACCAAGCATTCCAAGAGACCCTACGACAACACGACTGGGAAACGGCTCGGGTGAAAATGGCTTACTAAAGAACCCTCATACCTCCAGAATATTGTCACCAAAATCCAACAAGAAGCAGCTTCCCACAGCGGGACTTGCACGGAAGACCGTCAAGCAGCCTGCGAATCTGGAGCAAACCCACGCACACTTGGCGTCTTCTACACAGGGACTGTCTTCGGAAGTACAAACTGCGAACCCAAGACCGCTGAAGAGACAACGCGTGTTCGGTGTGCCAAATCTGTCTGAGCCACAACTGAGATCAAATAGTTCTTCATTCTCAGAGAATGGCATCCCTCCATCGTCTAAAAGAGGTATGTTAAGACAGTCCGAAGAGAGAACTTATAAACTTAGTGCGATAGACGATTTTGCACTTCGACCTAAGAAGAAGGATGCCGCAGTTGAGTCGGCGAGGTCAAATGCATCCAACGACCGGCGGCAACCACAACAAGGCGACTCTCGTCCGAGCAGTTCCAGCCAACAAGCGCTGCCGCCCAGTCAGCAGCCTCAGAGCATCGGTCTCAACGGCAATGTTCGTCTTGCGTCGCATGCCATAAGCCCTGCATCACTAGTGATAGATCTTACAGCAGATGATTCAGAAAGATTACAGCCCCAGCCCAAGCCTCAGCCCCAGGCCCAGCCTCCGCCGAAGAGTTTTGTCCCTAATGGCATCACAGGGGTGGGCCACCAAATACCCAAGCAGTTACATGATGGGAACCAAATAAGGAATGTTGTGACACCGGATAACAAACAAGGTCGGGAGGGGCCTACCCAGTCGCGCGGTATCGCTCAAATTAAACATGGCCCCTCTGTTGAACAAGCCTCAAGGAATCTAGTCAACAAATCCCCGCAAAACGTGATTCCAAGTGCTCCCTCAAATAGTCACATTGCGCAAGCTACTCGTCCGCAAACAAACGGGGTATCTCCTAAAATACCAGGCAATCAACAGAAATTTAATGCACCGACTCAAAATAACGGCCTGGGGCCTGTGCACATGGATACTTCCGATCCTGCTAACAACCTACACAACGCACCGCCTATCAAGCAGACTCAAGCAGTCAACGGGACCTATCGACCTGCTGTTGAAGAGAAAATCTCGATACCAATAAAAGGCTGGACTCCGATCAATTCTGTGATCAATTCAACTCGGAACGGTACAAAACCGGAGCAGAGTGCAGTCAAGAAAGTCACCAAGGGGGCTACTAAGGCTTCAACGCAAACTCTGCCTATGGCCGAAGCGATAAGTTCGATCCCCAAAGAAGCTAGAGTCATGTCACCAGGTGAAATTCGTCACAAAGAGCCACCTATACCGCCTATACCGTCTGTACTATCTAAGCAAAATATGCAGTCTACGCCTGTTACCCTAACTAAAACATGCCAACCGCGACCGCTTCCGACAGCCAAACAGGGGCCTTTGACAGCTCTATTAGGAGGTCGAGAATGGAAGAAAATGTCGCCAGAAGAACGTCGTCTCTTTTGGGTCTCTCAACACGACCCGAAATGGTTTGATGCTCAGATATATAGTGAGAATAACCGACCATTTCGACCCGGAGACCCCTTGTTCGGACTTCCCGAGAGTGACTTACCCCCACGACCTACGCAGCCTGCCACACACTTTGATTATGTTGACCCGAGACCTCAGGCCACGCCGCGCCGGTTTGAGCATTGGCTCAAGACGAAAAGAGACGAGATCTCAGCTCGCGGCAACCGTAAGGCAAACTTTGGGAAGGCGATCAAGCGAACGGCCCGGCGAAAACGCGCAGCGCCGAGTCTCAGCGAAGAACAGAGACGGGACGCCTTACCGCAGCGCGTGCGTGACGACCCGAATTGGCTGGCGGCAGTTGGCATCTTGGAACAAATCGAGGCGCAGACGCGAGAGAAAAGGAAGCAGCAGCAGCAGCAGCAAAGCCACTCGCGGGAAAACGACACTATCACCAAAGATAGCAGCAAAGTACAGACAATATCGACAAATGATTCCTTTTTCGCGTGCAAAAACGGAGTCGAGCATTTTGATAACCCTTATGAATGAAGGGTTTGGAGATCATACATTAAAAACATGCATGCATGCGAACTGCATTTGGGAATTTCACTCATACATAGCGCGCATACGTCATGATACATACGGCCGAATGTGTTTGAGGCGTTATATACCCACACAGCATCTAGCAGCGACGTCTGTCTGCCTATCTTTTCTCTCATGCATTCCTTCTACGAAGAAGAAGAACCGATGTGAAGGTGATTTCTGAAAATACACAGGTATACGATTAAATGGACGGATGTGGATGCAAAATAGGGGAATTAACGATGGAAGGACCGGAACGGAAGGAAGGATTTTCACGGGACAGGACAGGATACAGTAGACAAGGGCAATTTCTGTAGAGCGCAGATCCAAGCGATCGAACGAAAAAAGAACGCGTAATCCCGTATTTGTCTGGCCTTGTCTGGAGGACGACTTGGAAAATAACAGGGCGGAGGGACGGATTATATACGCATTTTCAACAGGTGGGCATTATATAGACCAATACTAGGTAGGCTGGTAAGTGAGGAACAACCGAGCCAGCCTGTCAGTTAGTAAACGAGTCAGTATCTGAACCAACGGCACGGAATCTGCCGCATTTCCATGTTCATATTCGTAAGATGGATAAAACATCTTCCATACTACCTACTTTACATGTCTTCGACAGGCTTGTAGACTAATTTGATTTGATTTTTACTCATTTTCATATTTCTTTTGGCTCGCTGAAATTCTTTTTAGTTCTTTCTACTCATACATTTGCTATCCGTTTCGACTAAAATTCATTACTCTCTATCCAACCTTTTTGGGATGCAGATAGATAGGTAGGTATCTTTCGTGTAAGGTCGGTGAATTTGCATGCGTGCACTATGATCTCTGAGAAAGCAGATTCAGCGCGCTGCCCGCGAGTATGAACTCGGCCTGATCGCGGCTCACGGCGTGGCGCGTGGGGATCAGCGTCTCCTCGCCGGTGCGGAAGTTCCTAACGCGCAGCGCGACGTCGCCCCTGCCGCCGTTACGCAGCATATCCAACAAGCCAACAGTCTCGACCTCGTCGCAGGCGTGGATCTTGTCATAATCAGCCTCGTCGGCAAAGGTCAGGGGCACGACGCCCTGCTTCTTGAGGTTCGTCTCGTGGATGCGGGCGAAGCTCTTGGTGAGCACGACGCGGGCGCCCAGGTACCGCGGCTGCAGCGCGGCGTGCTCGCGCGCGCTGCCCTCACCGTAGTTGTGCTCGGCGACGACAAGCCAGGGCTGTGCGGCGTCACGCCACCGCTGCGCGAGCTCGGGGATAGTGTGTTTCGAACCGTCCGTGTCGTAGGCGGCGTTGACCTCGCCCGTCTCGGCGTTGGTGGCTGTGTTTAGCGTGTTGGCGCTGATGTTGGGGAGGTGGCCCTTGTACTTCAGCCAAGGTCCGGCGGCGGAGATGGTATCTGTCGTGCACTTGCCCGCTATCTTGACGAGTACTCTCAGACCCGTCAGCTCGGATGCCGGGAATGGCTCGAAGGGTTCTAGAAGTGCGAGCCGTGATGAACTAGGGGTTATGGCAACCTCAACGGATGGGTCTGGGGCTGATGCTATAGCCCGGAACTCTTCCCGTGCGGATTCGAATGGTTGTTGCGGGATCTCCTTGCCTGAGGGAGGCGTGAACCGGAATTCCTTTCCGGAAGCCGTCTGCAGGGAGTCAGTCATAGGATTGAAAGTCGTGCTGCCCGCGAATGTCATGGCTGTGACAATCTCAGGAGATGCAAGGAAGTTCATCGTGTCTAGGTTGCCGTCATTGCGGCCTCGGAAATTACGATTATACGAGGTAAGGATAGCGTTAGGAGTGCCTTTCTCGACACCGTCTTGGCGCTTCCATTGACCGATGCAAGGACCGCAGGCATTTGATAGCACTGTGCCGCCAGCTTCTTTGAAAGTGTCGAGAGGCCCATCTCGTCGCAAAGTTTCCCTAATCTGGTCACTGCCTGGGGTAATGTAGAAGTCAGAAGCCGGCTTCACGCCAGCCTCTAGAGCTTCACGGACCATGCTTTCGACACGAGTCATATCCTCATAGGAACTGTTTGTGCAGCTACCAATCAGACCGGCCGAAAGCTTTTCAGGCCACTTCTCATCTTGTACGGTCTTTTTGAATTGGGATAAAGGCGTAGATAGATCAGGGGTGAAGGGACCGTTGATGTGAGGTTCTAAGGTAGCGAGATCGATAGTAATCACATCATCGTAGTGAGCGCCTTCATCGGCCCTCAGACAGACGATATCGGAGAATTTCTTAGCTTCGGCAGCCACATCTCGTCGGTGGGTGGACTCGAGATACCGCACGTGAGCTGAGTTGAACGGAAATATTGAGGTTGTGGCACCCACTTCGGCACCCATGTTGCAGACGGTGGCCATGCCTGTGCAGCTGAGCGTCTCGACACCAGGTCCGAAGTACTCAATGATGTAGCCTGTACCACCACGAACTGTCAACTGGCCCGCGAGGTTCAGAATGATGTCCTTGGGCGAAGCCCAGCCGCTAAGCTTGTTGATCAGCTTTACGCCAAGAACCCTAGGTGCCTTCAGTTCCCAAGGCGCACCGACGAGAGCTTCGACGGCATCGGCTCCACCAACACCAATCGCGATGGTCGAGAGACCTCCAGCGTTAGGCGTATGACTGTCGGTACCCAGCATCATAAGACCAGGAGCTGCATAGTTCTCGAGAACGCTCTGGTGGATGATGCCAGCACCGGGTGGCCAAAACTCTATACCGTACTTCTTTCCAGCCGACTCGAGGAAGTCGAAGACCTCCTGATTCATCTTGATGCCAGACTCCAGATCAGCCTTGGCGCCATTTTCGCCAACAATGAGATGGTCGCAGTGGATGCTCGCAGGTATAGCAGTCGTGGGCAGGTTGCAGGTCATGAACTGGAGGAGGGCCATTTGGGCGGAGGCATCCTGCATGGCGACGCGATCAGGCTTGAGCTTTAGGTTGGCGGTGCCCCGAATATCACGTCCGCCGTTCGTGTTGGTCAGTAGCGACTCCTCGGCATTGTCCAGGTGGCTGTATAGGATCTTCTCAGCTAGGGTAAGAGCGCTGCCCCTCCCGAGAACTTCCTTGACCTTTTCATAGTTCTTGACAAGCTTGAGATAGGGCGGGATTCGAGGATTCGAGGTGTCGAATGTTGGGGTCGCAAATGATCGAGGACGTGCGATGTCTCCTCGGCGGCCTCGTGCTATGAATTGCTAAGAAATGCGTCAATATGGTGAACAATCATTTTGAGGGCTGGCCGAGAAGACCATTCATTGAAGGATGGAATAGAGGAAAGGGAATAAATAACGGGAAACTCACCCGAAGGCTCGCGCCTCGACGGCCAGCGATCTCAATTACCCTCATCCTTCAGACAGCGCATAGCAACCTGGTCGGCAGGGTCAAATAAATAGCTTTCAAAGTCGCAAGAGAGTTAAGACGAGAAAATGCCATGATTAGTTTTTGGCAATGCGACATCTCTGATTGGTCGAGAGTCGATGGCGAGCAGCGATGCCGGAGAGACGGAGCTACGGCGCAGCTGAGGATTAGCCGGGTGGTAGCCGGGTGCCGGCGTCTGCTACGGGACTGGTCTCTGGACCCCTCGGTGAGCGACGAAGATGCTAGCCGCCATCTAGGTTTAGCGTCCCTACAGTAAAGCGTCACCTAAAGTGGTGGACACAGCCAAATATATCGCTAATGTGGTACCCACGATTCCGCTAAGTGAGTTTGGGGGACACTCTCTAATTCGAGCACCACCTCTTCATGTAAAGTATATTTGACCTGGGTATTTTTTCTTCTCACTACACGATCGCAGAACACATTCGAGAGGTGTGTATTGAAGTCAAAGGATCGCGCGTTTTTTCTTCTTTCTTTTTCTTTTTTCCTTATCTGCTCTACTATACTGCTCGATACCCAATAGAATTTCACGATCTAACAAGCAACAGGATCCTATGGTGTGATTATATCTCTCGAGTTATATCGAATAAGAGCGTTGATCAATGGAACCCGAGTACGACTAACGACTCAATCAGCATTTAAACCGCAACTTTACCAGTGCCAAGTCTCTGGCCGTCCCGCTGTTTCGACCATTGATTAAGCTAGAGAATTGGGTGTGCCTGTCTCTGAGGTGAGATTTTGGTATCGATGCCGCGATTCACTTCGGCTTCTTTAGTTGGTTGCTATAGCTTGCCGGCCGGCTAATCTTGGGGTTTCACAGCGTAAAGTGTAGTTGCATAAGCAACCCTACAAGGAAAGACGTGCAAAGGAAAATCCCTACTGTGGTAGATATTGAGGGGATTATGGACACATTGTCATCCTGAACATAGCAGCATCAAGCCTTGAATGGATTATTATCGGCATGAGCCATACCCACCCGCATCATGTGACATCTGGCGATCGACCTCATTTACTGCTCATTGGGCGTCTTCACTCTGGGAGGGAAATACAAAGGAAAGTCTCCATTAACGATTTTGTGGCGTCTGTGCTGAACAAGGAGTGCTGCATCATGCAAGGGAATGGCTACAGCTAGATAGACCTAGATGTGTCTTGTTCATAGACCCTCAAGGCATATGTACAGAATTATCGACTATGCCATGACTTACACTGCTAAAGTCATGAGATATTACGGTTCACAAGAAGGACATATTATAGAAGCATGGTAACTCGGAAGTAGCCAGACAGTCCCCTGCACAGGTATGATGCTTGCCTAGTGATACATAGATGAGGATCATGATCCGGGTCGCATGCCGCGAGTCGCTTATGCCGTGCTCTTAACGGTTTTAACAGGGCTCGGCGCAGTACAACACCGATGCTACCGATACCTCGGTGTCATTGCATTACCGCGCGTAGCAACTCTGCAGTCTGTCTGTAATATAACAGAAACCACATATCTCCAATGTGAGCTATTACCTTGATTCCGCTTGACGTACGTAGGTGGCTAGGTCGGGCCCGAGTGAAAGGACCGCCGTCTACTTTGCGCTTTTGGCGGTGAGCGTCCGACCTCCAATGATGATGGAAGGGGAACAGCTGTACCCCCTCGGTCTCGCTGGCGACAGCGAACAATACACACACAGCTGAGGAGGGAACGATATATGTTCCTCCTATAATAAACTTTGTCATACAAGCCTCTCACACGCCGTCGGTCCGGACAAACCGAGACTAACTGAATACAGTAGTTGAGTGCAACTAGAGCAGTTCCCACCCGTGTTGTCTGGCAGACGTCCTGCCTGCGGCACGAATGACTCGTATGTTTTTATTCCCAAACGTCCCAGAACACTTGTCCCAAGAGTGTTGTGTTGGTGAATAATTGGTACAGACGTTTGCCGTCAGTGAGAGTGAGGAGATATCCAAGATATTCATCGTATCACGCTTAGACACTCATAGCAGTCTGAGAGGTTCTGGTCCTGGCGAATAGACCAGACACAACATCAATGAGGAATCAGTACTTGTTGCGACGTTGTATTTATAATTTTCTTCATGGCTTACACTTAGTGTATGCAGGCGTGTCACGCTGACTTGACTGAAATGACCTGGAGGTTGATTGACCTTGATACTAAGTGAGTAGTACATCACTACGATTAGCTAGGGCTGAATGAAGAAATATTTTGCTGAGTGCTCACACAGACTAGCGCAGCCAATGTCTTAGTTGTCGTCTTAGTATGCACTTAGGACGCTTGGTTATTAATATCTCCTACCAATCAGCCGGTATCCCAGTAATAATGAGAGAAAAAGTAGTGTCAGTGAGGCCCGCTCTGCTTTTATTATTGGTGACAAAGTGGTTGGTCAGGCTGATAGCCGAGAATGCGAATCCTCCGGCAATTTTAGGAAGGGAGCGATCGTTCTTTTCAGCACAATGATCACTCAATTTGTCCAAGTGCAAGTCCCAGTCCAAGTCATCGGCTCGGCTGTGTCACCCCCTGGGAGTGCGCGTAGACATACAGTGTGAATAACTTACTGTACCTCCATCGTCTCTCTGAACCCTTGCTGTACCGGACCTATGCCGGACCTGTGCCGGACCTGTGGCTCCCATGCCAGCTGCGCACTGACCATAATAAGCCCCAAGACACGACGGGCTGACGTGCTATGTTGTACAGTGGCTCTGACACAGTACAGGCACTGATTTCCGAGGAGCCAGGGGTCGCCAGCCTGGGCGCATTGATGCGGCACAGCAAAGAAGCTTACTTTAAGGTTTACCCGCCTACCAAGTAAGGACAAGTCCTACGTAGTAGACAAAGTCTCAAGTCTGTACACATGTAGCCTGTGTATGCATACCTACTACCTACAGCAATGCATGTTGGAACCTCATACATCGGCATCGATAGGTTCCATCGTCCTCCCTCCGCTACCTACGTAGGTAAAGACATCACGAACCAATGGCCCTTCCAACTACACCACCCGTGCCTCTGCACTGGCACTCGGTTACACACTTGGATGAACCGATGAACCGTATGAAGGGGAGTTGTAGAAACCCGGGCGGCCCAGAGACAGAACCTAGGACCTCTCTCGCTCTCCTCGGGTTGCCGGCTTTCAGAGCCAGAGAAGCATACACAGTGAGATAAATCCGACGGATGTACCCTCCTACCCCCTATAAGCGGTGTCTTGGCATGTATACTCTCTTGGCATAGCCGCGAGGCCCACTATGGGAGTTTTTCCGAGCAGGTAACGAGGGCGAAATAGAAGTATCGTGAGACCCCTGCCGAGTTAGTCTGCCAAGAGCTACCTGACTAGGTCCCTTTTACTAGCCTACAACTACGTACAGCGATTACTGTTCTTCGTTATGGGCGGTGCTCGACTGTCTCCACCCGGAGTTTAACGACGGACCCTCGCGCTTGCGGTGCTCGCTCTCATCCCTCGAGGTCCCGCCGGGCTCGATAAGCATGGATCTACGCTCCCCTAGACTAGTTGACGCTATTTCTAGACATACAGTAGTCAAGAACAAGGCCGTCGTGAGAATCTCCAGCTCACAGCCAATATGAGCATCATGGAGGGAAAGCATTGGACAGAGGTAGTGTGACTCTTCTTTGCTTTTCAGCTGCTGGTGGTGTCGTCGTTGTCGTTGTTGCCGTCCTTCCATTGGCTATGGGGTATAAACTCTACAGTCTCAACAAGGGGATCGATTGATGAGGATTTAACCTATTGCCTGCCTATTCAGACTAGATCGTAGTATCCAACCCCCATCCCAAAGTCTTGGTACTTTCGTTCCATTGACAGCTACTAGTGTAGTCTAGCGACTACGGCGTGGGTTACGCAAAAATCCGCCCGGCCGGCATCCCGAACAGCTCGTCCCAATAGGCTCCTACCTGCGCCTTGCGCCAACGTTAGAATAAGCACTGCTCATCTTCGTGTCCCCCGTGTCAGTGTCATACTTAGTAGTTCTCAGCGCCCACCCCAGCTTACATGCTAACCGAAACCCCTAGCGTGAGACGCAGAACATGTACGCATATAGAAATCTGCCAAGCCTAGTACTAGTGGTGTACGCATACACACTAGAGGACGATGATGTGTTGCGATGCTACTTTCCCCGTAGTGTATGGGTGTACCTTCGACGACTGGCATAGATAGTGATGGGGCTTGATGGCTTGTGGATGACATCCTGGGAACCGTCCCAAGTCAGCGTGGAGTCAGACAGCAAACAATGGATCGATCTGGATCCGACTGCACGGCATGAAACGCCTCTATATATGGTGG
Source organism: Xylaria sp. MSU_SB201401 (assembly GCA_002288965.1). NCBI lineage: Eukaryota > Fungi > Ascomycota > Sordariomycetes > Xylariales > Xylariaceae > Xylaria > Xylaria sp. MSU_SB201401. Next base: position 150,419 of record NPFG01000024.1, read on the forward strand.
GCATCCCCTCTTGGCCATACCAGCCGGCTTTGAAGTTGGTTTTGTAAGTTTTGTTCTTCCCGCCAAGCAACGAGATTTCAACATGCCTGCCGTTTGGGTCTATCCAGTGCTCGCCCTACTGGGCTGGGCGATATATCGTATCCTTCAGATTGGTAGCAGACCAAAGGACTTCCCTCCTGGACCCCCGACCCTCCCGATAATAGGCAACCTACACTTGATGCCCAAGGAGAATGGCCATGTGCAATTCAAGAAATGGGCTGAGGAATATGGGTAAATATACCCTACGTCAAACCCCCTACCTCGACTTGGCTAATATTGTTGGGATAGGCCAGTTTACTCACTTATGCTGGGAACAAATGTCATGATTGTCTTTTCTTCAGACCAGGCTGTCAAGGACACTTTCGATAAGAAGAGCTCCATCTACTCATCTCGCCCTGAGGTCTACATTGCGCGAACCGTCGGTGGTTCACACAAGGTCGATGGCGGCTACCGTGTTCTGAACATGGTGAGTCGAGACCATATACTCTTGTTGACTGCAACAGTACTAACATGTCTTCCTTATTAGCCATATGGCGACCGATGGAGGATGGCTCATCGTGTCTACCACAGTATTCTCAACATCAGGGCTGCTAAGAGTTTCGTTCCTTACCAAGACCTTGAGAACAAGCAGATGCTTCAGGGTTTCCTAGACCAGCCGGCTGCGTTCGGCGACCACTTAAAGCGCTACTCTTTTTCTTTGACCACCCAAATGATTTACGGTTTCCGAACACCTACCTTGGACGACTGGCGACTTAAGTCCTTATTCCACAACCTCCACCAGTTCTCCAAGGCCATGGGTACTGCCTCCGCTATGATCCTGGACCTGTTCCCTGTTCTACGAGCCTTGCCGGATTCTCTCGTCGCCAGCAGAGCTCACGCTAAGAAGCTTCACGATATCGAGTTGAAGTTCCACAAGGGTAACTGGATGGAAGTGAAGAAGAAGCTCAAGGCCGGTACTGCTAAGGTAGGGCTTTATCATTTCCATACCGTAGTTTATGACTTGTGCTCATGCCACTTCTTTAGCCCTCTCTATGTGTCGATTTAATCAAGGCCCAAGATGCCGAAGGCTTCTCTGACGAACAGGCTGGGTACATCGCTGGAAACCTTTTGGAAGCCGGTGCCGACACGACGGCTGCCCAGTTGACTGGTTTCGTCCAGGCTATGCTGCTGTTCCCAGAGGTGCAAAAGAAGGCCCAGGAAGAACTCGATCGCGTCTGCGGCTCCCGATTCCCTACCATGGACGACTGGGACGACCTGCCCTACATCCGTGCCTGCCTCAAAGAGACCAACAGATGGATGCCGACAGCCATTCTAGGTATTGCGCACTCTAACAACAAGGAAGATCATTATATGGGTTACAGGATCCCCAAGGATTCAATGTGTGTGGTCAACGTCTGGTATGTACCCCGCCCCCCACAAATGTGTTGGAGCCTCAACTGATTAATCATCTTCAGGGCTATTCACATGGACCCCAAGCGCCACCCTAACCCCTCCGTGTTTGATCCTGAACGATACATCGACGACAAGACGACATCTCAGGAATCTTCGCAGCTGAGGGACGTATCGAAGCGTGACAACTTCTTGTTCGGCGCGGGCCGCCGCATCTGCCAGGGTATGCACATCGCCGACCGCTCCATGTTCCTCGCCATCTCGCGTCTCCTCTGGGCATTCCGCATGGAGGCGCCGCTCGACAAGGACGGAAAGCCCATCATCCCCGACCCGACCCGGCTGATCCCCGGTATGCTGGTGCAGCCCGAGCCGTTCGAGGCCGCCATCCAGCCCCGCACGCAGAAGCACGCTGAGACGATCCGCAGCGAGTGGGCCGACGCCTTCAAGCTCCTCGACACCGAGGAGCAGTGGAAGGAGATCCCCAAGGGCATGTCTCTGTCGACGTACGAGCCTGTCACCGCTGCGGATCTGGAGAAACCTCAACTCAATTAAAGCTGGGACCTTACCAATTACAAGGTTTCGATTGCGTGGAATATTCTGCCACCCCTCATATTCTACATGTTTATATATATAACGGGAAATGATGACGAGATTCTCATCATTCGGATTAGGGGATATTGTAAATAGCTTGGATCATGGGGACCTGGGATGGTCGGTGCAAGGGCTTTTCGCCTTCCTTTATCTTTTTTTTTTTTTTTTTTTTTTGTCGTTGGGTGTCATACTCATATTTGGGTCTTGTGTGCATGGCGGATGGGAAAGGCGTGATACCAACGAGAAAGAGGGGCAACGGGCTGCCTTTTTTGTTATGGGATCTTAGAAAGCTATGGCTAGACTAGGTTAAGCTGGGCTGGGCTGGGTTAGGCTTTTATAGATAAAATTATGTTATTTAAAGTTTTCATGGTTTGTTTGTTTGTTTGTTTGTTTGTTTGTTTGTTTGTTTGTTTGGATGTTCGAGTTATCGTGAGATTTGTGGGATATGTGAGAATAGGTGAAAGGAAGGTTGCTTGATATATTACTTCGTCCTATGTGCTGCGGCTTAGGTAACATAGGAATGTCATTTGTGGTTGTAGATTGGTGGGCCTCTGGAGATTAGGTGGTGTAAACAGGGCTATTCTTATTGACCTTTCTTAGGATAGTGGAGGTTGATGTTGGAAAGATAGAGCTTGCTCTTGATGTGTCTGACTTATGCAAGCACTGTATCAGAAGTTTGTTATTCGAGCTTGGACCAGATTGGGATTTGGTCTTGGTAATATGGGATTATCTCTATAGACATGCTGGTATAATAGTCAATGTACTAGGTGCTTAAATGCGTCATAGACATTTATGTGATTTATATTGTTTACTCTCTATATATTGAGACTGGAATACTAAGAATTAAGACATTTAGACCTTGTAATTCATTATAAAATGTGAATAATTTCTCATGTTTTATATGTACTATGTGTATTATCTATATAAGCGTCTTAAAAAAAGCAGGTCTATACTAGATTTTAGAACATTGCTCCCTTTAAAACTGTTTTTATATCGGCTGTCTCTAGCATATTACTAGGTTCGGAGGACAAGAGATATGTCATGTGGAATGTCAGAGCAATTCCTGCTACCCTATCATAAATATTTCATAGCAGAAACTTACACGTGGTGTATATCTCTATCAGTGAACTTGAATGCATTGCGTTGTCCACGTTGAAAACGCATTGTTATATTTCTACACAGCGGGAGGATTACTCCACCGATCGTACTCAGTAAGGGTTTCTGGTCCTTTCCCACTTTACTCTGATGGCTTGTGTCTGTTGACGGGAAGACGTGCTGAAGCTCTGCGGCGATGATTCCAGTTGTGGACGTGTTGGTAGATGGGCCTTGGGGTGGCTGAGGGATCGGTCGTGATGGCTGTGTTGTTTTGTTTTCCTGACCATAAAGTATGCGTTGAAATGCAGATGATACACATTTAACCTTTAGAGACGGTGCTCGGCCTGTAGCATTCATCTATCTCGGACATGTTCCTCGCAATCTGCTATGATGTGAATGTGATTACGGGATCTCATTTCGTGCTAATGTATACCAGAATGCACTTACCCACCCTTTAGAGGCTGTTTTAAGATCTAAAAGTCGTATGTGGAGAGGTGAGTCGGAATGCCCTTACTTTACTAGAAAGTTCTGATGGCTGCGCAATAACTGAAATTTTAAAATATTCTCACCGGGCAATTCCTGAACCACACAAGAGCATTTTTCGGTGGCTTCGACCTTATAACGGGATTACTGGATTGCTGTGAAAAGCGGTGGGGTCCACCATTACAGAAGCTCACCGTATGCTAAGACTATGTTCCCGTTTAGAAGAAGACCTATCTACCTATCACCTTGAATATATATATATATATATATATATATCGAGTTATGGAAATTAAATCAGCAGTTTCTCGCGGCTGCAGAATTCGCTCTTTATAGCCACGATTCCTCAGCTATTACCAATCAGTCAATCTTGAGATAGCTCGTTCATTAACAATAGGCGTACGATTTGATATTAGCACTAGTTTTAAGCGCTTCATCATTCAAAATAATATTTATTATAAGAGAGGCAATTGACGGGATATGGTCGGTTTGTACTTGTCACTGGTTTTTTGACAATGCCTAATTATTGAAGTACTACTCGGCCGTTGAAGTAGATCCGGCAAGCAATTAGACTTTGATCTAGAGTTGGGCTTTTGACAGGTCGTATTGCGTCGTCAACTGTACTTGTAAGAAGCTTATTCCTCAGTACGTCGTATTGAATGCCACTCTGCAGAGAAGCAGCATACGTGTACATGGCGTTAGAGAAACTAAAGAATACTAAAATTTCCTTGGGAAATGATTGAAATATTTTCCTGACCAGAGGGCGTGGTGTATGCAGACCGAAGCTTTGATTCACTTGAACTTTGTCCCATGGCCATCTCATTCTCCATATTGATGTCGACACAGGATCCGATATCTGATGACGAGGTTTGTGGCTGAGGCGATGTGGCGGCCGACCAAAACGGATCGAACTTTGCCTTACATGGAAGTGATTTCTATTTTCAGCTGTTATTCTGTTGCCTGACGCAAGTCAAACGTGGAGAAATCTTGTGGCTAAGGGGACCAGGACCTTGGCAAGATGACCAAAAGAGTGCCGTTGTGCGCAGCCAATTACGCGGTTGTCCTCGTACGCTATATCTTTTTGGCTGGGGTCAACCAACCTTTACTCACGGCCGATACTACTTGATAGTATGCGTACATATTATGGAAATTCAGGCAGCTGTTTATAGTAAGGGATTGCGAATGATGGCAATCTGTTTTGGAGACACACTAATCTCCTTACCGGATCCTTACTGTAACGGGGCTGCCTAGGTACGCTGGACGGTTCTGTAACGCTACTTAGTACACTGGTAGTCTAGGAATTGGTGGCCAGCCGGTTTTTTTCGCGTATGAGGGGTCCGTCTCTACATGTAGCCGGTTGCCGAATTCCCAGCGCTTTATCGTCGCTTCGTTATTGATTATTGACATGGGGGCGCTCAAAGAGGATAGGGGCGGTTTTGGTTTAATGACAATTGCATGTCATGATTCCTCCTCAACAAACGGACAATGGTCGCTTATCATGAAGGTCTGTCAACTGATTTAAGTTGAATTGATTTGACTTCAAAGCCAGTCGCAAAAGATAAAAGATTAGGTAGTGTTGAATTGTCTTGGAAGAATGAAGGATGGACAATGTCACTCGATCTGGATACAAGCACCAACCAATTGTCACGGGAACTGACGAGGCCAGTTCCATTTTGGGCTGCTTGGCGCAGTTCGGCAAGCAAGCAACTGCGCATGGCCTCAGTGGCTGTGGGTTTGACATGTAGGTATAGTTTACACTAAACTTCCCACTAAAGGCCCTGAACAACAACCTGAACAATTACCAAGGGAAACAAGCTCTCTACGTCGCTTCCAGCATCTTTTAGTAGATCAGCACCCCTCCACAAAACCCCTGGGGCGGCGACGTAACGGGTGCGACGCTACCTGCGGCTAGCCAGGGAGGGAGCCGGGATGCGTGTAATATGATTGGCCAGTGGCTGCTGCTGCGCCCGCTTCGTCGCTCTGAAACACAGACATCATTTGCGCTATCTTGTGTACATCTGTATCTCTACCTATCTGTAATCTAAGTGTTCGTGCTCGTGCTCAGCCCGGCAACCAGCAACCAAGCAACCGGCCTACACAAGGCATTTGTGTACTACCATCGTGGGGACCGGCCATCCCTCTGCGCCATCATCACGTTTTCCAACATCTTATTTTCTTTGCCCCCATCTTCCTTTTCGAGCCTGTTGAAACCAACGGCGTTTGTATTGCTTCCTTGCCTGCGTATCTTTTAAGCATAAAGAAATAGTCGTGCGTTGGGCTTGCTTGAGGAATATCTCTCTCATTATCCTCGAGAATTAAGAGTCGCATTCGTTTTCCCCATCCAAGTCTAAACTTCAACCAATCGACAAAACAGGGCTTGGCTTGCTTGCTTGCCTCCCTTGATCGTCTGCATGAAACTCGGTCGTTCTGCGCGACTCCTTGACACAAACCCAACCGCCCTTTGAACCAAGTCCCTCGATACGACCCACGGCACCGGGAGATTGACTCTGGCAGATAGAGCCCATTCCAATCGTCCCAGGCGTCCCATGCATGCCAGTCACATCCCATTAACCCTCCACCCGTCTTAGCCTGCCACGCGCATTGCACTCGTTCGTCCCTTGGTTCCCAAGACAAGTGGTGGATTCGCACAGACTTAAAACTCCAACATGTCGTATAATCGTCTAGGTAAGTCATGAACTCTGATCTGCCGTCTTTGTGTGTCTTGTTGTTCCCTCGAGGTTCCTCTTGGCCACCCGTCCGTGTCGTCATCTCTAATCGACGACCCCCTTGTTTACTGTCGCTATTCTGGCTACTTCCTTGTTGCTGGCTACGTCTCTCGCAGGCTGGCCTGCCTGTCTATGAACCCTAATCTCGAGCGCAAAGACAACTATAAATTTAGCCTTGCTTTTCCTAACCTGCCATACCTGCAGACGACAATTATTACGATCCAACTATGGATAACCACCGCATGCGCCCGCACCGGACGCCCTCGCCAGGCCATCCTCTGCAGAGCGGATATCAATTAGACGACGTGCCCTACGGCGAATACGGTGCGCACTCTGCAAGCCATCTGGAAAGGCCGGGTCCTCCATACACCCCGAGCGACAACTTGCCTCTCAATGCCGCGCAGTCGGCTAGCGACCTAGGCCACAGCCCTTACGGTCATAACCAGGGATACAGCCCCGAGTACTCGGTGAACCCAGAACAGCATCACAACGCCTATTACAACCAACCATACGAGCCCCATACTACGACGACGCCTTTAAACGACCACCAAGGCTATGATTACGAGGACCATGACGGACAGCCCATGCTACAACAGAACGACTCATATTCGCATGCGCAGGCGCAAGAACCCTACCAGGACGAACCACAACGACAGAATTCTGCGCCCATCAAGAGGTGGAAGACAGTGAAACAAGTCCTTTTGTATCGCGGAAACTTGGTTCTCGACTGCCCAGTTCCACCTCGACTGTTAAACCAACTCCCCCATGGCGAGCGCGATGAATTCACACATATGCGCTACACCGCGGCGACATGCGACCCGAACGACTTTTACAACGAGAACTACACCCTGCGCCAGAAGCTGTTCAGCAAACCGCGACATACCGAACTTTTTATTGTAATTACCATGTACAACGAGGACGATATCTTGTTCGCGAGGACGATGATTGGTGTACTTAAGAATATCGAGTATATGTGCAGTCGCAAGGAGAGCAAGACCTGGGGCCCAGATGCCTGGAAGAAGATTGTGGTATGTGTCGTAAGCGACGGCCGTGCCAAAATTAATAAGAGGACGAAGGCGCTCTTGGCGGGTATGGGCGTCTACCAGGAGGGTATTGCAAAGCAACAAGTCAACGGCAAAAACGTGACCGGTCACATCTACGAGTACACTACTCAGGTCGGGATGCAGATTAAGAACGATGTTGTACAGTTGATCCCGAAGAAGCAGCCGGTTCAGATGCTCTTCTGCTTGAAAGAGAAGAACCAAAAGAAAATCAACTCGCACAGATGGTTCTTCCAAGCTTTCGGGCGTGTTCTAGATCCCAATATCTGCGTTTTGATCGATGCCGGTACGAGACCCGGAGGCAACTCGATCTACCAGCTCTGGAAAGCGTTTGATTTGGAACCCAGTTGCGGTGGCGCCTGTGGTGAGATCAAGGCCATGTTGGGCACAGGTGGTAGGCATTTACTCAACCCTCTGGTTGCTACGCAGAACTTTGAGTACAAAATGAGTAATATTCTGGATAAGCCCCTCGAGTCGGCCTTTGGTTTCATTTCCGTCTTGCCCGGCGCGTTTTCGGCATACCGATACATAGCATTACAGAACGATAAACATGGTCAGGGCCCACTGGAGAAGTACTTCAAGGGCGAGACCCTCCACGGTGCGGGTGCTGGCGTCTTCACGGCGAACATGTACCTCGCCGAAGACAGAATCCTCTGTTTCGAGCTGGTCACTAAACGTAACTGCCATTGGGTTCTCTCTTACGTAAAGTCTGCGACCGGCGAGACGGACGTCCCGGACACGGTCACCGAGTTTATCCTGCAGCGACGTCGTTGGCTGAACGGCTCGTTCTTCGCCGCCATCTACGCCATCGCCCATTTCTACCAATTCTGGCGATCGGACCACTCTATCCTGCGCAAGACTGCGTTCTTCATTGAGTTCATCTTCCAGACGGTCAACCAGATCTTTGCATGGTTTGCTATCGGCAACTTCTTCCTTGTTTTTAAGATTCTGACCAAGAGTCTCGGCGGCGATAATCTCTTGGGTAATGCTGGTACCATCTTGAGCGTCGTGTTCCAGTGGTTCTACGGTGTCTGCCTGGTCGCGTGTTTTGTTCTATCTCTCGGTAATCGCCCGGCAGGTTCCGGGAAGCTTTACACGGCTATGGTCATCTTTTGGTGCATTATTATGATGTAAGATTTGCCGAACTCTTTTTGCTCCTTTCGCTTGGCTCAGACTTTTGCTAATAACCTGTATCAGATACCTAACTTTTGCTGCTGTTTTCATCTCGGTCGTGGCAGTACAAGCACAGATCAAGGATGGGTTCAGCATCAGCGCCATCTTCCAAAACCAGGTGTTCTTCTCCCTGGTAGTCTCCTTACTATCCACCTACGGCCTCTGGCTCATCGCCTCGCTCCTCATGTTCGACCCCTGGCACATGCTCACGTCGTTCGTGCAGTACCTGGCGCTGACACCCACGTACGTCAACGTTCTCAACGTGTACGCCTTCTGCAACACCCACGACATCTCGTGGGGCACCAAGGGCGACGACAAGCCCGAGGAGCTCCCCAAGGTGGACACCAAGGACGGTAAGGGCAAGACGGACCTCCCCGACGAAGGCGACCTCAACGCGCAGTACGAGAAGGAGCTTCAGGTCTTCTCCCAGAAACCGCCTAAGGAGGTGAAAGGGGAGAAGAGCGAGGCACAGAAAGCTGAGGACCAGATGGATTATTACCGCTGGATCCGCTCCCTCGTCGTGCTTATTTGGATTTTTACGAATTTTGGCCTCGTCGCGCTTGTTTTGAGTACGGCTGGCGTGGAAGATCTTAGCTCGAGCGCGGATACGGAAGAGGCTGAGGAGGCGCGGTCGACGCTGTACACTACGATTATTCTCTGGAGTGTGGCTGGTCTGAGCGCGTTTAAGTTTATTGGGGCGGTGTGGTTCCTTGTTGTGAGGCTGTTTAGGGGGGTGTAGAAAGAGAGAGAGATGAGGAGGATGAGAGGGTGAGAAGAGATATCCTCGAAAAGAAAGAAAGAAAGAAAGAAAGAATTTAAATGGGTTTTTTGCTGAGTTATGCGGTTAACGTTGGAATGTGTCATGAGATCATTGCGCATCCGCTTTCTTGTTTCTCATTTTGCGCGACCGTATACTGGTACCCCTTGTATGTTTGGTTTCTCATCTTCTCTCATCGCAGGCGTTTAGAGATTTCTTTTTTCTTCTTCTTCTTCTCTTTCTTTGGCTTTCGCACTAATACCCCGTTCGTCGTGGTAAGAGGGCATGCATTCCATTACACACCATTGAGGGAGATTTTTGCATGAGGTTGGTTGTATGGGTACATGCATGTATGAGTTGTTGTTTTTTGGGCATGAGGCGTCGTTTTCCCCCGGCCGGCTGTTCTTACTGTGTTTGATACATATCATACAAGAATATCTCATGATGGTTTATGCACATTTGAAGATGGAAGGCAAGGCAAGGAAGTGGATTGAATAGGTAGACAGGATGTGTACGATGGCTTATTTACCTACCTACCTACGTACTACGAGAAGGACGTATATAAACACATGAATCGAACCGATTAGCAATTATGTTCGGTGTCTGCCCCCTATGTGATCCGGACTTATATCATCGTGCCGGTTTAGTGGTGAGTAATCATCAAAGCAACGCAGTTTAGCGGAGTGATCATTGCCTTCAAAATTGGTATGTCTCATTTTATTCTCCCGCTAATATCTAGCAGCTCAGGTCTGTTAATAATTAAGAATCTGTTCGTTCTTTTTACGGGACTTCACTCCCCAGTCTCTCCAACTCTTCCTTGATGAATTCCCGGGCATTAAGCAGTTCCGTGCTACCATACACGACCCTCTTCTTCGCTCTCCCTTCACTCGTCCGCTTGACCCATTCCTGCAAGTTGCCATACTCATCCATGCTGCCTCCGCCGACGGTGAACACGATGGCGTCCGTATAGCCCTGTCTCCGCTGGCCGAAGCTGGCCCCGGTGCCGGGGGCCTGCACGCCCAGGGTCGCAGCCCCTGGAAGTGAGCCCGGCGTGCTGCTAGCGCCCGCTCGGACGGCGCTGGGGGGTGGCATCGTGCCCCGGGCGTTGGCGCTTCGCGGGTCGAAGTAGAGGTAGTTCTCCGTCTTGGCGATGGCGGAGGTTGAAGCGGTCTGCGGGTCCATGATGGATTCCACGATCTTGGTGACGGTGAGATCGCGGTTCGCGGGGAGGAAGTTTTTGATGCCGCCTATTAACGAGTCGAAGTTGGACGCCAGGTTGGTGGGTACGCCTACACCTGTCTCTTTGAGACGATCTGTTAAGCGAGTGGAGATGGAAGAGAAGCGGCCGAAGAGATCTGTGGTGCCGGATTGTGAAGCAGGTTGTGAGGGATTATTAATGGTAGTTAGTTGTGTCATTTTAGTCGTTGCGCGAACTCTGGATTCAACGATTAGTCTTCACAAACTTCGTCACTGAGTGAGTTGGATCTTGAAAAAACGTACTGTCGGATATAGGCAAGGCATGTGCAGTCGACGCCAGCTGCTGTGAGAGCCTCCTCAAACTGAGTCCAATCCGCTCTGCTAACTTCTTGCTCGGTGCTGAGAAACCAAATTATGAATAATCGTAGCTTATCCAGAGAGTCATCGCCCTTTGAACCGTCCTTAATACTCTCAAGCATCTGAGCCTTTGTTTGTTTCATGACGTTTTCTTCCATCTGGAAGTAATTATCCAGCTGCCGGTTCTTGATACCCGAAAGGAGAGCCGCCAGAATATTCATATGCATATCCAGAACCGCCTTCCTTTCCCGCAGTTCAGGCAACAATGTTATAGCGGCCTTCAAATGCTGCGCGCTTGCACTTGTGTCGTTCTGGAGGTCTTCTATTGACGAAGCGCCTGTCTTCTTAGTAATCTCGGCAGCATCTTCCTTATATCGCGACAGTTCTGCGTCAATATCCTCAGCGACTTGTGGGAAAGGCAATGCAGCATTCTTTTCCCAGAAGAAATCAGCAGAAGTCAGGTCGTAAGCTTTCTTTGTGACACCCTTGGCGGGATTCTCTTCATCCACGGGGGTTTCGATAGTTATTCGGTTAAGCTTCATATTAAGAACGTCGTGGACTAATGACTGGTATGTCCACGAGTGAGATAGCATCGGATTTAAGTCTACATTACGGTCGAGGATAATGAGGACTGGTCTTGAGGCAGGAGTGCCGGCAGATGACGATGGTCTTGCGTTAAAGAGGTTGTCTTTGGAATTTAAGATGTGGTCGCGAAGCTTCCGATCTAGCTTTCCGGCTATCATGTCCGCCGCCGCACCCTTTGGACACCGGATGATAGGAATGATACCTGTCCTATATTAGCGACCTTGGTTCTTAGGGTATGGTATTTCTAGCAACCGCACCCATAGTCACAATGACACTGAACAGCCCACTGACTATGCGATCGACGACGTAGTCTAGTTCCTCATCCTTTGTTTTCGCGCTGTTCAGTGCCCAGTATGTATGCTCTTTCTGCATACCGAGGCTGAACAGATCAGGCTCGGCTACTATGAAGTTTAGATATTGATCGAATAACTGGGCTATGTGTTCAGCGGTGCCAGCCGCGGCAGTTTGTGCAGCGAAGTCTTCGAGGAGGGGTCGTGGTATGGAGGAGAGGAAGTTGATGTAGGCAGGAGAGTAGAGGCCTTTTTGTAAATCGGCCGTGATATTCTGCAAGGACTTCGCATTCGGCTCGACGAAGTATATGACGGGCACATCGGGGATGGGATGGCGCACGGCGGAAATATGCCTGTCCACCAGGTGTCAATTAGCCAGTTATCCCAAGGTTGGTATGGCGCATAGCATACATGTGCATGGTAACGCCCATGGAGCGCAAGTCGCTCACCCTCAGGACGCTGCTGATAACATCTCTACCCAGGTCGTCGAAGACGAGGACCTTCCAGATGGGATCTCCGTCGGCATTGAGTATAGGACCCACGGGCGCCAGACCATTCGCGTGGGGATCGTCGCTCTCATTCTGGGAAATGTTCTCGTTGAGGTTGAGGATCTTCTTTAAGGACGCTGCCAATGACTACGGTAAGCAGGGGAAAGCATATACGGGACATGATGATGTAGATGGAGGCTCACCAATTTGGCGATCGCGCAGCGAATGTCCGGTCGCCATGACGAGCTAGATCCGGATAGATTCAGCTATCCCTGGCGGATTGGGGATGTGAGATATGTTAGTCGACTCGTCCTTGTATTAGTCCACCTTGAGACAAATCATGAGAGCGCGTCAACATAAAGATAGACATCAAGTACATTTCTTGGACACTGCCATCATCTTCGGAGCTCTAAGCGTAGGTATGTTCAAGGTGTCCCCAATCTTGATAGTCGGAGCTACTTGGCATGCATTTATCGAGCTGAATGCATGTATTGACACAAGACTACTACCAGTAGGTACCTACAGGTAGGTAGGTACTACAACTATGCTGAGGTGTTCTTGACCCACTCATATAGCGATGTATCTACTGAGTACCTACCTAGGTAGGTAAGTAACTGCAAGTGGCATGGTAGGTACAGCAGTAGCCTAGATAGTTAATCCACCACTCTCATTATATTCTCATTATATTCTCATCTCGCACGACAGTATTTTTACATGACCTCAGGTACTTTGCCCATTGACTACTATATATTGCTACTCTAAAGAGAATTTGACTCCTAAAGTCCTTTACAAGCCAGCCACAGATACTCTAGGTATCATGAGTCCTCACACCAGATACCGATCACGTTGCCGAATTGTTGTAATTTGAACTCTACATAAACTACCGTTTAGTGCTGCCGATATAAGGGGTGTTCAACGTCTGATAATATCCATGCTGCTTCTTTCCCTATCTGTAGGGTTGAGTTGCGCTTTGTCGGGGAGGAGGTGCGATGAATTTATCCACGTCCTGCTTCAACTACTCATTTCTACCCAATCGGATTTTATTAGGCATCCCTTTTCAGAGGTTTCGACTGCCGTAACATAGTACCGATTGAAAAATGTTCGGTGTTGTTGATATCGCTCCTTATTCAGTCGACATCTCATCTTATGAGAGGTGGAATGATTCCTAGTTTTGAGCCCATAATGTGTATTTAAAAAGTCGTCATCTCCAGACTTCAGGACAACTGAGCATCTCTCTATCATCCAAAGGAACCTTGAAATATCTTAGTATTACTTTATTTTGGAAAATCGCACGTCACGCATATCGCCAGAAATGCTTCTCAATGTCGTTCAGACCATTGCATCTCCGATGCTTCTACTTGCGTCTCTAGGCCAAGGCATGAGCCTTGCCAGCCGACAAGCGACAGACCACTCGATGGGCTTCATAGGCTGCTCCATGGCTGAGAATGTCGCCCAGGGCTACGTCGCTGTTGGCGGCAAACGCATGTGGGGGCCCTACGGAACCGGTGCCTTGGTCGTGCAGTCGTGGACAAGCAGCAACTCGGCAGCCTGGAAGAAGTTCGACCAGCAGGTTGCAACATACGAGAAGCCCAGTGCGGTCTGGGTGCAGATCTGCATCTTTGCCAATCAGGGTGCCACCTACGCCGAGGTCAAGCAGCTGATCGCCAACGCGCGTTCTCACGCTGCCCCCAACGCGACTATATACATCTCGGGCCAACCCTTATACGACCCTGGCCAGTCTTGCTTCCTGGCTGGCCAGGGAGGTGCTGAGCTCACAGACCGCCTCGCTCAGCAAGCTGCCAACGATACTACTCAGAATGTGCTATACCCTGGGTCGTTTATTCTTCACACAGCCGAGGTGCAGGACGGCTGCCACGCGAATACTGCTGGGCAACAGTCGCTGGGGAAGCAGGCTATTGCGTTTTGGGGATGATACTGGAAACCTTCGTGGCGGGTAATTGTACGCTTGCTACCACCTCTCGTCTTCATGTCCTGTAACGACTAGGACATGTCATGGGCTGAAATCCCGAGTTTAGGGACTGGGTTGCGAATCGGATGGATAGGTCGAAGAGCGGAACAATTGGATGTGATTCTTAGCACTGAAAATTGAAGGTCTTAACGGAAGAACTTAAATAAGAGCTTGATATTGACCTCTATTTCTAATGCTCATACTGTAGCTATATTCCAAATCTCCGATATCTGGCGAGGTGTGGGACACGGAGGCGTACTCGCGCCTAGAGATAGAGCGTATTGCGCGACTAGGTGGGTTTCTCGCCCGCGGTAGAGGAGACACGTGTGTGATTTCGCTAGATAAGGCGAATATGCTGGCGACGAGCAGGCTCTGGCGGAAGGTTATAGATGAGATCTTCCAAGCTGAATTCCCAGACCTAGAGGTCAAGCACCAGCTTGCCGATAGTGCGGCCATGATCATGGTGAAAAGTCCGATGCAGCTCAATGGCGTTGTACTTTGCTCGAACCTTCAAGGCGATATACTTTCGGATGAGGCCTCCGTTATCCACGGTAGTATTGGGTTGCTTCCCAGTGCAAGTCTCAGTGGAATTTTGGACGGAAAACAGCCCAAGGCCCAAGGCATTTACGAACCTATCCATGGTGGGTTCCTATCTCCTACTCTAACCCCTATATACAAGGCCCCTTCGCCTCAGCTTCCTATAAAACTCGTTAACAAACGGGTCTTTAGGGTCCGCGCCAGGCATCAGTGGCCAAGGAATAGTCAACCCGATCGGCACCATCCTCCGTGGCCATGATGTTTCATTACTCCCTCAATCTCCCATCCGAGGCCAAGGCCGTTGAGGACGCCAGGCTGAGGACTAAGGACATGGGCGGGAATACGGGGACCGCGGAGGCCGGCGGTGCCATTGTTGCCGAACTCGTCAAAATTCTCAAGGCTTGATGGAAACGCGACCTTAAAAAAAATCCCCCCTAAATGACAATGATGGGGGTAGAAACATAGGGTGGGAGGTTGAAGCGGCATGAGAAATGACAAAGAGGGTTAGGTAAACCCCGGGGTCGACGCGCATCCATGAGGACTTCCGGGGTTATGCCAAGTGTGTAGTTGGGTTGTGGCAGGCTGAGCTGCACGTCCCGTCAGTCAGAATGTAATCTAACCCTCGACGAAACCGATGAGCTATGACATGTTGGCCTTTGAGATGGGACGGACTGAGCCCGCGACCAGCGCTCGCCATTTACCGAAAAGCGCCAGATGGCAGGAGATCATCTAGCAGACGTGAGATCGGGTCTCTACGGCAAGGCCTCCGAACCCTTCTGATAGAGAAATCGTTGCCTGTCCGGGGGCTTTGCTAGCCGCCGTGGCAAGCGATTCGTAATATAGCATTGCCGTTCGAGATTACCGCTTAGCCCTGCGGTAAGCCTTTCCGGGCAGGACGCCGAAGAGAACGATTTGATTGGGAAATGTCAAATTGCATTTGGCCCAGCTGGGTCCGACGACCCTAACGGTCTTTGTCATCTGCACCGGTGGCTGATTCTCATTGCCATGCTCGTTAAGGAGCCGACAACTGCAATGCTCAAGAGCCATGTTCGGAATTCATGGCTGTGAGGGCGTCCCTGAGATAGTCTGATACACAAGACTAAAAATTAGAGTGCAGGGCGCTTCGCGCAGGGGGCCATGTGCTACAACTGTTTCGCCACGTGGTCTATGACATTGTATCTGTAGATCTGAAAGAAAACACTCTTTTTATTAGTCTGTGGCCTGAGTAAACATTTTGGTCCTTGATGCCATCAATTTGTATGGGAGAGGTAACCGCGAATTCATCCCTTTCGGCAGATATTCTAACAACGTAGGTAAGTATACACCTTCAACTATTGATATAAAATCTACCATATTATTATATATCTAACGCATATTTTAGATTATCGACATCGTTTGGTTTCGATGAGAAAAGGTTTCGGCCATTTTGGGGCTTCGGTGTCATCGCCTTTGACCGCTTTCTCACTACACCCCTTTCGATTCTATGACTCCGTCTTCTATTAACTTCAAAATTGGTGGGGAGGATTGCGCTATTGATGTTAACATCGGAATCTATTCTGAAGATGATTAAGAGGTTGAATAGCGTCACATCTTTTGGTAGGGGGAATAATTAGAAGGAGACGACGACATCAGACTTCAGTCAAGCCAGACCACCTGACGGTGGTTTTCTGTGTGGGTTTTGATTGGGTACGGCCTGTGGGTCTTACTGTGGTACAAGCGCTTACTACTAGGCCACCTACGCCAAAAAAGTCGCCACAAGAAGCGTGATCGTACCCGTCTCGAACAACTGCATAATTTGCTCGACGAGTGCTTCGTTCCCCGATGTAGAAAACGGTTCGATTCTCTTCGCTGCAAGAACCCTCATGGCAAACATGCAGGCCGAAGCAGCAGGGCATTTCGAAGCCGAACTGGACTTACTACTAGCAATGTATCCGGATTCCTTGAGCTTCTCTGCAAAGGGCCGGGAGCTGAAGTACTCTCACTACGACGATGAGTTGAACTCAAGGTCGCCAGCAGTTCTGATACTTCGACTGCCGGATACGTACCCTCTTGCGCGATTCCCCGAAGTGGTCTCTGCTGCAGGACACCACAAGGAAGACTTGAGGTCTGCTATACAGGCGGCATTCTGTTCCACTGCAACTCCTCCCGGAGAGGAAGTTTTAGATGTACTGCTCCTCGCCTTTAGAGACCTGGCGTCATCACAGGAGAGCCCAGACCACAACGCGACTACGCAAGCAACCGGGCAATCTGAACCTGAGGGGATAAGCGTGAGGGTTAATAGGACGGTCATAATCTGGCTACATCATCTCCTCAACACCAACAAGCGCAAGCTCGCGTTGAACCCCTCGATGGTCGCCACCGCCATCTCTGGTGTCACAAAGCCCGGCTACCCGGGAGTGCTGATCTTTTCTGGAGAGAGAAGTGCCGTCGAGTCGCACGTGCTGGAGCTGCGGAATCAGAGATGGCAGGCCTTTCAGATTCGGTATGACACAGATAATGAAGAAGGGCCGTCTGAGGTCTGGCAGTTCAAGCATGGCGCGGGCATTCGCGAAGCCGGGTCGATGAGTGACGTTGCGCAGACCATCGTGGACCCACACCAAAAGGAAGTATTCTTAGGTTCTATAGGAGATAAATGACGAGTTTGTCTTCAAGAAGAGCCCATAACGGATGTGACGAGGTACAGGCAACGAACACATCGTGACCGCCCGGTTTTGGGCGGTTTGCTGAATAAGGCAAGTCCCAACGCGTAGATATGAAACGATGAGTTTATTAGTATTGACATTATCTACTAAAGAAATGCCCTGGGATATATCAGATTAAAATGCGATATAGTAAGGGTTGAAAGCCGTAGTCTTGAGTGGCACTCGTTTGGGAAAGAGAGAAACGGCACCCTGCAAAAGCTCAAGTTCGTGTCCTTTGTAGCTTGTGATAGGCCTGGTATCGCGTGAGCGTTCATTTTAATGAGGCGATTAAATTCAACAAGCCGAATGCTCTGTGGCGTCCTCATCGATTGGGTCATCAACCACCTGGCTGTTGTAGGAGTACATTGAATAGAGCACCTTCTCTTACTGAACTCAAATATGCATATTCCTTTATATGTAATGCTGTCTTCCAGTTGGAGGCATTCATGAAACGACAAGGTAATGTACATTGGTATGTATCTGCCTACATGTGCTGCAGGTGCACGGCCCTTTAGGCCTTCTCCAACTGTTGCAGCTACGGTTGTAGCAGACAGATACTACCTAAATACGTAGTAAGGTTACTACTAGAACAACGAAATCGACATACCAGGTACTGAGTACAAACGTAGTATCCCAGAAAAAAGGAAAAGGGTCAACGCGATAGCTTTCTCTACAAACGATGCTTATAAAATAGGTGTCTATAGTTGACACTTCATCTGCCCAAGCCTATAATATTTCCAGAGTTACCACTTATGTTTTATTTCTTAGAGGGTGAACTTGGAAGGACTAGAAAGAGTCCTGTAACAAGAAGTACCATACCGAAGCTAGCTTTCCATTGTTTGCCATGTAGTAGGTGCTTACCTCCTAGTGGCTGTGGCCTGCGCGCATAAAATTGGAATAGCCCCTGTCAATCCCCAGTCGCCACTCCCTACTCTAGGTACCTAAGGTATCCTCACATGTACCATTTTGCAGGCTTTGTAGGAGTGGTGGCAGGTACTACCTACTACTGGTGCGCTATCTAGGCGCTCCCTGTAGCACCTCTCCAACTGAAGCTGCCTAGGTTCAACTGTGCTTAGAGTGTGCCAGAGCATGGGGCCATTTAGGTGTAGCAGCAGGGACCTAACCTAACCTACTGGCCCTCCGCCTCCACCTCCACCTCCCTTTCTTCAAAATCCGCTTTGGGCCAACCTGCTGTTCTTCTGTCCTTTGTCCCTCTCTCCTTCTCTCAACCCTTCCTCAATCTCGACCTTACTCCATCAACAACATCATCGCCACCTTCATCATCACTGCCTCTTCCCGCGCAGGTTGCTTTAATAGACTTCCGACCAGCTAATCACTAACATTCGAGCACTGTCACTCCTTGGGGTTCTAACAGTTTGTTGGGAGGGTCGTTTGACTTGTCATTCTTTTCTGGTGTCAGACTTTCCTCGGTCGCGTCTTCTCACCCAACACGTCACCCTCAGCAGTCAGTCGCAGCAACAACCACAGCATCCGAGGCTGCCACTCTTCAGCACTGGACCATCTCAAAATTGCTCAATAACCCGAGATAGACTCACAAAGGAGCTTGTCCCATTAATTACATGCGAGGGAATTATCCATGTTGTAAAATTACTACTCTCACTTAAGAGAGCAATAACGGAATGCTGGGTCGTTCTTCTACTTTTTTAACGACTACATAATCAGTAGCAAAGTCACAGCCACAGTGTTGGTGGTCAAGGAAAAGGTGAAATAATCACCAATTAAGGGTATGCTGAAAACCACCAAACCCCCTCCTTCCCCTCTGATGCTTTTATTCCTACCCCTACCCAGTCCAACCTCGCAGGATTAACCCTTTGTCTGTCTGTGTTTGCATAAGTTCTGTCGAAGGGCGAGAGCAAAAACAAGTATGGTATTGTGAGTGCCAGCTGGCGCATTTTCATCATTTGTTCTCATTGGCTGTTCCCCTCTAGCCTCCGAAGCCCCCTACCGCCAACCTGCAAAAGTGAATTGCAGGTGGTACGGCCGGGGGGAGGCTTGGAGCAATTGGGCAACCAAGCCATGGGTAGCAAGAAATGAGATCTGCTACACTTACAAGTAAAAATGCACTTGCAAAGGGCAACTGGGACCATGGTCAGATTGACTTTAACTCCAATCCAATTCTTCCACCATGCCCACACCATCAGTGAACCCCCCTAATGACACTTCATGTTTTCCATCCCCTGAAAGGCAGGCAGTCGGGCAGAGTTAGAGGCAGAGAGAAGCAGATAAAGAGTTGGGAAAGGGCGAAGAGACCTGCGCATCGCCTCATTCACCCCTTGATTCTGACAGAAACATCATATTACCAGATGAGGTCATGTCATTTATATGTGGGCGTGTGTAGGTGCATGCCAGGATGCTCTGTTCTTCCCTTTCGCTCATCCCAACCATTCTATCATTCATCAATCATGAGGCGGTCCAACTCCAAGCAGTCCAGATACTTGTCAATCAGCCAGTCAACTTGGCTTAGACCGAAAAGCTCCAACCAGCAATGTGCACACCACGCATTATGCAGTTTAACTCAGCATCACGCATAAGGCCTTTGGAGTGTTACGCCATGGACCTTAATGTCTGTTGCCGTTGAGATGCCGGGATATTTCGACTCTTTAATGCTTCGAAGAGCTTGTAGGCTCCATAGGGCAGTTGAGACTTTGCTGTCGTGTTGACTTGGGATTGCTGCGACGATGACCTCTCAGGAGGACCCCTCTCTCCGCCTTGCCTTGGCGATGGTTGTAAACAACATCGCAACAGACTGGTCGGGAACCTTGTCGAATTCTCTTGCCTGCTCAACTTTGTGTAGCCATAGCTACTGAAGTCTTCATCTTTGCCAATCGCCATATCTAATGTTGCAACCACCTGGCCTGCTTTCACGGGTTTCTGAACATCTTCACAAGCGCATCACGTCCTCGCATCTTCACACCTTGTTTTCCACATTCACGAAAGCCTTCTGCTGAGCTGTTTTGGGTTATCTTTTAGGGTAAATGAAGCTGATCACTGTTTTGCAGATTCATAGACTATTCCTCTTTTGGCCTGTCAGCTCTGTAGCCTGCAGAATCCTCCCACTGACTTGCAGCCCTTCCCGTCATCTAGACACACGCCACGGTTTTTCTCAGCTTGATAAAGCTATCGTCCTTAATTTCCTTGATTATCAATTCAAAGACTGTGAACGCACTGAGGCCCAGTCTACACCCACTGCAATCTTCTTTCATCGTCCAGCCCATATTGACAAAAATTTGAAATTTCGTTGTCAGTAAGTGTAGACCTTGTTCCTTGCAGAGCCAAGACATGGTTCCTTGATAGAGGCACCCCTTTAGTAGCATCTTGGCATACCCCCACTGACATGACTACAAGACATCACGTGAGCACCTTGTTGTTGAACCAAGCTGTGGTCAACCTCCTCCAGTATGGCCCAGCATGGGGCAGCTGGCTGGGCAATAGGCCCAGTCGGTTCTGGTATTGAAGATGCTGGTGTTGGCGAAAATAATGTTGGTTTTGTAGGACACGTCGACCCAAACACGGGCTCGTATCTCGATGGCTCCGCAACTCATGAAAATCATTACGAGCATGTCCCCTATAACCCAAACGCAAATCCATATGGTCAGCAAAGCCATGGTCACTATGCGCCTCAACATCAATACTCTAATATGGGATTTGCGGTCGACGGTCAATCTGCGTTCTCTCACGATATCGGATCCTTGGGCCCTACACAAGTAACAGGACAATCACGGAGCAATGAATACCAGCAGCCGAGCAGCCCTTATGCCAATGGGCAAAATGTGAATTTCCAGCAGTATCATCCCCAGGGAATGATGAGTCAATACCCTGAATACGCGCATCAGCATCAGCATCAACAGCAACAGCAACAGCAACAGCATGCTGCTTCGAATGAATTCCAGCGAAACTCCTGGCCGGAGCCACAACAACAGCACAACCCTGCGAATCCTTACAGCCATGGACAACAACTGTACGGGAATAATGCTCCTCTCCTCCGAGTGGCAGCGGCCTCACCAGCGCAATCACCCACGCCGAAGCAGGAGCAGAAGCAACCCTCATACCCGGTTGACTCAGCCTCTGCGTACCAGCCTCACGTCTATGGCGGAACTTACCAGCCTCCACAGAGCACTGAAGCCCTACACAATTATCCGACCCAAGTGCCGCTTCCTACAACTCTTACACCCGGAAGAAGCAATGGAACTCCGACACCATCTCCAGCTCCAGCAGCGGCTGTCCGTCAAGTGCCTTGGCCGGCTCAGGCTCAGGCTCAAGCTCAGAGATT
This sequence comes from Xylaria sp. MSU_SB201401, assembly GCA_002288965.1. Lineage (NCBI taxonomy): Eukaryota > Fungi > Ascomycota > Sordariomycetes > Xylariales > Xylariaceae > Xylaria > Xylaria sp. MSU_SB201401. The sequence goes on from NPFG01000024.1 coordinate 172,125, forward strand.
GGGCAGTGCGCCGATAGCGTCTGCCGCGCTTCGCAATACACCGCTAACTATACCACGCCCGTCTACGACTGATATGTCGCGGACTGGATCAAAGCTTGGGTTACCTGCAGCAAATCAAACCTCAAACGACCTCGCGGTAGTTGTCCCTAGAATGGGCAAGCCTGGGGACGGGTGGAAGTCTGTCAAGGGATGTCCTAACCTTTATCTCAGTACGGCGACAGTCCGACGCCAGGTGGTCACGAATACCCCGGGAGTTAAACCGCATGTTGCTGGCGATAATAGGAATGGTACACGCTTGCTTCCCTTGCTCCCAAACCCTCTGCCGTGCGAGATACTCCGAGAGAAAGTCCGGCCTTTGGTCGATGAGCTGAAACAAGTCGCTGAAAGCATCGATAGAGTCAAGCAACAGATAAAAGGCGTATCGGCTGGCTCGGAGGAGCACAAAAAATATACAGACGACTTGAAGAAATTGGAGGGCAGAAAAGCAGGGTTAGAGGCTGAGAAGAAAAGAATAACAGGTAAAGTCGGTAAGTAAACAAGGCACGTGTTGTCCAATTGACTTGTGTATTGACATGATGTTAGGTGTATTGAAGGTGGAAAAGAGTCGGGCGACAGGCAGATTAGAGGCTACTGAGTATGACAGCGACAGTCTCACCGAGTCGAGCGACGAAGAGGACCCCAATGAGCTCATTGTTCAAGAGGTGAGTTAGCATTCCCTTGGCTACCCTATTCAAAGGCGGCAGTCAGATACGCCATATACCCCGCTGTCGGAAACTCCCATCCTTCTGTAGCGTTAGGTTTTCTGTTTACTTTCACTACTACTGCCAGGTGACCTGTTGTCTGGGCTCTTTGATCACATTGGACCTTTTCATCTTCCATTCACTCTTGTCAAACTACCTCCATTGTCCCGAGGACAAGTCCCATTGTTGCTCCTACCCCAGCAACTTCCTACCCAATGTCACGGTCACTTAATTACTATAAATCAGCTCGCAATCGGGCCGATCTATCTGACTGAGCTAACTTGTGTTGTCGCAATAATAGATAATGTCCTCAGATACGCGACCGATAGACCCTGCCAAGGGTATCCAATATGATGTGGTTAGAATCATCCGACGTGAAGCCAACGTCGACCAGGGCTCGACCTCTCAAGGCGAGAAGGAGGATCCTTGGTCTAAAGTGATAGGCCGCAGAGTAGCCGACTTTGGCAAGTATGTAGTCGACATTTGTGCAGAGGCAAGAGCTCTGCGAGAAGAGAAGGCCAAAGCCGCCAAAAGCCAATCATCTCAACTACAAGCTGCCATTGACCAGAAATATGATCATATCCGCGCAGCCTTAGAGTCAGCACTCGAATTTGGAGATGAGGAAACACTGAGAAATATGGGACAGCACATGAAACTGATGTTCAACTTGACAACTGTCTTGCAGCGACAATTTGTGAGCAAGATCTACAATACCGCTATTCCACGGACCATCCTTCGCTTCATCTCTGAGGCCACCTTGATGGACTTAGACTCCTTGCAAAAAGTAAAACTTTCTGGTGTGCTAGAAAAGCATCGCGATAGCCTCGATGATGAGGGAAAAGAGCTTGCGGCGCAAATTTTGAAGAACGCTACGGAGAGGACCGCCAAGAATGCTGCCGAAAAGCCTCCAGCTTCAAGCCAGCCTAAACAGAAGCCCCTCGACAACGCAAAGGAAAACCAAGTTACTCCTGCTCCAAAGATTATACCTGCCGTCAAAAGGGGCATTACTGGAACAAAGCTCCAGCCACTTGCTAGTGCGGCCGTGGCGGAATCCGCAAGAAAGGAGACCAAAACATATTCAGGATTGGTTTCCGCAAGAAAGGTTGCCAATGGCGCCGGCAAAGCTGCAGTCGGAGCGTCACCAACGAAGAGGCCTAGGGATGATGACGCTGATTCCCGTGCGACAAAGAAGCTGGCGGTAGAAGGTTGTGTATCGACAGCTATTGCTGGAAAATCGACCTCGGCGTCGTCCTCTAATTCTGCAGCCCCACCGAACACAAACACCTCTTCCAATAATGGTCTGCTACGTCCTCGGCCCTCCGGCTCTACAGTGTTGAACAAATCACGCGCGGCCAAGCCACCCGTGAAGAAGCCTGAGCCTCAATCATCTGGGTCTTCAACTATCGGTGGCCTACTTGCTGAGATCGCCAAGCCTATTGAGAAGCCGAAAGCGCCGGAACGGCCCACGAAGGTCTCCGAAACCCCCGAGGAAAAGGCACGCAGACTGCGCAAGGAGTCACGACGGGGTCGAACTGTTACATGGAAGTCTGATGAAGAATTAGTACAGATCCGGTACTTCGAACATGATTCTAACGAAGATGAGGGCCGGGCCAACAACATGATTCGAGATGCGCGAGATAATCGCCAAGAAGGGCAAATGATGAAACAAATGCTCATGATCGAGAAGCAGAAACAGGAGAAAGACCGGTTTGACGAGGATGACATGAAAGACGACGAGTCGGATGATGATGGAAATCCATCGGAAACAGATATTCGCCCTTGGGTCTCGCCTCGTCCATTCAACTTTTCCCATCTGGACGCTAGTCGGAGAGAAAGAAATTATGTGACCCGTGGAGGGGCCCGTGAGATTCATTCGGAGCAGAAGAAGGTTATGGAAGAGTATGAGAACCGCGAGTTAATGAGTATCTACACAACAGTCTCAGAAATCCCCGCCACGCCTAGGTCTCCTTCGAGATCGACAAGCGAAACCATCTATCAACCAAGACTAGTACCTGGCCTTCCAGAGAGTGCGAAGACGCAAGAAATCTATCAGCGCTATCGAGAGTCCAAGATGTATGGACCAAATGCAGCTACTCAGGCGGCGCTCAAACGCCTAGGCCACTCTTCCAAGTACGGCGACCCACCAGTTCCCGGGGCTCGCATGACCCAAGAAGAGCGTGAAGTTCGTGTGTTGGCCCTGCTCGAGTCTGATAGAGCGAAGAACCATGTTGATCCAGATCCCGTCGATCCGGCGAAAGCCATTGACCCTCCTAATTCTCAGGATCAACGTGTACAAGTGGCCTGGTCCATTCTCCAGAGTGTTGTAGACGAGATGAAAGAACACGAAAAGAGGGGAAAATTAGGGCTGAAGTCCGCTCCCAACCAACCGCAAGAGGGATACCCAGGATACAATTATGGTCTAGCTGCTACCGGAACCGACACGGCCCAGAGTCAGTATGCTGCACAGTACGCCGCTTACCAGGCCCAAGCTTTGGCCCTGGCTCATGCTCAACCCCAAGCACAACCCCAAGCACAACAGTTACAAGGATATTCGCAACCCGCCGCTGGACTTTCCGAAGAACAACAGGCCGCCATTTTACGTCAAGTTCAGGCGTTACAAAACCCACAGGTCGCACAAAGCGTTGCGGCACCACAGCCCGACAACAACTTGGCATCTCTGTTAGCTACCCTCGGCGGCCAACCTGCCCAGCCGGCTCAAGCGACGACGCAAGACGCAAATAGTGCAGCCTGGCAGGCATGGGCACAGAGCCAGGTTCAAGCGTACGCCGCTCAGCCTCAGTCCCAATCATCGCATGGTCAGAGTTATCCTAGCTACTCCCAACAGTATGGTGGTGTTGCTGCCAGTGGTCTCTCGTATGACGATCCCACGCACGACTCGAGTAAGCAAGACTACCAGCAGTACCACCGAGACAATAATGGCGAGCGCGGCAACCGCAAGGACTTCCACCGGGGGCCCACGAAGGACCACAAGGGCATCAATCGCGCTCTTATTGGTACCAAGCCGTGTTCGTTCTGGGCGAAGGGCCAGTGTGCTAAGGGGGATAATTGTACTTTCCGACATGATCCTAATGATCTCAAATAAAAGGGAAACTTGCGGGTCATAATTCTTTCTTATCTTTTTCTCCCCGTTTCCGTCATATTTGCGATGGCGCTCTCGTGTCGGCGGGGGGGGGGGGGGGGGGACAACAGCCACTTTTTGTTTCTTTTTTTCTCCGCCTGTGTATGAGTATATTTTTTGCGAGGATTTCTGGTCTGGAGAACTTCTACCTATTACTTACCACCCCCTTGCATTGCACACATATTCATATTGTACTGTACCACCACCATACCATTCATGCACATGCACATAACATGACCAACAATGAATCTGCGGCGTTAAAAGAAAAAGGGGTTTTGGTTGTGGTTGGGTTGGGTTTGGTTGAGCATTTTCCGGGAGTGGAACGGATGGAGTAGTCTAGTCTGAACAAGGACGATTGCGACTACTTTGCGATTTTGTAACATTAGGAATTCGAATCCGTGTTGGGAGAAGAAGACTAAATACTTGACGAATCATCTTGATTGCCATTTTTTGAAGCTGTGTATGTGATATCATATGTTTTTTATTCATTCATTAAATCGTTGGATATCGTTCGTATCGTACTACTAGCTCACTGTTACTAAACTTTGTTCCTCCTTATCGTAGGTCCTTCCCCCTTTATTCATTCATTGGCTTTCTGACCGCCTCCTATCGCTTCCGCATTATACCTTGCCTTATCCAATATCAGGAGATTGAAGAGAGAAATGAACGTAAGATATCCCCGGAACCGTCGTCGTGAAAATAGAGTAATAAGTGAAAGGTCGACCTTGCCTCTATTTCCACTATCTCCCCTGAGCCGGAGTCCGGAGTTTTTCCTTTCAGTCATCGCGTCCCTTCCGTAGTCGTTCTTCTAGCTAGCCAAGTAAATCTCGCTGTAGCGACTATTCCGATTCGCAGTCCGTTCATGCCCCTAAGCCAAGCCGTTCCTCGATCACGGCAACGATCTGCGTCCACTCGATCATGGCGCCGTCTCCAGAGTCACCGCAAGCCAGCTTCTTGAGTTGGGGCCGGAGGACCTCGAACCAGCCGTCGCCCTCGTCCGGGTCCACCGTTGGCTGATCCGTATCGTGTGGCGGTGTTACTGGTACCGATCCATTGTCAGCGGCTTCTTCTGATTTGGAGGCTGAGACGTTCCGGACGCCCCATTCTTCCTCTAGAACGCGCAATTGCTTTGCGGTGATGGGGTGGCGCCACATTGCTGTGTTCACTGTGGTGGTGAGTGTTAGTTTGTAACGATGATTCTGCTCCATGATGGCGTGAATAAATACGTACTCGCTGGTGCGACGATAATCCGGCGCTTCTTGAGCCTTCTGTTACTGCCAGCGTCCTCTGTCCCTCCTTGTGTCATAGAAATGACCGTTGCCGAGCCCTGCGCGGCAGTGTTGGTGTTGTTGGTAGATGTATCCAAATCACCCCATGGATCCCACGCACGCACGACTGATGTCAAAAGACTGTCGGCAAAGCCACCAGTTATTTTTGCTAATGTGTTGGCGCTGAATTAAGAGTCAATAAATGTCGGTTTGATGACGTCTGTGAGGGGTTCGCGAGCTCATGTTACAGTAGTAAGAAAGCCGGGGGAATTCAATAAACTTCTACGCATATAACACAGTAAATAGGGGAATAAAGAGATTGGGAACAAACCTCAGTGGCGCAATGACCATTATGTCCGCCCAACGGCGGAGTTCGATATGAAGGATCCCACCGCCCCTCTGTAGTGAAAGCCTTGTGAGTGATGCTCAATTCGGATCGGGGAATTTAAAGATTGAGGGGTAAAACGTTAGACTTACTACCCATGGAGTTTTCCATTCGTCGGCATCTACATACTATTAATCATAAGTATCTCATCTGACTAGCTTTTCATATGAATTCTCTCTAAAAGGAGAGGATAGGATGCTCATATGAACGTGCAGGAGATCACGTACTAGGCATTACTAGTTAGCAAATATTTGGACAGGGGGAACTATATCATAAAGATACACTCACCAACAGCATCAACATTGGGAAGATGGCTTATCCCAGAAATAGTAGGCTGTTCTTTAGATTGTCCAGCTAGGAAATGTGAGGCCGACGGCGTCAAGATGACACGGATGGAGAGCTGATCTGAGGGGTATTTGGAGAGTGCCTGGATTATGCTGGGTAGCTTGATGGTGGCGACGCTGCCTCTGTTTTCCGGAGTTACAAACATCATTCACGCCGAAGAAAAAAATACATCGATTTGATTATCACAGGAGCATGTTGCTTACGAGCAGGCTAGGAGGAGATGAATCTTGCCATCAGTAAGAGATGCTGTAAGTCTCTGGACTGAGGTCTTTGTATGATGGGATTCATACCCATTCGTGATAGCCGCGAGCATGGTGACGTTGATGATTCGATGATAGTTTCAATACTTGATGGGCTAGGTAGCAATTCAGAGGACAACAAGAGAGATAGATAGATATGTCAAGAGAGTCCCGAGACAACCGCGTGGACAGGCTCGAGATGGTGAATACTCTAAATAGTCTGGCAGCTCGAAACACTAGACGACAATGAAGTAGGAAGTACTAAGGGGAGATATGTGAATGACCGCTTTGGGAAGGTCCAACCGAGTATATCTTACTGCCGAAAGCCGGGCCCGGTGGTACGATGTGATTCGCAGGATGTGGAAAACTTGAGGATTGCTTGATGGCCGAGAAGGATTTGGGTCTTCGAGAAAGTCCGGATGAGCGCCGTGGAATGAATCAAGCTCCCGTTAGCAGGTGTAGGCAGTTAGTTGTAGTACCTTATCTAGCAGGCACGTCTGTAGGTAGGTACCTACCTATAGGTCTAGAACCATGCAAGTACCTAACTTTAGGTACCTTGCTGTACTGTAGGTATATACTGTAGGTATATGTAGTTGGGTAGTAGCCGTGGTAACGTCATAGAGGGGTCTGCCAGCGTTCTGCGGCAGCTGTCGGGGTGCTTCTTCTGCCAAAAGGAGGGGAATGCGCTTGCATGCTGATTGGCTACTTAGGCCAGCGTTGTTTGGCGTCTACTACAGTACGCTAAGTTAGCTTATTTTTGCCCTGAACGCCTAGCCGTTGTTGGTATCCGTCCATTGCCGAGCCGAACATCCCTTGATTGTTGCATAATGACTGATCGCCCGATACTGGACCGACCTGGGGTATCCTGATCCTGATTAAAAGCGATTCCGATTTCTGGAGCCTCAGCTTTCCAACAAAATACACACCATCATCACGCCACCATGTTTGCCAGACCTTTATTCTCAGCTGTAAGTCCCCTCTCGTTCGCGCTCTCGCGCTCTCAGCGCGTAGTGATCACAAGGCGAGGGGCGGAAGACGAGCTGACATCATTACTTTGATCTGTCGACAGGGCCTGCGGCAAGCAGCGCGCCCCGTGGCCAGGCAAGCCCTGCTGCGGCCGACGCCTTTCCTCACGGCTTTTCAACAACGACTGCTGTCCGACCACACGAGGCAGGCTATCGAGAAGGCGGTTAGTTCGGCCCCCGTAGTACTCTTCATGAAAGGCACGCCCGAAACCCCCCAATGCGGCTTTTCGCGGGCTAGCATTCAAATCTTGAGTTTGCAAGGCGTCAATCCGGAAAAGTTCGCCGCGTTCAATGTTTTAGAAGACGAGGAGCTCCGATCAGGTACGAATCCTACAACAAGGCCTGTTAATTTAGAATACAACTAACACGAGGACCGTTCTTCAACTTGCAGGTATCAAGGAGTTCTCCGACTGGCCCACTATCCCCCAACTCTATCTCGACAAGGAATTCGTCGGCGGTTGTGATATTCTCGTGAGCATGCACCAGGACGGCTCCCTTGCTAAGTTGCTCGAGGAGAAGGGCGTCTTGGCCCCGGTGGACGCATCGCCGGAGTCGCCTGCCCAGTGAGAAATGAGAAAAGTAGCATGCACATAGAAAGAAACAAGTTTTGGACCTGTACGAGCGAAAAACCGATGGAGGTTTATGTATAAATACCAACGCATAATGAACAAGCTGTACGAACTTAGGGTTTTTTGTAGTAGGGATGCATTGTTGCCGCAACCTTGTTTCGCAGGGCTGTTGGTTAAGTTTCTTGGTATCGAAAAAGCTCTTATGGAAGTTTGCATTCAGGCTCATTGGCTAAATATAGAATTGCTCTGGTCTACGGTTCATGCTCGTCAGACACCAGATAGTATAACTCATGTGTGACCTCAAAATACCTGCAGCAAAGCATCACCCCATATGTTGGTTTGGCTTCGTTGATTGCAGATCATATCATTGCCGATATTTATAGGTAATAGTCACCCAATCTTACACATCTCAGAACATTGGGCTTGCTGCTACTTCAGAATCTTGCCAGATTAACCTGGAAATATGGAATTGTGACTTGATCTATATCGGTCACGCGACTATGTCAAGCTTTTGGTATATAGTGCTTCTTGACCCCCTCCACCGACGTTTACGCATCACCACTTTGAAGGCGTCGAACGGCACGCAATGTTTAATTCTACAATCACCACTAGGACTCGGACATACCTACAACGTTAGGTACTTACATAGATCTAAGCGAAGTACCTATATGGATGGAGCCCCCCGCCGCTAACATGCAGTTGAGGCTGGCGCAGGGGTCGTAAGGGTTTGGTGGATTTATACGCGACGACATATTGCAACTCTTGCAGACATTGGAGATCACCTTGGCACGACCTCGTCAATGACAAAGACACCTATCCCATCATGGGAGTCACGGCGCTATATGTTCTACCGAGAGGCTGGGTACAGCATCTTGGGCACTTATAAGCAAGGTACTTGTCGTGTACATGTAAGGTATATTTATTGTTCGGAAAAAGCTGGGAGATTCAGCAGAATATAAGTACAGGACAAGTACTCGAGATGACTCCGCCCACAGCCCCGAAGTTCTTCCGTCTGCCCCTCCCCCTCCTATGACGGGACGTGACTCAGGCGCAAAAAAAATAAATAAATAACCCCGCCATCAACGGAGGAACGCTCTGTGTTGATTCCCCCACCAAGACAACCATTTCACCATGGCCGACAACCAAGGCGCGGAGCAAGCTGCCCAGAAGCTCTACGATGACCCGGTGACGGGAGAGAAGATCTCTAAGACCGAGCTCAAGAGGCGGCAGAAGCAGCGAGAGAAGGAGAAGGCCAAGGAAGAGAAGGCCAAGACTCAACCCGCCGTGCAAGCTTCCAAGCCCCATGTCGAGGAAGAATTGAACCCGAATGTTCGTAGTAACTGAAATTGTTGACTCGTTGAATCCTCACTTACGTCAATTGTTAGCAATACTTCGAACTGCGTTGCAAGCAAATCGACAGCCTGCGGAGCGACCGCAAGATCAACCCCTACCCCCACAAATTCCACGTCAACACCAAACTCGCCGACTTTGTCAAGGAGTACGAGAACGTCGAATCGGGCCAGAACCGTAAAGATGTCGAGATACGTGTCGGAGTCCGGATCATGGCTCAGCGCTCGTATGGCGCTTCGCTAAGATTCTACGACTGCAAGGCCGAGGGCATCTCCATTCAGATTATGTGCGACAAGAACGAAGCCACGGGTCTACCATTCCCTGAACAACATGATCACCTCAGACGAGGAGACGTGAGTAATATCCAAAATGGCTCTCTCCCTCGTCCATAACATTCTCATATGCCTCAATATGCCTCCTGCTTGCTAGGACAAACATCCGTAGCATTAGTCCACACACGGACTTTTATTTGCACAAGTTCGCGCTACTAACAGAATTATTCTAGTGGATAGGAGTCATTGGATTCCCCGGCCGTACCAAGCCCAAGACCCGCGATGTTGGCGAGCTAAGCATTTTCGCGCGTGAGGTTGTTCTTCTTACACCCTGCCTGCACCAACTTCCATCCAGCCACTTCGGCTTGAAGGATAAGGAGCAAAGATACCGACAGAGATATCTGGACCTAATGATAAATAACACAACCCGCGAGACCTTTGCTAGGAGATCTAAGATTATTGGATACCTCCGACAATTTTTGAATGATCGAGACTTCCTTGAGGTCCAAAGTAAGCACTATCCCTGGCATCAACGTTAACTTCGTTGGATAGTTTAGTTCGTAGTGATTGCTAACACTAGATGCCTCATACAGCACCGATGATGAACAAGATTGCTGGTGGTGCTACTGCTCGACCATTCAAGACATTCCACAATGACATGAATATGGAGCTCTACATGCGAGTTGCGCCGGAGCTCTATCTGAAGCAGTTGGTCGTAGGCGGTCTCGAGCGTGTTTATGAGATTGGACGACAGTTCCGAAACGAAGACATCGACTTGACTCACAACCCTGAATTCACCACCCTCGAGTTCTATTGCGCCTTCTTCGATGTTCACGACTTAATGAACATTACGGAAGAGATGATCAGCGGACTTGTGAAAGCCGTTACTGGTGGTTATAAGACCAAGTACCACACCCAGGATGGAAAGGAATATGACGTCAACTGGGAGGCACCATGGCCGCGGGTTGACATGATCCCTGCTCTTGAGAAGGCCACCGAGACCAAGTTCCCTGCTGCGGACCAGTTCAACACAGACGAAGCCCACGAGTTCTTCGTCAAACTGTTAGCGCGACTAAACATACCCTGTTCACCGCCAGTGACAACATCGCGGATGATTGATAAGCTCGTAGGAGAGTTCATCGAATCCAAGTGCATCTCACCTACCTTCATCACAGGCCACCCTCAAATGTAAGCGGATACCCGTAACAAAAAGCAGGCAAAATCGCTAATTCACTACAAGTATGTCACCGCTAGCCAAGGCCCACCGTGATACCCCTGGTATCTGCGAACGATTTGAGGCATTCGTGTGCACTAAGGAAATTGCCAACGCATATACCGAACTTAATGACCCCATAGACCAGAGAGCACGATTCGTAGAACAGGCAAAAGATAAAGATAAGGGAGATCTGGAGGCCCAGCTCATTGACGAGTAAGACTCGACGCACCAACTAGGCTTGATCAACTACTAACTCTTTGTGAAGGACATTCTGTGAAGCTCTCGAATTCGGCCTGCCGCCTACGGGTGGATTCGGATTAGGTGTTGATAGAATGGTCATGTTCTTGACAGACCAATACAGGTAAGCAAGGGTTACTGTTATATTTGGATAGAAGAAAGCTAACAACCACGCAGTATCAAGGAGGTGTTGACATTCCCGTTGATGAGAGACGTCGTTGAGCCAACTAAGGACGCCGCCCAGGCATCTGAGGAAATCGCCAAACTTACGGTAAACTAACGGGGATAGCGTATGCTATTCTATATATCGAGCGCTATAAAACTTGTGGATTTCGGTAGACTTGCAACATGCCTACCTGCGAGTGTGACTTCGCAATACCAAAGAAGCGGCTAGATGTCTGGGTTTGCTCTGTAGTAGATCGAAATGAAATGAAAAAAAATTCCGAACTTGATTTGTTTTTATTCTTTTTGAACTGTTGCTACTTTTAGGGAAAAGGCACGAGGATAGTGCTATAGCCCCTTATTGGGTTCGGATTGAAATCGTGATCATATCTAAATACCAACACATGTCTCGCTTATACTTCCTCGTATCTTTGATTACGGTGGTATTCACATGGAACCTAGTTCTAATGTAAAACGTTGACGAACGTTTGGATTTGGGGTTTGCAACTTGTCCGCGCAAGTTTCATTGCGGATACGCCGCACCATCCCCACGCGGATCACTCCCCGCAGACCAAACTCCTATGTCCCTTTCAACAGGATCAGTCGTCCAGCGAATAATCTGACCTCTACCAAACTTAGCTCTCGCCATTCCCGTAAGGACCGTGACATTGTGGCCTAACTTCCTCAGTCCCTCGATCGTCTCCTCCGGCATCCCCTTCTCCACAAACACTTTCGTGTCAATAACCTTGCCGTCCTCCGGCATCCCGGCCCCGATACACACCCGCGGCGCATCGAGCGCCTGCTGCGGATTCAAGCCCCCGACGATCTGCCCCAGGAGTACCTGGACGTGACCCTGCGGCTGCATGAACCCGCCCATGACGCCGTACACGGAGTGCAGGGTGCCGTCGTGCAGGTTCGTCACGGCCGCGGGGATGATGGTGTGGTATGGTCGCTTGCGCGGGGCTAGGATGTTCGGATGTTTCCCCGACGGGTCTAGACTGAAATTCGCCGCGCGATTTTGTAGTGTGAAACCGCAGCCTTTGGGGATTATGCATGTCCCGAACCCGCCGTAGTTGCTGTTGATGAATGACACGGCGTTGCCCGCGCTGTCGGAGACGGCGAAGTACACCGTGTCGCTGCTTTGGTGCGCGGGGGAAGGGATCCCGTGGGATGGGATCGGACCGGCTTTTTCGGCGGAGAAGAGGGAACGCGCGCGCGAGGAGAGGTATGGACGGGATAAGAGAGAGGAGACGGGGACGCGCTCTACGTTTGGGTCTGTTACGAACCAGCTTGCGTCTGCGAAGGAGATGCGTAGCGCCTCGATGATGGCGTGGAGATATGGCGCTGTGTTGAAGTCCTCGGGTGCGAAGGTCGGGATCTTGCCCTGCCGCTCGAGTTCTTCGAGGATCCCCAGCGCCATCAACGCCACGATCCCCTGCCCGTTGGGCGGGTGTTCCCAGACTTCCAGCCCGATGTCTGGATTCGTGCCTTGCTCTGCCGGGTCCGCGATGCGGTCGCGCAGTTTCTGCGCGACGTTCTGCCCGCGGAATTGCAGCGAGATGGCGTCTACGGACTCGCTGCCTACTTCGAGGTGGTGCGCTAGGTCGTCGAGCTCGAGATGCCCGCCGAGATCTCGTACGACTTTCACGAGTTCCTCTGCGATCCGCCCCTTGTAGAACCCCTCCTTGCCCTCGGTCGCGAGCGTCCGGAAGGTCTGTGCTAGTGTGGGATTCTTCATGATCTCGCCTGCGCGCGGCGCGCGGACGCCGCCGAGTGCTGAGGGGTCGTTCTTGAGCATCTCGCTGCCGTTTGGCGAGGCGCGGCGGATCTGGGGCTCGGAGCGATCCCACTGTGTTTATATTAGCATGGTCTTGTACTTCATACTTGATTATCCGCCACTCATCAATTATAAGAGCTATGTATACGAGTGAGATTTTAAAGTGAGATAGATCCAAAATAACTGACCCAATAAGCAACGCCCTCAGCCACAGGAAAGCCCTTCTCACCAAGCTCGATGGCGGGCGTGAGAATCTGCTCCATCGTGACCTTGCCGCTGCCGAAGCGGGCGACGGAATCGCACCAGCGGCCGGCGCGCCGGGCACGGAGACGGCGTGCACGCTGTCCATGGGGATGCTGCCGGGCTCGCCGTCCGGGATCCCGAGGGACTTCCGTATCGTCTCTAACGTGTACTTGGCGCCAGACCGGCCTGAGCCGTTGAGGGCCGAGATCTTCTTCGTCTTGGCGTCGTAGAAGAGACAGAACATGTCCCCGCCGATGCCGGTTGAGCAGGGCTCTGTCATGTTCAGACCGGCGGCTGTTTGGATGGAGTGATATCAGCACATCTTTTTCATCTTTCCTATCTTTTTAAGACGTGAGAGGATGGTTGAGAGTAGTGTGAGATGGAGTTATCTCTGATTATGAATGCATGCATTGCAAACGGTATATGGATCATGACGTACCGACAGCGACCGCCGCATCCTGCGTTATTTGATCAGCATGAGATTCTCATCCTTGTTCTTGTTCTCGTTCATATCGATCGGACACTTACAACACAATTTCCACCCGCATCGAGGATCTCGATACCGCATTTCGCCGCTAGAGACTGCGAGCACGCAACGATTCCCTTCGTGCTGTGGACGACGCTGCGCCGGCTCGCGAACTTCGCGAAGGCAGCCGAAGCCGGCGGGAACACGGAGGGTGTTGTGAGGGGCATTATGAGAGAACAACCCCAGAGAAAAAAAGAGAGAATGAATTAATGTAGATTTATTTAAGATATCTATGAATGGAAGATCCCGACTGATTGCCCGTACAATACTCACCGCAAGGCAAGATGGAAGGACCGTAACGCAGTTCTATTAATTAGGTAGGTAGGTAGGTATATGAACCCCCTTCGTGGATTTCGGTCCGGACGCCGAGGCTACGTCGGGTGCCACTCAACCGATCGGTGTCTACACACTACCTCCTAGTATCGACTCAGTTTTACCCCCGCCCTCGGGAGGGATATCCACCTCCTGGAAGTGTAGGTAGGTTAGGTAGGTAGATAGAGAGAGTGGGGACGATTTCCCCTCCGCCGTCGGCTGCGGGATTACGTTACGTACCTAGGTAGTGTTTTCTTCGCCAATTCATATGCATGCTCATCGTACAAGACAAGTTTCGCATACTGTAGCTCACGGCAGATCTCACGGTTAACTGCTGGTTAGGCAAGTAAGTAGGTATGTATAGAGGCGTACGTTTTAGCTTTCTTTCTAGGGCACTTCGCACTTCCGGAGTCAATGGGTCATCGTTCGGCTGATATGCCGAAGCAAGCCCGCGAGTCATTACTCCCGTCTATCTGGGGGATTTTATCAAGCGTTTCACTCATGATATCCAACAATTCAAGCCCTCTCATGTATCATCTAGAACAACATACGCCAGAGTATATGAAGACCAGCTGCCTTGTGAACTTGGCCATCATGCATGGCTCGCGGGTAAATTCAAAGTTTTCGTCAATAATTATAGGATCTCTTTTGCTCATTAGAACTTTCCATTACCCTTCTCTCTGGTGCTTCAGTAAGCACAATCCTATCTATCATATACGCAACATTTTTTCTTCTTCCTTGTGTCGTGTAGTTGCTTCGCTATCTTATAGGTGCTCGCCAACATGAACTTCCTTGGCCCCAGGCGGCCACAGCGCGGGGCCGGGCGTGGTGTATCTCGTCAGCGCGGACCAGAACTGCGGGAGCAATACCCCGGGATCACCCCCACGGTAGACTCCGGGTATGCTCACTAGCGGTCCGAGCTCCGAAACGGCGTTGTCGTTATCATCGTTGCGTTGGGGGCGCCGGCGGTGGCGTCGTTGTTGTCGTGGGGAAGAGGAAGCACCCTCTTTCTCCAACACCCGGATCTGCGCGCATGAGACGTAGAACTGCGCCCCGCCAGGCTTATGCGCGGCGTGCACCGCCATCCCCTCGGCGCGCAGCAGATACTCGCCCACCGGTGTCTCGGCCGGGAGCGTGAAGAGGAAGGATTCGAGCTTGTGCGTCGCCCAGTCCACGGCACCGGGTTGCGCCTCGGCGAAGCTGTTCTTACCGATTGTACCCGTGCCGTTGGGGTATGTTGGCGTTGTCGTGAGCGAGTAGATCCGGACCCAGGCGCCTGAGCCGTCGTAGAGTGCTGCTGCGGATGGTGATGATGAGTTTGTTGACTGTGGGGATGAGGATAGGGGTGATGATGAGGGTAGTTCGGGGGCGCGCGATAGATAGACTTGTTGGATCCCTGGGTGTCCGAAGGTCTCGTCGATGCCGAAGCCGAGGGTATCGCCTGCGTGTACTGTTGCTGTCTGGGTGTTGAGGGCGACGCCGGATGCGCCGCCTGCGTTGCAGCGCATGTCAGTTGAGTTCACGTTTGACAGGAAGTTGTTTCCGCCCGAGGGCTTGCGGATGTATTGAAACGGTTCCCCAACGTAGGCATTGTTTACGATTAAGCGGTTATAGGTCTAGTGTGTAGTGACGGGCGACGAGGCCGTGGCTATCAGGGCTGTGAGCGAGTGGAGATGTTTCATTGTGCTTGCTCTTGGGATTTCAAGCTGGATCTAGTCGTAAGGAGACTGAACAAAAGTGTTGACCGTCTCTACGGAGATATTTGCCTAGACTACGCCTTGTCAATCACAATGGTGAGTAAAGCCCAGGTTATATCGCGCAAGCATCGTGTATTCGGCAGTGACTGGTCTTTTATATCGTGCATTACCTAGTATGAGTATCTCCCGTCTCACTGAGGATCATATCAAGGCTTCAATAAAACGAGTATATATCTCCATAAGCCCGAACATCGCAGATCATTCATTTCCACGCGAATACTGTGATCATTTAAACCTACGCACCTATAAAGCTAAGACGCTCATCAGTGGGGACGTCTTCTGTATGAAAAGCGGCTGCATATTAATTGTGTTGAGCAGGCTAAAAGGCACGTTGCTCATGCTCGTCAGGTGCTCTTATAATACTGGCTCTAACCGCGCTTGGATAGGAAGAGATTGGCAGCTGTTAATGAAACTGGGTTACGCGAGTACGCATCTACTATAAACGACGAGATCCACGCATTCGGATAAATTAGATAAGTGCATGTAATGTAGAGTGTTAAGTCTCGAAGCCTCGGTCCTATCGATCTCACGATGGATTCTCCATACTTTGGATTCTCGACATCTTGCAGGATGCCCGAATGCGGATAGCTATAACTCTGACTCCATCCAGAAGAAGTCAGCAAGCGCCTTGATTGTGTAGATAGTGAGTAGATGAATGTATCATTTCCGTCCTGTAGAAGTGAGTCTGGACTGTCAGATATCATGTCTAGCAGTCACATGGAATGAGTGCCTATCTTCACCCAACTCCTAGATCGAACCTGCATGCGAGCTTGCGGGTCCTGCCGAATGAAGCCAACACGATACATATGATAGATCGCCATATCAGGAAAGGTTAAGTCGCTATTGGATGCTTCCAAGTGACGAAGACTGGCTGCGGAACTTGACGTTCTCCTATACTATCGAAATGCGCTTGACAGCCATCAGTGTTTTCATGCGATCAACAAACAACCTTTAAAGGTCCTATAATATTTGTCATTAGGCTAGCTCGTGTGATGGAAGTAGTCTCGATCTTTGAAATATGTATACACTAACTTGTGGTTGATGTTGTTGGACTCGTTCAGCCACATGGAAATGCCAAGTCGATACACTAGATGTGTATAGCTTTACTTTGAATAGTGTTAACGAGGCGAACTGCAGATCGGCATTTAACGGCTTTATCCACTTGATAACTTTCTATGCTCTTTGATTTGGTCAAGGTGAGTTGTTGGAGTTTCGCCTAAGATGGGATCGTGAAGCTGCCTTATAGGAATGGAATGTCTCTTTCAAGAAAGTATTGCGTTATGAGATAGGATAGTCCTCAGCTGTCGATCTATTCCCAGTATCCTTAACATTCACTTGCATTCTATAAACCAACCTCCCATCATTTCTGCAGCGCTGCAGCGTTACTGACCTTGGCCATCGCAACAGAATGCACGTAAACGAATGCGATAAATTAGCCTTTCGGCTCTGTAGATAGTGACACTTGACACGACTACTGCGGCAATGGCAGTGAGTGTCTTCAAGTCTATTCTGAGACGACCGATGTAGGGTGCGAGGATAAGAAAACGGCGTGATTCCCGTGTGCAGATGGATCATTTCTATGTTGACGACGTAGGCGGTTATGGTAACACGAGAATGAGTTTATATGGTGCGCGACTGATCGGTTACCGCAAACCTAAGTGATGGCGCCGCTGCCGCTATCAAACGATCTGAAGCTGTAATGGCTATAGGCGATATTCAGGGAACTGGGGTCAAAAAAACGCCCGCGGCTTCACCCACCGCCACGGCATTAAGGGGGGATTCGCCCTCACCTACCAAGATGAATGGTGTTGATGGTCGCCGAAGCGAGATCCGGATGATTCAAGCTCAGGGTCTATTTGTTGCCTTTATATAACTATGTTCTTCTAGTTGGCGAACTCGCCCGGCGACTGTAGCCTGGGATAGATTGACTTCTCATCTTTTTGAGTGTTCTTGACGGAGCGGCTAAACATCACGTAACAGTATTTATCAGTGCTTAACCCAACCGGTACCTATTCCGGATCCAATGGGTTCTTCAAATTCGCAGTGCTCAGTCTAAATACTGAGCTGATTGAGAACATAAGTTCCGACGGAAATGACAATGAACTAGATATCTTCGATCTTATCGTAGGTAACTCGACAAAAGGGGTTATGCTATTCCCTCCCTCTCTCTTAGCTTCAGATTCCAGGGTTCAAGTTATCTTTACGTCGAGCTCCACCACCAAAAATAATCGCACCAGCATCTTCCATATCGCGTCATTGAGTTCTAGAAGCAGTTCATAGTCGTTTGGCCGCACTAGAATACCATTACTATCACGGTACTCCTCCGTCGCCCTGAGCTTCGCTTGAGTTGATGGGTCGAGTGCCATTGTGTCTCGCCACAGCGAATCGATTTTGTTTGGCGGGCGCATCTCGTGTCGAACAGCGTCGAGTATTATATCTTTTGGGACCAAATATAACGAGCGATCTTGCTCGCACTCCCCCAGTTTCCAAAATAGTTTAAGCCAGGGCTCACCCATTCGGGGTCTGACAAAGGTACAAAAAAAATCGAATCAAGTAATAGGAATATCTCGTCAGCTGTTGTTAACACTGCTACAGCTTCCACATTGCGCACTGGTGCGAGTAAAAGTTTCCGATGGTCTAAACAAGCATCAGATATTGTCATTTCTAGCTGGGTGCCCTTGTATTCACCATCCAACAAATCTACAAGAAAGAGGGTCGTATGACCAACATATGACCCGTCATAGAAGGGCGCAAATATGCTGCAGAATAGGTAGAGACCCCGTGGTATGTGCATTCGACTATCATCTTGTGGACAATTGCTGCGGTCTGTGTCGTAATCAAAAAGATACACTACTTGTTCGAAGCGCATGTAGTTTATGCAGCATGCCTTGAAATTTAGTGTGCGGTCGGTCTCATCGTACTGTATTACTGAGTGATGGCCTGAAGCAGCGCCCACACCCCAAGAGGGTATTAATGGTATTAATGTGCTATCACTCCCGTCGTAATACATTTCTGGACGATGATCTGGAGCAGCGCCCATAGTTCCATAGGGTATGGCGGGAAAACTCCAGTCAGGCACCCACGATGGCAGCTTTCTGATTCTACGACGCTTGACACCAGCGCGAACAAGATCATCCGCCAAGCCATAGTGTAGTGCAAGGTCAAGGGCAACTTTAATATAAAGGTCCTTGACACTGAGGTTATAATCTGCGGTCAAACCTCGATTGGAGTCATCCGTAATGAGTTCGAGTATCGCGTATACCTTGTCATGTGGATCTTTAGCTTTGCATTTGCGCGAAACATCTAGTAGGTTAAGCAACCCCTGAACTTTGGGGTGCATTGCTGGTCGCACGTTGTTAACAATGCGCACCTTCATGAACGAAAAATCGACGCCTTCAGCAGGACTTCGTCGCGACTGTATCCGGAGCCAACAGTTTGTTAGCTCTATCAACTGGGCTTGTGTCTCGCCACAGATGACTATGGCCGCCTGGGCTAATAAGCACTCTTGTATAACCCATGTACGAAACCAGTAAGGTCTGTAGAACAGACCTTTCAACGGGGCAAGAAAGCTTCGCCGCTGCCACCCGGTCCCAGCGAGCTCATGGGGTGAAACTACCATATTAAGGCAGAAAGTACTATCATTTGCTGCCTCGCCGATGTACACTAGGACACACCTTGCACGGGAGTAGATCAGGGACATTAGCCGCACTTGGTGACCTTTCTCATGAATGTCGCCTTGGTTGATACACACGGCGTCAATCCAAATGACTCGCGCATCGTGAAGCTCGCGGACGCGCCTCAGAGCATTTTCGCAGTTGCGCGAGATGCTGAGAGGATGCCCAGAGACGGACAGAGTCTTGCATAGATCGTCGTTGCCGGTCTCATCAGCCCAGGTGTATGATACAGCTTCGTAGTCTAGTGCCAAAGACAAATCGTGAACTGATATGTCGCATTGTATGTCCTGATCGAAACTGCCCGGAAGCAGGCGCAATAGTCTGATATCGTGAAGGCCGAGAAGTGGTGGGTGTACAAGTGAGGTGGCTGGTCGATCAAGCAATTGACCTTGCACAAATCTGCCGGGGCTTTCACGGGGCGACGGCTCGACGGAGTCGTGACCCAATTCCATGGGCACCGAGATCAAATATATCTTAGTCCGGAGCCGGTATGAGTGGGCTACATAACCCGGGTGCAAATGCGACGGCGTTTATGGATCCACAATGCTGGGGTGAAGCAATAAAGTCGTCAAGACTAAGGTTAAAGACAAACATATTAGACGCACGATGAAAATGCACGTTAGTCACCCCGCAAATAACGAGTAGGTAGGATGATCTCCGTAGGTGGCGAATATGTTGCTTAAGACATTTCAGAAATGATGAGTGACTCTATCTGGTTTTTTTTCGTTTTCGGCTAGCAACGCGTCCCTGAGCCGACGCCTGGCTTCTGCCTCGGGCCTTAACATCTATTTGCAGGTGGCGTAGATAAGACTGCCTACTTAATGCTAGAGCATGTAAAAGTATTTCAACAGCGCTGTGCATAATGTCCCCCATGATCACGTCAATTTAGACTCAGCTGGCAGAGGCATTGCGCTCGCGATATCTGCCTTGCGATGTCTCTTTTTATGTACAGTTTAGGCCTCTGGAATGATAGATGAATAAGCATTCAAAGGGCCTATTCAAATGAATGCCTATCGTTAGTTACGACGGGAGATCACTGTCGGCTGGCGGCTAGCCCGCCTAGCCACATTGAGCTGAAGAAAGCTGCTCAGATGTGCGTGGTCATCCTTGGATAGGCACTTGAAGCACACCTCGCAACTTGTTGCCAAGCGTGTGTTGGCTGGTGACGGTGATCGGCTTCAGGCTAAGCCTGACTAAGCCAGCAATGATACAGATTCGGCGATTCGGGAGCCTACTGATACAGAATGGATGTTTTAAAGCCTTACATACTACTCAGTGGCAGCTCGAGTTCCAAATACAAATACGGGAGCTTTCCAATGCATCCTAAGATTTGCCATTGTACTGTAGTCATAACCCGTCCAGATCTATTCTTGTAATGCTTATATCGCGCTACTGTAGGTCATCGATTAAAGTAGCACATCGGCCGAGCCGTGACGAGCGGTCCGAAATTAGCTGGAAGTAGCTCAACCTCATTAGATCAAACTGGGGTTCAGGTAAGCCAACTATTGCCGTACAGTATGCTACGCGCTGTGATCCTACGATGCCTTCTACTGGCCGTGTGTCGGCTCCGACTGCAACGCTCCTTCAAACGCGGATCATGCCGTCCCTCTCTGACTGGTGTACTGCAGCGAGAACATTGAGAAAGAAGCTTCGGCCGAGACCTTGTATGGACTAAGGGAATTCCCCGACGTGTTACAGCAGGAGACCAAACGCATCCTACGCTGTCACGTACCGGCAGTGCATCGCAGGTGGTGCATTCGGTGAGCTAGCTCCTGTGTATTTGCATTATGAACTGTTAACCTTGCCGGATTTGAACCACGATCATCTTGATTAGCTTCATTCCCCGCCCGTTCTTCCGCGCTCCATCAGGCCTTATTCTGTGACACTAGGGCTGCGATTCGACAGGACCCTGGTTACTTCTGTCACCCCTTGCTTACTTGGTAATGTACACCACCTTCTTTGGGAATGTAAGCGTGCTTAGATGAGAATTTCCCTGCTCGCTTCACTCTTCGATTTCCCTTGCCCATTTTACAACATCAATTTTGTCGCCGTAGATGAAAAACAACGACCAAGATGAAGCGATAAATAACATTTATTGCTGTTACTATTCACCATGACTCTGTCGGACGCGGACTGGAGTCGGCTGGACCAGATTCCAGCCCTACCACCGCCGCCGGGTGTCCAGTCAAATTTCGATAATCCCGAAACGCGGGAGGAGCTGGCGAGGATCGTGGTCGGCCTCACATACGGTTTAATGCTCGTATTCTTAGCATTGCGTATATACGCTCGAGTTAGCATCACCAACTCATTGGGAGTAGACGATTGTGAGTTTTCGACAGGATGTCGCACATAATAGCAGACCGTAAAGCGCTAACGTTTATATGCTAAAGACCTCTCTCTCGTCGCAGGGGTTAGTTCGCCAAACTGTGTTCAGAGTAGAGAATGTCTAACCAATCTTTTAGGCTAGCATCACGGCTTTCACCGGACTCTCACTGTCATGTAGGCTAGATGATACCGCGACTACCTAGTCAACATGTCCTGTTCCTTATGCTGATTGTTCGCTAGTGTTCGGAAATCCTCTCGGTCCGCATCAATGGAATGTTCCTCTCAGCCACTTCAACGAGAGCTTTTTAGGGGTAGGTGGCGTCTTGCATCACTATTCGAGTTACCAACCTCCCGCATACTGCAAGATTAGTATTTGTTCAAAGTTAACATGTTATGTAGCGAACACTCAGCTCGATAGTTCTATTTTCTGTCAGCTCTCTATTCGTCAAGACGGCGCTTCTAAGCCTGTATCTTCGCGTCTTCTCCCCCAACAAGGTTGCGAGAGTGATGATATGGTTAGGAATCGCCATTATCGTGTTATTCTACACCCTTTCTGTGATTTTGAACATACGCTTTTGCGTCCCGCTTTCGATGACGACTCCGGTCCCGGACGAAGACGAATGGGCCAAGAAGCTGAAGGCAAGCAACTGCTCCCAGCCAGTCTACAATCTCAACGCCGCTGTGGGTCTGTTCGGCGTTGTGTCCGATCTTTACGTGCTCATCATACCGGTTAGCATGGTGTATGGATTGCGAATGCCTCGCAATAAGAAGATTGGCATTCTAGCGATATTTCTCACTGGATTATTGTAAGGATACTGACACTATACGTCAAGATCTTGACTGATAATGTTTAGGGCCGTTGCACTCTCGATAACGAGTTCAGCATTTCGTATTCTACAGCTCAAGTCGTATGACTTCACGTGGGACTCAATTCCTAGCTATACGCTACGGTATGTCTATTATCGTTAACTTTTCCTTCCGGTTCACTCGTTGATTGTGCTCGCGACAGTGCCGCCGAACTCAATATCGGTCTTATATGCAACTGTATGCCCGTTGTGTTTATTATCTTGAAGAGGATTTTGCAGCCCGGCTCCCATCGATCATCGAAGAAGGCCGTCACGCCACGTACCCGTACACCTAGTCATGCGTACATATCCGACCTTGAAAGAGGGGACAACGTCCCTAATACCGGAGAAGGCCGACTCCCTGAATCTCCTCCCACTGCAGTTGTCGATCTGAGATCTTTCACCCAGAGATCATATCTCCCTTCAACTCGAGGCCGCCAGTCGACATATGCCGAAATTAGGTCGATTGATTCGAACGACTCGGAGAACTCTAGAGACCCTGGATGAAGCAACAGCCCTCAACTGCATCGGCGCTGAAGCTACGAGATAAGCTGTGTATTGATATCACAGTCCTATCGAGGGAAAGAGGGTACCGATAAGGCCAGATTTCAAACTCTCGGATTATCTGCCTAGTGCTATATTAGTCCGGCTGTTCCGACGATTCCATCTACCGACAGTTACCCGGAGGCCAACCCGCAGATGGATTGACGACCCCTGATTAGAATCATTCATCAATGAGGTACCAACGGGACACATAAGCCTTACCTGCAGGAAAGAGTGAGCTATCCGTTCACTATCAGAGACGTTTACCGCTCTATACCGCTCGCCGAGAGACATCATATGCCAACTGGGTAAACTTGGGGGCTTATGACAGCAGAAACCAGGGCATACCAAAACCTCTATGTGACTGGCTAGCCCCTATTCAGTCCAGGAAATATGACTTGGCAAACCACGAAGCTGCCTGCTTTGCCTGGAAAAGGAGAGTATTGAAGTATACAATCCAGAACGTGCAGGACAACGACGCTACCCTAGCAGAAGCAGAGGTAGCAGGCGCGCGAAGCGCTTGAGCTCAAATGCATTCGTCCCAACGCTTTATAATGGGCGGTGTAGCCTAGGTTGAGTGATGAGTAGTATCTCATCTGGATGATATTAAACGAACTATTTACGGGTTATGAGATATGAGAAAACGACGCATTAGAGGTCAATAAAGGGAATGGGGTTAGAATGAACGAATGATAACGGATAATACATAATGCTCCCACTGGAGAAAGCGTAGGACTTGTGACTATGTCCTCTGTTAATACGGAACTGGTGAAGTGTTAACTTGGATATCTAAATGAGATGCATCGGACTTTGACTTCCTCGTTCAGTCCGCCAAGTCAACCTCCAACTGCTGCCAATGATCGTCGTGCGGCCGGAAAATCAAGTTAGGCTCGTCGTAACGAACGATCGCACAATCATAAAGTTAGAATTCATCACGTTTCCCTCGTCCATCCGCCCTTCTTTCTCAGTTGCCTCTCACCTACCTTGCCAGACTCACTAGGGGCTTTCTTGAAATCTAATAATCATATCACCCTCGCTAGCACAAGGCTGAGCTCAAGGTATGCCATCGCCTTCCCCGCGCAGCCCCTATCGCCCTGGGGCAAGGGCTGGAAGACATGTCGCAGCTTATCTATATTCGAGTCTGTGCCTGTGCTTGTGTCTGTATCTATGTCTTTGTCTATGTTTGCGTGGTGAGGAAGCTGGCGCTCAGGCTTAAAGATAAACGGCCTGGGGAAGTACTCCTCGTAATACAGGAGAGTGCAAGTTGACGGCGATTTCAATTCCTGGGGGTTATCGCGGTGTCCATCAACGCTAAATGGCTCGCCTCTCTGGATTGATATCGCGTTTTGTTGGCGCTATGTGAATGTAGTATTTAACGTCGTATCTTTGGTATCCTCAAAGCTATTACGATGAAGGTTTGAGAAGTGTTAAGCATTAGTGTCATAATGTGGATAATAGATAATATTTGGTGATCATATTTGAGGAACGTGTAGGGTTCATGAATATGTCGTCTATTTTCATGTAGTTGGTTACTTCACATGGACTATGCTTATTGTTGGCTTGGCGCCGATGACTATAACCTCAAGACAGCTCACCTAAGTAGGTACCTTACGTGTGCAAGACCGAGAAATCATATCTAAAGCCGAAAGTTCGTATCAATGTTAATCTGTCCTCATTTCTACGCCTACAGGCACACAATGTTGCAACTGCCATTGGGACACGGATATGATATTTCGAACTTTCTACCCCGCCACGGGCGGCTACCTACATCCCAGCCAACACATTTAAGTTCAACAAGCCTTCACCCATCCATCAATCTTCCTGACAACTCTCTCACACACACACATACTATGTACTTAGGCACTCAAAATCAAACAATCTGTTAATCAATCCATCACATAAACACCCATTAAATAAAAGATACGAATTTATAGAAAATTCAAAAGCTCACGCAAAACCCCCCCAAAATGGCCCTGGCCCCCCCAGACCTCCCAAAGCAAGCAAAATGCGTCGCCCCGATCCCGGTCCCGACGTACGGGGCAGGGGGTAACTTCTCCGTAGCCTGCGCCACGGAGATCGCGGGGCCCGCGCTGGCGTGTCTCGAGAAAGTCCTCAATCTACCGCACTACGGCGATTGGAACGCGTTTATTCCGCGCGCGTAGGTCCTTAGGCCTGGCCCAGAGCAGACAACAGACCGGACAAAGCTACCGCCTGAAGTCCAGGCGTTGTTCGCAAAGCCTGGGTTCATCTCGCCTGGTGCGCGGATCAAGTTCGAGGCGGTGATGAGCGGGTCTAGTTCCCGGTCTGTCGAGCTTGATGTTTCGTTTCTCGAAACTTTTGACCCGCGTGAGAGCGAAAAGGGCGCAAATGCGAAGGGGGATGATGATGGAAATGAAGATAGAAACGGGAACGGGAACGGGACTGTCAACGGGAAGGCATACCGCGTCGCTTGGAAGGGAACGTTTTCTCCCGGCTTCATGCTGCGCTCAGAGCGCGTGCAAGAGTTCGTCGAGTATGTCGCTGAAGACGGCAGCGTGCGGACGAGGTATGCTAATTGGGAGACGTTTGGTGGGCTTCTGGGGTACGTGCTGCCGAAGGAGCAGATCGTCGCTGGGTTTCAGAAGTGGACGGATGGATTGAAGAAGGCTGTTGAGGAACAGGGGGGAGAGGATAAGTGAGAGTTTGAAGGTGGTGCGGGAAGGACAGCTTGAGATGTTGTTTCCGGTTGCTGATGGGTTTGTTTTGGATTCCTTGGTTATACCATTGCTCGTGGTGATGGTAATCTGTTATGGCGTTTTGGCAGGTGATGAAGAATGATGTCCACCGGTAGAATGATCATACATATGAGATATGATAGCAGTTGTACTCATTGAGTACTACACGCCTCCAGGTGGGTAGTATCTTGCTTATGGACAGTCCAACTGTAAGTATGGACATCACCTACCTTTGAATGATTGGTACGATAATCGGGTTGAAGGTATCATGATCATACTACACTAATATGCGGAGCAAATCGTGAACAAAATCATTTTGAATGACCCGTTTTTCATTGTTTCATAGTTTATACATTTCTTTTGCCCCAAGGCAAGATAGAAGGAGGACGTAGAAGCTAAACAACATATCATACATGAGAGGAGTAATGATCGTGGATGCGATATATCCTTGCGCTCGCTTCAGGCGGAATGATCGCGAATTGTCAGTTAGCAATGTCCAAACTGCCTCGTTATGGTCCGTCTGCCCTTGCCTGTTAATCGATATCGTTTTCCGTTCCCCATATGAAAAACACGACCTAACGCCATGCTGAAAAGTTACGTGAAAAGTGACCGTATACTACAATGAGCTATCGAGATGGACTCGTGTCAGAGGGAAAGTCACTGGTCGAATACGACCTTTCCCTCTCGGCGCCTCAACTCTCTCAGTACAGAAACAACCCCGTTGTTTCGTAGCCGCTCGAGGACTAACCCCATGCCATCTCGGGACTTGGAGATCTGATCTTCGGTTTTGTTCGATGCGATCGACTCAATGCTTCGCTGGATGCGACTCGTGCCCCACCCCGAGATCCAGCTACCTAATCGTCGTGGCCCAGGCTCATCCGGGGTCTCTGCCGAGTCCACGGGGGCTCGTCTTGCTTCTTGTTACCGAGCGTCGACCGATAAGAAAAGGTAGTGGTGACGAACGTGTTCGGAGAAAGCGACCGAGGGGCACTGAGCGCGGTGTTGTTCACAGGGGCAGAGCCAGCAGTGTCTGGTGGTGTTGTCGAGTAGTGTTGCTCCTCGACAACGCTCAGCACACCTGTGAAGTTGAGGTTACGACTCTCTGACTTCATCCAGCCCTCCTTCATGTCTACCACGCTCGTCTCGAGAACATAGCTGGACTTGTCTCCGCCACCACCGGTGACGCTAGTGGGCAATAGCTTGACCACAGCTGAGGGCATGCGCGACTTCTTCAAGTGGATACGAGTGGTATGGAGGCGGCCAGTGGCGGGATCGACATGAGAGGAGATGGTATCAGTCGAGAGAACATGGCTGGAGAAAGGGTTCAATTGCGGAGAATAGTAGCGGAGGAAAAAGGCGAGGGTGACGGTCGGGAAGGGGTGAGAGTAGGTGTGGTTGGTCGTGCGCGTGAGAACCATGATTACAGAGACACAATGTGTTGATGGCGCTGAACCGGGTCGGGCTCAGGTCGGGTCAGCATTTATGTTAAGCTGGCTCGGGATGGGATTCGGTTGGGCCGAATTGAGTTGAATTGGGTCGACTCGTGTGGATATGGATATGTGTTGGAGGTTGGAGAAGAGTAGATCTGGTGTCTGTCTCTTTTGTTTCTCTGTCTGTCGGCTTAACCAGACGATATCTTTCTGCTGGCTCTGGATTCTGGGGACTCGATTCGAATTAAAGCAATGTACGGCGCATAGCTAGTTTAACAATGTTGTTTCAGGTGAGGGTTTTGAGGAGATCACCACTCCGTAGCGCGGGAGCTGGATGGGCGACAAGGCGGCAGCGGCGGGAAGTGGTGCGGTGGTCTGATGGTGGTGGTGACGGGATCAAGGCGCATTCGATGAGGGTGGAACGAACATACGACCTTTGGGTCGAATTTGATGGGCAAGGGCAGAGAGGGCAGAGAGGGCAGAGGCCCGGGCCATGGACTGGAAACGGTCGTTTTGCCCGTTTCCGATTGGCCGCTGCAGTGTGACGAAATCCACTTCGCCACGGGCTTTGCAAGCTCACCTAAATCAGCCGCTTTAGATGCCTAAAGCAGCTTGTTAATTAACTTACATACTCTTAAGGCCACTGAGCAGAGCGGGTCCGAAAAGAAATCCCATACCCCCTACTAGCAATATACCCTTTGCAACCCTTATTTATTGGTTGAAGGTTATAATTTTAATAACTGTTACTTTTTTAATATAGTTTTATTTATAAAATAAAAATATATACGTGTAAAGTAGAAGCTGGTATTTAATTTTATATGCTTTATTTTTTTTTTTTGAATTTTTTAAAGTGAAAAATGGGTAACTAAAAGTTTGACACTTTATGCTAGGCTAAAATCCGGGGGGTTTTAGAGTTTTGCAAAGATTTTAATATATTTAATAATAATAATTATAAACTAATAACTAAACGGCTTATTTTCGATTATTTTAGTGTTAAGCTTTTAGTTAGCTATAATATAGTTAGAGGCTGTGATCTGAACCAGTTTAATTTAAACGAAAATGATAAAGATAATAAAGCCTTTTATAAATATAGCGATTTTAACTTTTGAATAATTTATAACAACCTTTGCTATATAGAATAATGCGGCTAAGGCCTTTAAAAGTTTGATTTTAGTAATGTTGATCTTATTAAATACCTTTGGGATAAGGAGCCTTAGGAGGCCTAGCGGTTAGACTAGAAAGACGTTGCTTTATATATTAGTATAATTATTTTAAAAAAGGTAGAAACTATTTATAACTATTTAGATTTTTGTTGCTATTATAGCTGCTTTATATATGATAAACTGGCTTTTAGCAAGTTTATAAAGATTGTAAGAGTTAAGAGGGTAAAGCGAGAGATTGAATTAGGGTTATAGTGGTAAAAAGATTAGTGTTACTGTGTTATTTTGCTAGATGAGCTATATTAGGGTTTTAAAAACTATTATAAACAATTGCAAGTTATTTAAATAGCTGATAAGAAAAATGCTTATTAGATTGTAACGCTTTATAATAGTTGGGATTATATAAAAGAAGTTAAAAAACGGTGTTAAAAAAAGCGAAAAAGACGCTAAAAAGAAGGCGGAATGTTAATAAATGCTTTTAAGACTATTAGCTACGATTTTAAATTATTGCTTATTTTTTATAATATGCTGCCTATTAATTTAACGGGTATAATTAACTTATATATTTTTATATAGTGTTTATAGCTAATTCTATGCGAAGCTGAAGTTAGATTTAGTGGGAAGGGCTTTATTTTTTAGATGGATGGGGCTTTTGCATATTGGTCTAAATATACTACGGATTGGCTATAAAAAAACGGCTATATTGCTTTCCGTATATATTATAATAGCCTGGATACTAATTAGATGGAATTAAGTATAAAAAGAGTGAATTTTGTACCTAAATCTTATGCTTATGTGTTGCTAGATAGTTTAAAGGAATTGGTTTGCGAGGGTTGGAGGAAGTTGGGTTAATAGGCCTTTAACGCCGATTTGGAAAGTATGCTAAAAAGGTGGCAAGATATTATAGATTCTGAAGGTGAAATAATTGTCTACTAATTTGTATGTGTATTGATTTTTTTATTGAAATATAGCTATCTAAAAAGGTAGTGGTGATGATTTTGGTGACAGAGGTGTATAATTAGCGGTTAGGTGGTGTGGGATTTCTTTTTGGACCTGCTCTGCACTGAGGTGGTGTTAGCGACTACTGTAGGATCTCGGGTATCTGCTCTAGGTGGCTTGGGCTTTGCGGGGAAAGCTTGAGCATGTCTTGGCAGCTTTCAATGCGTGGCACAGGGGCGTAATGATCACTTACAAGAACTATTATATTACCTTGATACCTTTTAGGCTCGAATTGTTCCCGTCAGAACTTTTAAGTTATCCACATAACTCGTGGAACAAGCTCCTACACCCGAAACCGACCTACACACTTAGTACCGGATTACAGTGTTGAACACAGTGTTAGCGAGCTATCTATTTACTTGCAGATATTGGAATCCGTGCACTCATCTGTTCCTCACTCAAACTCACCATGTTTGCCATCTAATAAGAAGTCGCTAGAGACTAATAAAAATATTAAGCTGCTTTCTTAGTTACTTAATATCTAGTTTTATTTTAATTTTACATGTACTTCGAGCACCTAACTTGAGAGAACAAGAATGCCTGCGAAAACTACGGGACACTTGATAAGCGCCGGCATTGAACGAAAAATTGATACGGGGGAAGGAAAAGTCAGGACTTTGATGATATCCTGCTCGAGGGCTTGTGCATCAGCCTTTGATTGCTCATTACACTGCCTGGCATTTACATTCACGATGATAACTTGGAAGGCAGAACTACGATGCCCTATAAGTCGTCGCTATGTCTCTGTCCGTCGTATTATAAAGTGATATGTGTACCTTCTCACGTCAATAGTTCCACCACTATCCTGGTCTCGTTAACTCAAAGAGAAGGTGTGGGTGGATACTCTAATATAAAGCTTGTGATTGTAGAAAGAGCTCGACCCAAAAATGGAAAGAGTAAGCTTGCAAAAGACCTGGACCTCGAGCACTTAGGCTGATTCTAGGTACAATGGTTTGGCTCGTTCACTACTTCAATCAAGAATCGGTGTCAAGTTATCATAATTAATCCAGTTCATACTAGGCCACAGTCGTCTCTCAGCTGTTTGTTTCCCATAACAACACGCCAACATCTTGGTTGTTACACATGTCTGACGAACGCGCCCAAAATCCCGTCTCCGACGGCCCCGGCAACGACGTAGAGCGTGACGCAGGGCCAAGCGTGGGTCGCAACCCGAGTTGGCAGAACTATTTGCGTTTCAAATTCCTCTACGAGAATATTGCATTACCTGGGGGTCGTGATAGCAACTGGTTGGCCGATTTTGATCAAGAACCGAATATACCCGCTTATACGGAAAACCTCGACCTGCGAACCCTCGGCGAAATTGAAAGACACTATACACACCGGAGCGGCGCCAACCGGTCTGTAGAAGAGTTGAAAAAGAGCGTGGAAAGAGTCATGAGGCGATCTCCCTACTTGGGTGAAAATGGTGTCGATAAAGACTTTTGGATCGAAAGGGTTTTGTCTTTAGTCGAGGGACCAAACGATTCGGAAGGCGGTCTGTTTCTGGAGATTTTCTACGCCACTTGCTTCCCTAACATCAAAACACTCAAGCTTGGGCTGCCCTGGTCGCTACATGCACTGAACGTAGACAGTTCACGGGTGAAATACCAATGTGAATTGGTGCTCAATATCATCGCTCGACAAAGTCAAACATACTACGGCTTCCCGTCAGCGTTAAGACACCTTGAACGTCTCGAGTACCAACCAAGCCCCGACAAACATCCATCTTACCCCTTGCAACTACTTCTTCCGTTTGCCGTCCTCCCGAATCTGGGAGCGTTAGTCGCATCTAAGCTTACATCAATTGCATTGGTGAGCCCCATTACCTGGGCTAATCTCTCAAACATCAATTCAAACCTATCGACTATCGAACTCGTCGACTGCTGTATTGATGCCTCAGCAATTGATACACTGTTAGCCCGTACCCCTCATCTGACTTCGTTCAAATACATACATGCCGTTAACGATTGTTACAACACGTTGTACAGTTGGAACGCCTATGAGTTTGTTGCCGCCATTGCAAAGCATGTGGGACATAGGCTACGAGATCTGACCATCGGAGTACACCATGACCGAACGCCTAATTTTATCGCCGGGGTCGAATCTCTGCATGGATTTCCCAGACTCAAAAGCCTAGATATAGACTACTTCGTTCTGCGGCCCCTGCCTTTATACGGCTTACTGCCTCGAAAGATCGAGACTTGTACCTTACGAACTCACTTTCGGCAGTTGTCATGCTTCGATCACATGAGGCACGACCGTTGGCTGATCTTTCGACACTTTGAAACAGATGTCCGCCACGACCTCGTTCCCTCCCTTTCTAATTTCAGCCTCATCTACACTATCGGGAATGAATGTGGACCAGATTATCCCGTTCATGTTACTGAGCTTGGAGAGTGGGCGCGCGAAAAAGGCATTGGGTTCTTTCCAGGAGCGCCTCCGCAAGTACCTGCAAGAGCTCAGGTGAACGGTACAATAAACCAAACACAAGAAAATCAACCTTCTGATAATCAGGGACGCAGAAGCGACTGAGACCTAAGATTACGATGGAACAGTCTGTTGCTTGAACGTATGCGGCGAACACAAGCATGAATTAGCAGAAGACAGATTGTTGGCATTATGATTATGAAAAAAGGAAGTTTGTTATGAGGCGCGAGAGTCCCTGGGCTTGATGGCTATTCGTAGCTTCATGCTACAATGTACTAATTACGTCTTGCCTCTCACCACGCTCAATCATTTTGCGGATGGGATAACATTCAGCACCTGAAGAATGAGCCTATGGATGAAGATTAGAGAAATATGTACTACACAAGCCTTGATGATGCAGCCGTTGTGGCAAGGAGTAGCGCGCTATGAGTGTCTGCGAGACTGTGACTCGAAAAGGGATTACCAATACTGATACGGTGACATACCAAAGACCCCAACTCTCTATACATGAAGTTGTGTTTACTACCCACTCTTCCTTTGCCCATTCTTGGTTCGAGTTTGGGCCGGTTACACATACACTTTATCGGGCGGTGCCGGTATTTGTTTACTTATCTTTGGAAGCGTTGCGCTCGAAGTCACCTGTCAGATCCCTTATAGAGACAGTTCGGTATTGGAACGGTGCCTCTATTTTACGATGACGCAATTCTCTGTGCTACCGCACAATCTTCTTATCGGCAGTTTGAATGACCTCCTTTATCGACTCGGTCCCCGCCTACGGCAAAGGAACAGAAAAGGCTCGAGGCAAATAGTAAACATGGAATTCTAGGATTGAAAATATTGGAATGAAATAGCTATCTATCAAAGTATGAGCAGGAATGACTTCGCCCCCTTGAGCCTGTCCGGAACAGCCCGAACTGATATCAACCCTGCTCGGTAAATGGGGAGATCCCCCAGTCTTGGCCCCCAGGCGGTACAAGTAAGCCTACAACGGAGCCGATTGGCTTGCGGACAAGCCACTCGAGGTTTATATATCACGAGGTGAACGGGTTAGATGAGCAAGCTTTGGAGGGGGTAGTAATTGAGCTGCAAGTAGGTATCATGAAGGATGACACGTCGTATTTCGCTCACCGTCGGCGCGGCTTATTCGGTACATTAGTCCTTTGCTTTCCTTCCCTTATCGTCACCGTTGTGTAACTTGAGACCCTGGGATACATGTCCAGGCTAGGTTCATGTTGGATTGGGTTGGTCTATTCAAGAACGTATACCTATAAGCTGGGGGTCTATCGGGCAAAAAGACGTGCTCTACTGGTCGCTGATCGATCCTGATCCATGAACGACCTGTAGAGTTGGGTTCTACATATCACCTATTCAACGGAATGCGTAACATGGAAGGATCAATTCGCACCGAACATAGTTCAGCTGAAGAGCGCTCGAGATAAGTCATCTCATATAATCTAGATGGTTTAGCAACGCTCTGGGACGTACTCTTTTTTTGATTTCACCTCTCCCGTGATTATTTGATCTTGCCTGCGACCTAGGTCTGATTTGCCTGACCCTGACAATGTCTCTGGATCAACTTCATGAGCTCCCTGATTGGCTTCAGGAGATCATCCTCAATGGGCCTGCGCTCGCTCCGCCGCCGGGGGTCACCTCGAACCTCGAGCATCCGCCGAACATGAACGTACTAGGAATAGCTGTCGTTACCTTGTGTCTTGCGGTGTCGACAATAGTCTTCTCACTGGAAGCATATGCGAAGCTGTATTGCATGAAGAAAGTCCATATAGAAGATTGTAAGCATGGTGAACCGTTAGGAATCCAGTTATCGTACTGACTTGCTTGAATAGTCTTCGTTTTTGCTGGCTATGTACGCTATACTTCACCTTTCAAAATCAAGTCCAGTATTGCTTGCTAATTGAACCCGGTCAACTAGGGACTCATCGTCGGCGCTTCCGTCTTGCTGTACAAGGCCCCTTTCACCGTTGGGTACTTTGTGCACCAGTGGAATGTTAGAGTGAAAGACCTGGAGGCTACATTATATGTGAGAATGACTCAGTGTCGAAGCATAATCATAAGTTTTCTATCCGCACAGCTGACATGATCGCATTCCACAGCTCCTCCATGTCGGATCTCTGTTGTATTCTGTCTCGATCATGTTGCTCAAGGTCGCTATCCTTCTGCAGTGGATCCGGATATTTGTCCCTCGCAGCAGTAAAGGATCGTTTTATGTAAGTGATATATAGGTTCTATTTGGATCTGACGCACTCATGTTTTTCGTATATCTTGCTGAAGCGGAAATAGTGGGAGACTGCTGACAACCATATGTAGTGGACATCGTGCGTCTTGATCCTCGCCAACGTCCTCCTATACTCTTCCATCGTCATCTCCATTTGCACCGCTTGCAGACCGTATAACAGGATATGGGACGAGACCGCAGAAGGAACGTGCGGTGCTAACAGAGAGATCATCTACATCGCCGGTGCTGTCGGAAACCTCGTATCGGACATTATCATCACGCTATTGCCGCAAAGAGTCATATGGAAGCTACAAGTTAAGACCCAAAAGAAAGTCGGCATCGCCTTCATTTTCTTTGTAGGGCTGCTGTATGTTACTCTCTTGTTTTGGGGGCGCATTATAGTGTCCTTGCTCTGACACCGCCTCCACGTGTAGTACCATCCTCGCTGGCGGCTTCAAGGTCGATGCCTCTATACATCTCTACCTCGACGACGACAAAACGTACCAGACCTCCGCTGTCGCCGTCTGGGCTTTCGCCGAAGTAACATGTGTTCTTCTTGTGTATTGCGTCCCGTCTATTCCCAAGATCTTCAAGGACTCGAGAATCTCCGTCAGACTTCCTTCGTCCTTCGTATCTTGGTTGAGATCGCGTTCAACGAAGACCGATTCAGGAGTCGGAGCTTCGCTACCGAGCTTTGAGGGCAAACAAATGACTACTGGTGATTCGAAGAAGTCTAATTATGAAGTCAGTGCAGCGACGAGGCAGAATGAATAGGTTGAATGAGACAAGTTCGTCTAGTAGTTATGTCTATCTGGATGCGCGGATAATCACAATTTTCATCGAGAAGGTCTGTCAGGGGTATTCCGCAGCGCGTATACAATGTAAAGTCTTATATGATTTTACATATGCCTAATCATTGACTATAGAGACCAAGACATAATGTTCACCCTAGATTATCACAAGTATATCTTTTGGTGATCGAGTAGCCATCTTCGTGATAACCTTCTATCTATCTAAGTCATAGTAACGCCCCTTTCTTTGATCCCTGCTACATTCTAGGCACCTCTCCTCTTGTTTCTTGGCAGAAGCTGCATTTTGCGTAGTGCGAATCAACAGTTCGTGAAATGCTGAGTTATATTTACACGTTGCGAATACAAGGTAATATGGTGCGTTGGCTGCTCACTTCATTTGCCAGGATTGAGCTAATGGGAAATGTCGCGTTGTTAGACAAGAGACATTAGTGTACAGCAACGGCAATGGAGGTATCCGTTTGCTGCCCGTTTGCCTATCACCTTATCTCGCGAAAATAAAAGGAAAGAAAAAAGACGTAAAGGCCATTGCGCCTAAAATGGGGGCGGCATTCGGTCGCTACTTATGCAGAGCGGTGTTACGAACTCGGAGAAAGCTAAGTAGCCATACCGACCTAGACATTGAGGGTGTTCTTCGGCTATAGACCCAACCCTATCATATTGTCGATTAGCTTTCTTTTCTGCTTCATTGTATCGGGCCACATTAGGTATAGGACTAGGTAGAGTGAGTTGGTCATATCTTATTATTAAACCGTAGCGCTTTATCAACCACCTAAGGGGGGTTGGGTATTATCGTGTTATTTAGCCAGTTCCGCGTGGGCACTTTACTAGAAAGTTATTGTCGGTTTTTGTATATACCTAGTTAGCTACCGGTGGGAGTTCATGGCTGGCGCGGGTATGTGACTGAACATCATCCGACCATTATTAGCTTGGCACCTAGCTGTTTTAAGTAATAGCCCTTGAGTACTTATAGTTCACTTAGTATAAAATATTTTAGTCAGATGATCTCTATATGCCTATTGCGTTATACTAGTTCTAGCTGTAGTAGGGTTTAGTCCTATCTTTACCCCTTACACTAGAAAAAAAACAACAAGTACTTAGCTAGAAATTAATATACCCTCTTCTTAACAAAAAATATAACAGATATTTATTAACTACTTAGTGATTATTTAGTATATTTTACTACCGGTCTTATATCTATAATGTTTTTAAGATAAAGACGTACTACTATTGCAAGCGACACCAGTACTGATAATGAATTAAACACTAGAAAGTCTATAAAAAAGGAAGCTAAAGTTTATAATAAACTAGAAATAAATACTAATCAATATAAGTTTTTATTATTTAAATAGTTAAATATACTTATTAAATCCTTATTAAATATTAATATTATAATAGTATAGATTATTAAACCACTTTTTTAACCTTGTTGCTAGTGTTTAAGTAATAAAACAAAATTAGCGCTATTATTTATAAAAGACTTTATATTCTATAAACTAGCGTTATTTAGGCTGCTTAACCTATCCTACAAACGTTTAAACTAGGATAGCCCTATTTTTTTTATATACGAATTACTTATTTAAAATGCTTTTAATCTAATAACTTAAAGCAAAGCTTTATCGAGTACTTAAGTAAATATATTTATACTTTTAATAAAAGCCTAATCTATTAATAATCTATTTATAGACGATCTATTTATTAATAAGCCTTTTTTAGCTAATATAAATATAGATAAAGATTTGGATATTAATATTAAGGGTATATTTATAAAAGGCTTTTAAAATCTTTTATTTTTAAAACTAAAGTATATTCTTTTAATCCTAATATTATGCGCAATAAAGATAATAAAGGTAATATCTTTTAGTATTATTAAGGTATTTATAGTAATTTATACTATTAAGATACCCTTATAGCCTAAAACATATAATAATAGTGTTTTATATATTATATTAAAGCAGTACTTATTTAAAATACTATAATTAAAACTTTGGTTAGATATATATTTATAATATATATTATATACTTTTTAAATACTAATTAAAAACTAGTTATAATATTTTATATATTAAATATCTACCCTTTAGATTATATTTTACAGCTTTTTTTAATAAATCTGTAAAGCGATTTAAATATAAATGCTTAAATATTTAATATTATAAATAGCTTAACCTAAAATTACTTTAAATAAAAGATGGAGTAGACAATAAGTATTTAAATATATTTATAACCTAAAATCAGTTTTAAAAATTACAAGATTTTATAAACCCTTTTTAAACAGTTTTAGTATAAGCTATAGCTATAAGGGAAGACTTTAATAAAAGAAAGGCATATATTTACTAGGTAGACCTTAATATTTTATAGCTATCTAAGATAAAAGATATTAAAGAATAAAAGTTATATAATATTATTTTTATAAAATGATATAAATCTTTAGTAAGTTTTATAAAGTACTTTTTAAAAACTCGCTAATAATTTACCTAGATATTAAATAGTTAAGATAAGTTTTAGATATAATGTTTTAATTATGAAATACATCTAATATATATTACTATTAAAGATACCTTTTGTTTTAGTTTATATAATAGTATTATAAAAGAGATTATTTATTTTTTATATAATAAGAATATTTTAGCTTAAATTTGCTAGAATATTTAAGGTAATAAAAGCTAAAAAAAGACTTATTATAAATAAATATTTAATAACTATTAATTAAATACTTATATAATTTTTAGCTAAAAAT